>CAUJNA010000390.1:0-36288 GCA_963377175.1 Effrenium voratum | reverse complement strand
TCTTGTTCTTTCCTGTAACGTTTTCGTTTCTAAAGTGAAGCCAAGTGACTTGCAAGCAGAACTCAGCCGAGACTCATCAGTTGTACTCGAGACTCATCAGTTGTACTCGAAAGATTAGCACCCTCCATCTGGAGTTTAAGTGTGTACACCCCATTCCATTGTGTGACCCCGGGCCGGCTTTGTCGGAAAATTTGACCTCAACGTTCTTATCATAGAACAGCGGAATTTCACATTTAACCAGGAACGAGGTTTCAACAAAGGGAAGATAGCTGTCACATCATAGAGACGTCTCACCATAGCTGCTGAAGGCTGCTGACTTGAACTTGCATTGGCTTACATTTTGTTGGATTCGTTTCTCTCACCATAGCTGCTGATGGCTGCTGACTTGAACTTGCACTGACTTGCATTTGTTGGATTCGTTTCTCTCACCATTGCTGCTGATGGCCGCTGACTTGAACTTGCATTGACTTGCATTTTGTCGGATTCGTTTCTCTCAAGGTTGAAGTGTGACGGTTGTGAGTTGGTTGCGCCACCATGTCTCGACGTGATGATCGTGACAGATCCAGGACTCGGCGCAGACGTGATCGGAGTCCTTCCCCTCAAGCTCGTAAAGCACACCGACGCGAACACAATGACAACCAAGTCTCGGAGGGCATGGATTGGAACAACCTGGTATCCTGGCAACACAATTCTGGCTACAACTCCGCCAACAATTTCCCGGTGATGCCGACCAATTATCAATCGATTCCAAACCCCACGCAGCAGTTCCATCATTCACCGATCAACTACATGATGCCGGTTCCTCCAGAGCCCACGCCAACGAAGTTCATGACGCCCGTGATGCCGCCACCGGTCACTCCCTCGCAAACTACACCATCACCTGGATACCCTGCAGCCCTGCCGGTTCGACCTCAGAAAGCCTGGCTTACACCATCGGCTGACTGGACACCTGGAGATGGCATGTTAGATATCAACCAGCTCTACAACTTCAGCCTGCCCATGACGGTCGCCAACACCCCGCACAACAACCTACGTGACATGTCCGGCATGGACATTCGTGACGTTCGCCTGGTTCAAGTCATTCATGGGGGCCTCACCAACTGGCTGCTCCGACCGTTTGCTCACGGCAGATTCGTGACGTGGGAAGGCTTTCGCAGTCGCACCGAGGCCTTACTTTGGAGTTCCTGTTCCAAACTACTACGACGATCACAGTCGATCAACCTGCTTACCTTGGAAAAGGACCTTGCTAGCTCACTGGGGCTCAACCTGGACGACTTCAATCAGCGGATCAAGGTTCATGACCATTTGGCCAACTTGGTACTTCAGTTTCTTCAGCAACACCACGCAACTCTCACGCCTTCTACCCAGACGGATGACATGGTCAAGAAGTACAATGATCTAAATCGTGCTCATGAGTTGCTCCAGGCTCAGTATTCAGCATCGTTACGCGCTTCGACTTCCCCCACGGCGCCAAACCAGAAGGATGATGCAGAGTTGGTTACACCACCACCGGTCAACCACACACAATCTTCGTCACCTCCCAGCTCCCTCCCTACGGCCAGCGCAGCGGCCCTTGATGGCAAGTCGTTTGATGGCGCGGTGCAACCCCGGATCATTCAATCTCTTCACGGACTTTCTTCACCGCCTTCCAAGCCGGCGGCGTCACAATTGCTCACCATGCACAGCACGCCGGATGACGTCATCAAGTACTACACATGGACTAGTGATCAGCCACGCTTGTATCTCAAGCAATCGCCCACAACCACCACTTTGGCGTCATTGATCAAGTGGGCCAATCACCTGTCCCGTCTCAACGGCAACAAGTCCTTGGATTCCATGGCGATGCAACTCCTTCAGGCGCGTCAACGCATGCCAAAAGGAGACGCACCTACGTTTGCGGCGATGGCGGCTCTGTGGGGACTGGAGCCCGGCTACCTCACCAAGCTCACTGACAAGGCGCTGTGTCACCTCATCGTGACCGCCCGCTTACTCAGTGGGTGAGCAGTCCCCTTCGTTTACTTATGAGCCCGGAGCGGCAGCTGTGTCACTGTTGAGGAAAGGTTCAAAACTCGTCCGTCCTCTTCTTGTTTGCACTTGTTTGATGATGCGCTTGTCTGTGCTTGCGTTGTCATTTGCTTGAAAGTTAATTGCCGCTTGCATTCATGTCGCCGCCACCCTGTAGATTTCATTGGTTGCATGTTCACCATGTTGGCTGAGCTTCGCCGCTGTGGAATCTATGATGATGTTGCACAATGGCATTCTCTGGACACCTTTCTACACTCGTTGACAATGTTCTCTACGTGCTGGCAATACTGCTTTCCTGGACTACCACCACCGTCGATACCAATCGATGAATATGAGTCAGTTGCACAACTACCTTGGTTGGGCCTTATTCCGGAAGTACTAGTTGTGGTCCGGATTGCACTTCAGATTCCGATTCACGCCATGTCACAGTCTTACCACACTGTGGCCAACAGGTATGAGCTTCACAGGTGCCGGTGCACGGCCTATTTATTGATCAGTTTCTTGCAGCGTCTCATTTCTCAAGATTATGGATATGTCCCACCGTTCTTCGAAGTTCTTCACTTCTACAAGACATCTCTGTTGTGCGAAATTATGCATTCCACCTTTGCAGGACACGTTTTCCGGACCTCTATGACTTCATTCACGATCCAGGTCATCATCAACAACCATGCGTTTACATCCGACTTTCTCCATGGCACACACCATACTACGTTGGTGCAACTGATCACGACGAGAACACTCACGCAGTCGCAAATTTCTACAACTACTTCGGGGACGGCCTTCTTCGAACCTGCACTTCACTACTGGAAGCGCACCAACACTTACTGGCTTTTCTGTGCCATTCCGGTTGAGATCAAACTTCCCATTTCCTCGGTTTGGGTCCAGGAAAGCAAGTGGCAATACCTGCTGCGTCCGCATTTGAATGCACCCTGGGTACATAGACTTCTTCGAAAGGTAGGCTTTCGGGAGCATCTAGTTCACTTTCGACGTCATTCATTGTCGTCTCCCACCTCGCTCGGTCTACACAAACGTTTTCGACGACGACTACATCCAGATCTTCAACGGCAATTACGACCTGAAGTGTTGGATGACATTCAAACACATTACTCCACTCTTTATCAGCTGGGATCCAACACAGGCGCATCATTCCAGGCCATGCGAGACCTACTGTCGGCGGCTTTTCCTCCCACTCAGCTCTACTACTTCCTGCGACTCTCCGTCTTCGTCAACGAGCCCTTTCGTTCAAAAGCACAGAAACTCCTCGCCCAGGTGATGCGCAAACGACAGCTCCAATCACCAAGCACTTTGACACAATTACTTCTACCGCCTCTACATGTACGGAATTGGAAGGCTCAACTTGGCACGTGGTTACAACGTTGGGTCGCTTCACATCGTAACTTGTTCCCCTCCCTATTTCTTCCAAAGATCCGGGTGGTGGAAACTCGCAGTGCCACTTTGGGAGACAGGATCTACAACTACCGCACATGGCAACTGGACTCCTGACGTATCTTTTCCGTGTCGCTGTTCGGACATTGATGATCACCACCTACGCCGTGCGCATGAACATGCAGTAATGGTGGATGAGTTCTCACGCATCAATGCGGACATCGACATGGATATCATGGCCGCGTCCATGAAGAATCAGTATTTCGGCGATGTTGACTTGTTGCATCAGCGTTTTACCACACAGCTTCGCAAACTAGCTCGTCGGTGGCATGTACATGGCTCCAGTCTTCTTACTGATCTACGGCCTGTTTTGACTCAGTTGATTGATACCCATCGATCCAACCTTCAAGATCGTGCTTATTGGTCATCCACATCACTACAACGAACCGTGGCTTCTCTGTCCTCGTGGGTTGTAATTCCCGCGGATCATTTTCCCTCTCGTGCACATGTGATTTGCCCTTCGTTGTTTGCCATACTGATGCACAAGACCTTTTGCTCGGGAGAAGTCTTTTCGCTGTGTCGGGAATCTGCAGCATCTTTTCGCTCTGAAGTGGTCACTACGATGCCTTCCCTCCTACATCAGCGCTACGCGTGGGGACTTCGACTTCAAGCACCGTTGCCTACAGCTCGCATCCTTCCAAAGCCGACCAAGGACTGGCAGAAAGCAAGACCCATCATTTCTTTCTTTCGCACGTGGGCAGCTCCCTTCCTCACGGTCTTCGGCGCCCTCATTTTTGAACTTACCAAAGTTACCTTTCCCGACATACCAGGACAGCTTTCGGTCCAAGAACTTGTCCAACAGCTCTGGGACGCGCTGTCAAAGGCAGATCCCGCCGAATACATCCACCTGGTGTCTCAGGACCTGTCCGGTTTCTTTACGTCCATTCCTACGGAGCGTTTCCATCAGGCACTACAGGTGCTTCTTCATCGTTATGACCAAGTAGTTGGCCTCCGCCGATCCTCACAATGGTCGGTGTACGAATTGAAGTCAGATCATCGACGCCGTATGTTCAAAGGAAAATGGCGCCGTCAAACGAAGGTCCCTCGAACCTTTCGTGAACAAGACCTTCGTTACCTCCTCGACTTTGTCATTGACAACAGTCACTTCGAGATCAATGGCTACTTGTTCCGGCAAGAACGTGGAGTCGCTATGGGATCACCTGCAGCACCACCTCTCTGTAATCTGGTTGCCACGGTGGAGGACTTCTTCTGGCACCAAACAATGTGTTTTTTGCGTTTTCGCATGCCCGATGTCGGGGTGATCTGGCACGAGCGTTATGTCGATAATCGTTTCATCCTGCTACGTGATTCTGCCCCACACTCACCGGTGCTCAGGAATTTTCTTTCCCTGGAATTTTAACGTCCACCTGTGATGCTTGAGTTTCAGCATGATGACAAAGTGCTGGGTTACCTATGTGATTCTTCGTCCAGGACTATTACACCACAGCTACCTGATCATCCCTCTCAAATCAAAGGGATTCGGAGTGCCAATGATCAGATGTTTACTTACTCTTCTTGGTCTTCTCGCTCGTGGCTCATTATACGTGGTGCACAACCTGCGGTTCAGCAACAACATGGACTTAACGCTCTCAAACGCCTTTATGAGGCCAAAGGTTTCGATCCCCATCTCCTTCGTGATGTCCGGCGACGACTCGGGACAAAATCTGCATGCTGTCTTGTTGCTGTGTTACTTGTGGTGTGCGCTTGTGATTGCTTGTCGGAGTGTCGTGTTGTGTCTGCATGCAGCTGGCTCAAAATCATGGCGGAGTACATGGTCACCAGTCTATTACGCCCAGACGGCTCGGTTCAAACCACGAGCCAAGTGACGCTGGATCACCTTCCAAACTTCATCAATGGCAATGAGATGCAACTCTTCGTCCGGACACACGGCCTGGTACATCAGCACAATGTGCAGGCGCACAGCTCTTCCCGTGATGTTCCAGCACTTGGATCAGCGACCAACATCAGAGCGGTGCGCAATCATCCAATCGAGAGGCGCTCTCGCTCTCCTAGATCCCGTCGCTCCCGGGTCAGGCTCACACCGGGACCACAAGGGATGTCGGAAGATGAAGAGGACTGGGGAGAATGGAAAGGTGATGGTCGTCGCGCTCATGATGATCAGAGGGGGCCTCGATCGCCTACACTGCCGCCTACTCAATTCAGGGCACCTGTGAACCAGATTGAGCTGCTTCATCTCCCTGTTCGCCAGCATGTACCTGACTTGGGCAGTCACCGTTTCACGCTACGCACTGGCTGCCGGATCAAAAAAATTGCCAGCCTGGTTGACGGTGTTCTTTACTACACGTTGCCCTGCATTGCCACCTTAGTGTTTCCTGAACCTGATAAGTGGAAGAAATCTTGGGAGGCGGTCTACAGGAGCCTCATGCCGCATCGCCGCAACATCATCGAAGATGAGCAGCGGGTGAGTTCCGTTTCAGAACTCCCATTTTCTCCGTTGCCCCATGGTGTCCCAGGCCCCTGGACGGATCAAGTTGTCAAGGAGATTTCCAGCCATTTCCAGATCTCCCCGAAATCCCTGCCGCCACAACTCATTGTTCAGCTTGGCATCTGCGAGGAGGGCTGGCCATATATTCGCAAGACCACACGGACGTATCACCAGTTCTCGCCCGACAAGAAGAACGCCCAGAAGAACCTCTTCGGGATCCTCTTCTCGTTTGTGCCACGCCGATTGCTACCTGATAAGCATCGCACACAGTCACATTCGACGTTTTTCTGGGCCCATAATTCCAATATGCAGGCTGCCATCAGCATTTTGCGAGATGAGGAGCTGATCAGACCCTCGAAATGGCAAGAGCAACCTCCTCCCAATCGCGACTACACAAACTGGAATGAAGTGTGGTTGCCTCCGATGGGCTTCTACTGCAGAGGCAGCCTTCAATCTCATGAAGCGGCGGTCAAGGCAGCTGCCCAGTTCGCGGGAGTACACACTGATCGCCCCATGTGCATCGGTGGATCTGCCAGACTCCGGCAACATCATTGTACTATTCCCCGAGGCGGCGTGTACGCCGACATTGCTGCTTCCCACTACTATGATTGCATTCACGCCAAAGATGGCAGGTGGAAACTCCGCTCATCGATTGCGGTTCCCAGCTACGTGGGAATGTTCTGGTGAATGACTTCGGCAATGCAGTCCGTCACCTCCTTTTGCACTGGCCCACCGTGGTTTGTGCCCAGGCTTTCGTGGTATACATCATGACGCTCTTCTTCCGGAAAAAGCGTGTGGGGTTGCTTGATGCTCATGTCTTGGTGCTGTTTGGTGCATGCTTGTTGTATTGCTTGTTGCCTCCGCAGTTTGAGTTGGCCACTGATTGTATCGCCCTTTCTTTCCAGCCATATTCTACACTGGAATGGATCATGGCGACCTTTTACGAGAATGCCGGCATATGCTGCATGCCATCTCGTCGCAGATCAGTATTCTTGTGGCTGGACTACAACGTCTTGAAGGTCAGCAGCGGCATCCACAGCCGCCACCTCCACCACCAGTACCGGACGGGCAACCACCGCCGCCACCCCCGCCATCATCGACGCCTCCGTCCGTGCCGGCCACATCAGTCCGACCAGATTATCCGACGGTACCAGTCACTCTTGTGGCCACCTCAGACAACCGGATGGAGCACACGGCTCATGTTCATACGGTGAGTGTCAGCATTTCCCGAGAACGCAGACGGAGAAGAAGGTCCAGACACCGGGAACCTCATCGGCGTCGGTCGCGCAGCCGCAGTCACCACAGGCGTCCTCTTGGCCGCCCTGCCAACGCTGGTCCCACGTCTCACCATCGCGCCTTCACTCCAAAGCACCCACCGGCAGTCAAGGCCAAGCCGGCGTGCCGGCCATCTGCTCTTTCATATGACCGTTGACGGACTACCAGCGGCAAAAGGTCCTCAGTATATCGATGCACGCATGTTTTGCTAACATGAGGTTTATGCTGCCCCGCAGCCTTTCTTGCTTGGTTTGTCCTTGCAGTGATTTCATTTGCCATGCAGTTGTCAGTGGAGTTTGTGAACAACCTGGCGGCGGTACTCAATGTCCTCGCATCCCAAGTAGCGACTGCTCTGGACACCCTGAACTTTGCCCTGGCGACCGAGCGAAACCAGCAGTCTGACACCCGAGTGTCCCCTAGGGCTCCACGGAATTCCAGGCACGGACTGCGCCCTCGCATCATCACAGAGCGCATCTCGTCCGATCGATCTCGCTCTCCTGCTCGAATCCGAACCCAGCCTCTGGATACTTCCTCCACCTGGTATATACCGGCCTTATCCCCGCCTCGTGCGGCACATCGGGATGCCGCTGACAGCATTTCTGGTCGCCGTCCAGAGTCAATGTTGGATCGGTTGCCGCCGCCAAGGCCTCTTGCTCCCCTACCCCCTCACAGTGGACGCGAACCAGGACAGACATCGCCTACCACACCTGATTCGGATTCGGACGGTTCAGTTCGTCCACACCCAGGTGCTTCATCGTTCCGTCCATCTCCCACGGTGGTTCATGGACCTCGGGAACTTCTACAAGAATTCACTATTGCCCTTCGCAATGCACATCGTGAACCTTTTACGGCGTGGACACAAGGTGAGCTGGATGAGATGGTCAGACGGAAAAAGGACAAGGATTCCAGGCCCACCTACAAAACCATTGCCCATTTCCTTCAGTTGCCCATTGAGGAAGTCAAGCAGGCCTGGAAGGTCTACCAGCAACTTGAGGCTCGCGCTTAGGGCACCGCGCATCGAAAGAACCAGTGACTACCGGAGGACTAGCCCGTAGGACGTGGCAGTGCATTCTGTGAGCGTTGCATGTTGTTGTGATGGTTTGGATTGCAGTCATGGCAGATCGCATGATTCTTTCCTTACTTGTTTGCATGACATGGCTGGCATGCTTTGCAGTAATGACTTGACGGACCTACATGACATTTCTACCAGTGAGGACATTGTTGGCTGTCATGGAAGTTGTTGATGACTTGGATTTCATGCATGGCTGAGCTGCTCAAATCATGTCGGAGCGAGATGTGCAGACATACATTACTTGGACCCATGGAGCGCAGCCGACGTGGTTACAGTTTCACGGGCCTGGTACATTGCTTGACAGACCAGTTCGATGGACTGCTTCACCTCCGCCCCCGCCAAGGTTTCCAATACTTCTTCCACCTCCACCTCCTCCACCGCCACCACCACCGGTGATTCTACACCCACAGTTTATGCCCTCATTGCGTGCCTCCTTGAGCCCTTCTCCTCGAGGACAGTCCTGCCCTGCCACAGTGAAATCGCAGCGCACACGCCGCTCGATATGCAGCACTGACCAGTTCCGTGATGATGATCTACGCAGTCTTAGGAGTTCTCCGAAACGCTCTCGAACAGCATCCGCATCCGCCCTGCGGAGATCTCGGCGACCCTTCACCGTGTTCCCTTCAAAACGAGCCACCCGTCCATCGCTGTCCCCATTGACAAGTTGCAAGCATTACTGTCATGCCTTTCTACATCATGGACGGAAGTGTCTTTCTCCCTGTGCTCGTCGCCGACCAGGACATTACCATTGCAGGTGTGTGCGGCATCAGCGGCGGTGAAGCATAGGTGTCGTATACTGTAGACCTTGTGGATTTGTCCCGCCTTCAGTTTGAAAAGTTGCCTTGCATTGCGTTGTTCAACACATTCTCATTGCGTCAGGTTGTCATGGCATGAGTGTTTTCGCCGCAGATTCAGTGGATTTGCAATTTCTTTCAGCGGCCCTGCGACGACCAGTTTTGCCGCTATGAACCCTCACTATATTGACTTTGACTACCACATCGAGAGAGGAGTGGAATGGATTCGAATTTACACACCGGGCACGTGGCAACCCGTAGCCACAGATACTCTGGTTCGTGCCCCAGACTACGCTTCCACGTATCGGGAGTGGCGCAAGTCATATCACTTTGACGTGTACTTGACCGAAGACAGCACCGGAGGAACAGCTGCGGACCCCAATGTCACGCCCAGTTCGTATGTGTCATACCACGTGTGGGAGTACCGAGACTGGGAAACACGAGGTTATCAACGCCTTGGCGCTCCACTACCAGCCATTGGATCGGCGGCGCTCGTGAATGAAGAAGCTACTTCCTCGTTGGAGTCTTCAGTTCCGGATGGGGCGTGGCGGGAACCTTCACCACCACCATTCTATGATCCTTGGAACGAATCGGATTGATGCTTGAGCAACATGTCGGTTAAAATGATGCGATTGTGCCTGATTTGATTGCGGCATCATGTTGGGTTGTCTTGGATTGTGTTGTGCTTTCCGGCTCCATGTTTTCGCCGCTTCCCTTTTGCCTCCTAGCGGCTTCCCTGGTTGATATGTTCAATTCTACAATATATGGCACTGCAAGATGGACCCTGCCACGCTTCTTTGAGTACGACATCGTCAATGGCCCTGCAAGCACAAGCGTTGAATGGATTCGGGTCTATGTACCTGGTCCGTGGCAACCAGTTGCCGAAAACACCTTGGGACCTGCCCCGGAGGACACAACCACCTATCGGGAATGGCGCAAAGTCTACCACTTCGACGTGTATTGGCCTAGGGACAGCACGGGCGGCACCAAATATGGGCTCTGTTTCCCAGCCGGTCTCATATGCGTCCTTCTATACATGGCAGTATCGTGACTGGGTCACCAGAGGATATCAACGGCTCGGTCATCCGCACCCCAACATTGCACGTCCAGTTTTCGCTTCGGGATCACCAGACCTCATGTACGCTGGACTGTCCTCTTCGTCGGCATCCTCGAACTCATGTGGTGGCTGATGCTCGTCCTCGTCTTTTCTGGATATTCAATTCAATTTGATTGGGGCGAGTGACTTCGACACCTGAGCCGCGCCTTGCTACAAAAGGGTTTGCTTGCATGTTTGATGTTGTGTCACATGTCGTAATAGCTGTCTGCAGCCGTACACCTCTCAATCTGTCATCAAGGGTTTGAGTTGTCATGCCGTGGCTGGAGTGGTGTCCGGATCCTCAACAGCCAGATGCCCAGCGGGTCAAGATCTTTCATCCGGGATCCTGGACTCCACAGGACGAACATGATGCTCCACCTCCGCCTCACACATACAGAGAGTGGAAGGAGTTCTATGTCCCAAATCCTGATCAAGACGGTGCGCAGCCCAACGTCAGCATTTGGTACAAAAGAGACTGGGCCACAGAGGGCTATCGGCGAGTCGCTGCCCCTCAAGCTGGTCATGACTTCGACTCGATGTCTTTTCCTGATCAACATAGCGTGGCCACGCAATCCTCGGCATTGTGTATGTCACCGCAAATGTTGGATGCGATTCTTAGATCATCGGATGCGGCGGCTTTCTCCACTGAGGATCTGACTCGTCTTCAAGATGGGATCTCTCAACAACTGTCGGATCGCGCGCGTCATGCATCCCAACAACACCAACCAGTACGTGCATCTCGTGGAATTGCACCACCAGAGTCTATTGGGGTCTCTGATCCATACCTGCCTACGACACAATCATGCAGCCCCACCGCCAAGGTGAAGCCTATCTTCGAGCTAAATGATGACTAGACTGATGCGTGTTGGGCATGGCACAAAAGGGTGATTTTCATGCTTGTGCTGCCTTGCTTGGTTGCTGATTGTGCATGGTTGTGCATGGTGACTGTTTCTTTACTAGCTGGATCTGAACCCGCGGTACGCCCTGTCTCTCACTTCGGCATGGACATCGAGGATGCAAAGCAGTACCCATGGCTCGAATATTCGGTCTGGCAGGATCAGGAGTGGGTGCGGATCTATACTCCGGGACAACCTCAGCTGTGGCAACCAGGAGAAACCGTACCTGACCTACCAGACAACTCGTTTCGGGAGTGGAAGCGGGTAACTGATCTCATTGGTGGGACTGGTGAACACAGTCAGGCGTGGACCATTCGCGACTGGCAGCATCACGGATACCAGCGCATTCTTTCTCGCAGGGAGTCCTTCTCCACACATCATGCCCGTGATCAATCACTTGTTGATGTGCAGAATTCCGACGCAATCCGAGTCGAGGAAATGTTCACCTATGCTCCCCCTATTTCTGACGGTGATCGCTCGACTGCTTTGCAATTCCCTCCAGTCTTCTATGGCGACACCCGTAATGCTCATCGTGGTGATCTTTCGTTCCCGTCTTCTGAGCGGCTTAGGGCAGTTTCGCGTTCCCCTCGCCGCGGTGGATATTTTGGCAAACGATAAGGACACAAAGTTGAGCATGTGATCTTCCTGCTGAAAAAGAGACTTCTCGCCCCTCACTGAGGGGCGTGTGTGTGCGGAGTGACAGAATGCCCTGTCACCACTATTAGTAGCAGGGGAGTGCGGCATGACTGAGGGACCGCACTCAACGAAGCTACCTCAGTCATGGGATACCGGATCTGATCAATCCGGCGTACCTGCTTTCCGTGATTCTGAATGTCCTTTTGGCCCCCTTGGTTTTCTTGTTCTTTCCTGTAACGTTTTCGTTTCTAAAGTGAAGCCAAGTGACTTGCAAGCAGAACTCAGCCGAGACTCATCAGTTGTACTCGAGACTCATCAGTTGTACTCGAAAGATTAGCACCCTCCATCTGGAGTTTAAGTGTGTGTGTGCGCGCGTAATTGTTTGCTTTCGGTGTGCGCACTCCTCAGCCTAATTACCACTTGTCAAACGTGTGTGGGCTTTGATGTTCATGTCTACACAGATGCAGTCAACAGTGCGTCCAATGCCAGGTATCACGAGAACGACGAAGTGGTTGTCGTGCAGTGGCGTCGCAAGCGAGGAGATGGCGATCGTCCTGGCAGCACGGCTTCAAGGAGCAGGGCCAATTGACGGGCACGTGCGACGGGCGGGCACATGCCGGGTTTGGCAGATGCTCGTGAAACGCATCCAGGCGGTTGCTTTGCTTACCCTTTCGTTGCTGGAAGTGCTCAAACGTGTAAATGATATATTGTTTGACTTCTTGAAGTGTTCCTTCCTGCGCTCCAACTTGTCAGCTGGTGAGCTGCATTTTGCCCGAGTGTGTCGGAACAGGTTCCCCAGTCATTTTGAAGAGGAGCGCATTGAGCTTGAAACTTTTGCGCAGGATGAATGTTAGTTGCAGCTGTCATTTACTTCAAAAGCCCGCAGGGAATCCCATTGGGCGTTCATCATGTTCCTCCGGATGGCACCATGTGTTCTTGGTAAGGATTGTTGATCAGTGTGTGCACATGTGTGTGTGTGTGCAGGGTTCTAAGCAGGACTGAGCTGGGTGAGACTTGGTGTGATCTACATGCTGCCCATGATTTGCGCTCTGCCGGCCGCTTGAGGCGGGATGACGGACCAGCGCGTGCGCTCAGAGAGCGCTCGCAGCCGGAGTCGAAGTTGCAGCTCGAACCGCTGAGTTCTGGGCGGCCTTGGCTTGAGATGTGCCATGGCCGAAGCAGCCCTGTTTTGCTTGGGGTTGGCAGGGAGCATCATACAGCGCTAAATGAGAAGTTACGTAAGCACTGCAAGGGTTCCCACAAAGAAGTTGCCATTGAGGGGGTCAATTTACCATGCCATAGGAGGAGTTTTGGGCAATTGCACATATGAGTTTGCACGTGGGTGTGGGTGTACGTGTATTTGTTTCCGGCGCACCGTTCTTGGGCACTATCAAATATTGAGAAAGCATAAATTTGGAAGGTTGAGAGGGGTCATGGGGGAGGACAGCTGCAGCCTTTACATTGCGCAGTGCGCCAGCTTTTCTGCCTAGAACGGGGTGTTGATTGAAGACGAAGTCAGAAGGCTTCGTCTTCATGAATGCCCGGTTTGCAAGCCATCCACGTGTGGGCTGGGGTGGCTAATGTATGAAGACCCAATTTGGATCCCTTGGCAATCTACCTATTTGGCGGTACGAGTCTAGGGGTATCCTACGGGTATACACATGTTCAGGGGAACATGACAATCCTGGATTGTTTGTGGTTGTGATGGTGTACAAGCTGTTCATTGTATGCAAGTTCTAGCCCTCACACCCTGGATGGTTTGCGGATCTTTGCAACAGCAATCAGCCCAGCGCTTGCGCTTGAGCACAAGCGGTTGGCTGGCAAGCTGTTGACGGCTGATCTGCTGTCAACGGCTGGCCGTTGCAAATCACTGGCAGTGTGCGCCTGTTCTTGTTACAGGTATCCACTCACTGCCTGATTTGAGCGCAGCGCGTGTTGAAGACGACGCCATGCGTTGTCTTCAGTTCCGCGTTGCGGCGTTTTGGCACCAGTGGGAGTTCATGATGGCGTGCCAGATCTTGGGATTCATTTTCCCTCATGCCCTTCGTGCTAGTTTTTGTTTCCGAATTTTGAGAAATTGGCATGCCACATGGTGTTTCCCACTCCCCTTCAGCCCCCTCCTGACCAGGGGGGCTGATAGATTGAGTTGGCATGCGTTGCACAGAGCTGAGGCTGATGAGAGGTATTTCTGTGCAGGCAGTGCAGGCTTTGTGAGTGTTTGCGTGCCTTGAGCCAAGCTTGAAGCCTATGAAGGCTCTCAATGTTGGAAGGCAGCAGCAATAAGAGATCAGAAAAGGGTACAAGCCACATTCACATATTGAACGCAACCATCAATCGCCCTGCATGATTTACATGCCTTTGTATTCGATTCCACCGTGGGTACTGCCTATTATTGGGGGTCTTATTGGGAGCTGTCATTGTTTAATTCCCCAGCGTGAGTGTCCGGTTGCAGCCTATGCCCTGTGCAGTTGTGCCAGCTTTTCTGCCCACACTCGTGTGCTCATTGAAGACGAAGTCAGAAGGCTTCGTATTCATGAATGCCCGGTTTCCAAGCCATCCACGTGCGGGCTGGGGTGGCTTCTGCGAAAACCCAATGGATCGTTGGCAATATACCCCGGTGCGCCGAAACATGCTAAACCCGCCCATACAGTGATACATAGGCATAGCCGGTGTTTTCGATGCCTTCCTCAACAAGTGCCGGGCCTCCAGAGTACATGACCATCCACTGATTGAGCCTGTGCAAGTTCTAGCCCTCACACCCTGGATGGTTTGCGGATCTTTGCAACGGCAGTCAGCCCAGCGCTTGCGCTTGAGCACAAGCGGTTGGCTGGCAAGCTGTTGACGGCTGATCTGCTGTCAACGGCTGGCCGTTGCAAATCACTGGCAGTGTGCGCCTGTTCTTGTTACAGGTGTCCACTCACTGCCTGATTTGAGCGCGGCGCGTGTTGAAGACGACGCCATGCGTTGTCTTCAGTTCCGCGTTGCGGCCGTTTGGCACCAGTGGGAGTTCATGATGGCGTGCCAGATCTTGGGTTTCATCTTCCCTCATGCCCTTCGTGCTGTTTTTGTTCCGAATTTGAACTGTTACAGTATGAGTTCTGGATTCGCATCATGAAATGGGGAAGAGGACTCATGAGAGATTGGCATGCCACATGGTGTTTCCCACTCCCCTTCAACCCCCTCCTGACCAGGACGGGGGCTGATAGATTCAGTTGGCATGCGTTGCGCAGGGCTGAGGCTGACGAGAAGTATTTCTGCGCAGGCTTTGTGAGTGTTTGCGTGTCTTGAGCCAAGCCTATGAAAGCTCTCAATG
This sequence comes from Effrenium voratum, assembly GCA_963377175.1. Lineage (NCBI taxonomy): Eukaryota > Dinophyceae > Suessiales > Symbiodiniaceae > Effrenium > Effrenium voratum. The sequence continues at coordinate 21,289 of CAUJNA010000390.1, read as the reverse complement.
TTGATTTACGTGTGCAAGGCATCAGCAAATTGGGGTCAGCTATAGCACCCCAAATTCGTGGTGGTAGTGATGCCCCGAATTGTGATTGGTGAATGATGGCAATTGGTGTAGACCTCATGGGTGCAACGACGGGCCCCTGAACACAATGAAACGTGAAAAGGCACGTAGGCGCTTGACTTTTGTGCCGGTGGCCGGCTGCAAGACATCCAGCCATCGCGCGCACTTGGTTTTTAGATCGCAGGCGCATGCGCCGCTCAAGGTGTGGCTCACGCCCATTGTAGTTGGCTTTCGTGGCTTGTCGAAGCTTGGTTCACTGTAGCACTGACTCATGCTTGCTTTGGTTTAGGGAGCTGCTGAACCCTGGGTTTTGAACCAGACTGGAACGGCTGGCCATTGTTACACAGTTTGCATCGAAGTCGTGGGCACTGAGAGAGCAAGGCGCGCTGCGTTCTGTGCGAGCATAGATTTCCGGCAACGCAGGCGAGAAAGACTTGGCAGTTTCCAGGTGTTCAAAGGGTTCTCCGGTTGCTTCCAGCCACCACTCTCCCCCAGACTCACACGGAAGCTCCCAGAAAGCCACTGTGAATGGAACCAAGGTTTCCCAGTGGGGAGGGAATGAATGCAATCCCAACGCTCGACCCTTGAACTGTGTCACTGGCAAACTGAGACTTGAGACCTCGTCATTGATTTGGTGGCTCGCAAGTATCAACCATTGTCCACTTTGAGTTTCGCAGCTTTCGCATTTTTAGCCGTGTTGCTTAGATGGTGTGGTCGTATGTTAGTGGTGTGGATCAAGTTCCTGAGCTGACTTCTCGCCTTTGCAACCCAACATGAAGGAATACTGTTTGTTTTGCACGCAGTGTGTTGCTTAGATTGGCAGCTGGGTGAAACCAAACATTACAGGGCGGGCTCTTGCCTTGCCAATCGCTTGGCCCAAATCTGAGTATTTTCAGCATTTCTGTACAGAGTTTGCTTCAAGCCCACCCTGAACCAGAAGAAAAAACTCGGAAGAACACACACACACACGGCAAAACGTGTGAGAAGAGGGCCCGCCACGCAAACAATAAAAAAACAGCACCTCCCGAGGCCAAGGCGCAGGCGGAGGCTGTGGACCTGGAGGGCAGGTCTGCAGCCTCTGTGGCCAATGAGGCCGGCGATTCGATTCGATGAGTCGCGAGCGCCTAAGGCCAAGGCCAGCGAGGTCGATTTCTAGACGACTGACCCACAAAGGACAGGGTCTACAGAGGGGGACGCCAATTGGAGCAACTCCTAACCTGGGTAGGTGAAGATGAAAATGGGTGGGTTGTGACTCGATGCACTAGACAGTGCCTTCTTGATGGTTCCCAGCCATTTGGTTCCTGAAAGGTTTTAGTGGGTTTGTATTTGGTGAAAGCGGGTAACCAAGCTGAACTTGTAGGGGATCTGAGGGCAGCCCAGTTTTGGCTGGCTCCTTAAAGATCGTCAACTCAAAAACACGGCTCGCCTACTATTCCGATTTCTTCGTTTGCCATGATCACCGACTGGCAGGGGCTAAGTCCAAATGTTCTCATAGGAGTGTTTCGCTGTTTACAAAAAAGGAAAACCAACTGAAAAGAGAATGTTGGAGTTTATGTCCAAAGGTTGTTGATGCAATGCAAGCGAGTTCCTCACTCTTGCCAGCTCAAGAGAACAGAACTGGTTTCGGCCGCAGCATGCAGGCATTGTTGAATATTTGGTATGCTCCAGAGGTATTTGTGATGTTGATAGTGCTCGGGGCTTGGCTGGCTACTGAGTTGCCGCGCCTGATTTCTAAAGTTGACAAGTGTTAAGGTACCCTGCGAGGCTCGTTCGAGTCCAGATGAAACTTGAGCGCAATCAAGTAACCCAGTTGCGTCTCTTTCGGCCGCAAACTAAACCAGACAGCTTCAATGTTGCCAGATGTTACCTGCTTAAGATGGAACCCGAAAAGGGGCTGTAATGGAGGTTCCTTCAACTGATGGTTTTGGGGGTCCATGTTGGTTTGAAGGCGACATTTGTTTTGCTACAAGGGAGCAAAAGGGATTTCCTCTAAAAAAGTATGAATGGGGTGAAGGCTTTTCAAACAGAGGTTCTTGGGTTTGTGTCGGTTCAGGGCCACTCCCAAGATGGTAGTTGTCCTTGCGCCGTTGAAACCACCCTGAAAAGTTTAGGCTCACAAAGCGCAAGCCCTCTGGTTTCCCGACAGGGCGGGCACGATGAGATCCTGGCCATGATCGCAGAGGCGATTTTCGGTGTGGGCGATCACCGTGCTGGGGATGGGGAAGGTGGGAATCTTGCAAATGGAAGTAAGTGATTGGGCAAACCTCCTTAAACGATGCAAGTTGGCTGAAGCATCACCTTTTCCACTAGTCCAAAAGGAGACCATTTTGCCAGGCTGTGTGGATGTTCCTTGCCTTTTTGAGAAAGGCTGGGTCAGTGGAGTTCGGGTAGGGTGCATCCAGTGTTCTACCTCCGTTGCTGCATCGCACAAGGAGCGCAACGCTTGTCGGACATTCTCAACTACAGTTGGGTGAAAGTAGAGTGCACATTCGGTCATTTTGGTCATCCCCTTCGCTTTTCCGCATAAATGGAACCGTGTCATCAACTTTTACCATGTCGTAGGTTGAGCGAAGGAACAGGAAACGGGGGTCCATGGATTCTTGATTGAGTTCGAAAAAAGTTGGTTTGCGGATGCGCAGCTTGATCAGAAGGCTTGGTCTTTACATTCTGTTGGCTGGCTTTTGGGTGTTGGGCGTGTTGTGCTGAAGAAAAAGCTTTCTTTTCAGACATGGTTCACACAAATCTCAAATACATCCAGTGCGCGGCGGCGAGTCGGTTCTGCGGAAAGTCGGACTTCGCAAATCGTTGCATGGGCGTTTGCTGAGCGATTTTGTCAGGCCTCACCAGCTGATTTCCCTTGGCCCGTATTCAAAAGACGCTCCTCGGAAGGAGGACCCTTTTTGGTGGTGTTCAATGTTCTTCTGCGCGGGGGCATTGTGTGAATCCCATTTCTTCCTCATTTTACGCTGGCCTGGTTGATGCCTTCGAGGTCATGAGTGACGACCTTGTCGAAGAAATCTTCGCGTGGCCCCTGGCAGGTTCCCTCGCACTCGGCTTGTTAGAAGCACTGGCCTGGCAGATCCAAATCTTGGTTGCTGTAACGACCCATCTGCCAAAAGTGACTCATTTTTGTGGGTTCAATAACCCTTGATTTCCCAAATGGTTAAAGTCTAAAGCTACTGAACACTTGCGCAGGCAAGTACCTGGAGGGCTGTAAAGCACCCGCCTTCCAATGTCCAGCTCCCCTTTGCCCCCCCTTCCCTCCTCCCCTTTCCCCCCCACTGCCCTTTCCCGCCCGCCCCTTCCCTTCCTTCTCTCCCTCTCTCCCCTACACGCCACACGCATGAGGCTCCTTTCTAAGTGATCGCGCCCCGTCGCGGGGCCATTGGTGAGCTGCAAGCGTCAGCCCACCGAGTCCGGCCAAGAGCCGAGCCGAGCGGGAAGCCAAGCGGCGAGCCAAAAGCAGCCGAGCCAGGACAGCATTGCGGGCAAGGGTCCTTGACGGTCGTTTTTGTTTCCGTGTCTCGTCGGATTTCCTTCTCGAGGGGTACCATTTTCAGAGAGAATCGGGCCAAAAAGTTGCTTACCCTCTTTTTAGGGTAAGCCAAAAGGAAAGATTTGAGGGTCCCCTTTTGCGCTCTTTCGCACCAGTTGAATAAACGCAATAAACCCTACTCCCGTCCACTTGAACCCAGGATCCCTTCTGGATGAAAATTGTGTTCCAGGACAGGTTCCTTCTAGATGGATGGGGATAGCTGTACGTGATATCATTTTGGTGGAATTCGATGTTCAGGAGCCCCCTACGTTTCTCTTTCATGCCAGCAACCAGCAACTAACCAAGAGACTAGTCCAACGAACAATTGTCACGATGTTTGGAGCAATTGTAGGTGAATAAGTGTCCTTTTAAAAATGATGTTCTGAAGGAAGAGGAGTGCTTCAAAAATCGAGAGGTCGCACACGTGGCCTTCCCAACTGACTTACTTCGGCATCACCTCTTGCTTTTGCAGTTTAGCTAGCCAGCCATGGCGACACCAAGTTCTCTAAGCCATTCTAAGCGCATATTTGTTTAGCATTCCCAGAAGGAAACCAAGACGGGATGTGTGTAATGTGTATTTTTCCGAGACCCTTTGTTTGGCTCCTAGTTTCGTTGTTTTTCCCAAGCCTTTTGCTGTAAAAGTCATGCTTGCCGCCAAATGCTTGATGTACTCCCATTTAACCCTCCAGGAAACCACAAGGGGAACGCCCGCGGCGCCCGCAAAGTTCCACTGAAACCTGTCCATGTTTGGATTCCACGCACGCACCATCCAGGAGGAGTGGGAAGTCCCGCTGGGCCCCCAGCAGTGGGAACTCACCAGTGGGATCCAAAAGTTGGTTTCCAAATGTGGAACGAAGGCTACCTTTCCAAAGAGTAGAGAACAGCGGTCCCCCGAATTGTGCACCGAGTCATTCATGTTGGGAGGGGGTAGATTCGGAAAACGCTTGGTTTGCTGCCCCAGCTTGAAGCTTCAACAACCCAAAAGACAGCCACGAGATCCGCTTGAAATGGGCATGTCCGTGGAGCCCTTCCTTTGGGAAACGGTTTGTCCATTGAACCTACAAAAGTTTATGTGGGCAGAAGATTGACACTCAAACTGGGAGCTTGTGCCATCCACTTTCACCTAACCATATCCTGAGGGATGAATCGGGCATGGACATCCCGGATGAGGAGCATTTGCACAACAGCCTGCACGAGGCAGGGCTACTTGCATCTGCATGGAAGGAGGGGGTTTCCGGGAGGGTATAGCCCCAGCAAACATAAAATTGGCGATCCGCACTGCTCGGGATCCGCACTTCCTCCGAGTTTGAAGCTTTGGGTCGTTGGGTGCGAAAGTTCGCCAGGCTGTCAAAGCGCTTGGTTTCCGTAGCTCTCCCAGAGGTAGCCATTGCCCAAACAGATGCAGGTTCAGCCTCATGGGAGCCCTGGAGCACACCCTGGTCAGTTAACAGGTGTCTCACCTTTGGGGCAACAGTTTGGGCTTGCTTATTTGCGGCCAGTGTCCAAGCCAAAGAGGCACATGTGCTGCAGATGAATGCGCTTCTTTTTCGCACAGATGCTCGTTTTGAGGCGATGTCAAAGAGAAGAAACAAAAAAGAAGAACGGCGCATGTCCTCGGAGCCAGGCGCCGCGAGGACCTGGACATCGATTGAGAAGCTTATGACCGCGATCCGACTGGACAAAAAATGCGAGTTGACTGCGCGCTTTCGGATGATGTGTATAGTGAGATGGACGTCCAAATGTCCAAAGCTTCCAAGGCCCTGGCACTCCAGTGCCATGTAATTTGGGGGTTCTGCGATTGCCAGGCTCCCACGGCCTCAGGAAGTTACGAGCTTGACATGCCCACACCAACTGGTAAGCTGCTCAAACTCTGCACATGGCTTTGGACAGACCATGTTTATTCCAGCTGCTCATGCTGACGCATTCGCGAGCACGTGCACTTCTTGAGATGACCATCAATTCTATTGAGGAACACCCTCCAAGCAGGTGGATATAATGCTGTATCCACCAAAGGGTCCGTGAATTGAAGTTCACACCCAGTGCAGGTCCTATTAGTACCTTTGTGGTTGTTCTTCAGCTGTGCTGCATTGGATAGACGCCGTTGACAATGGAGAAAAAGCTATTCGATGATGATTAGTATTTGCCGCACAGTCAGTGCTTCTCGCTGCTGCAACATCTAGCTAAAGTTGGCTCAAGGCAAAACTCGCAGTCGCAATAGCTGAGTACTATTGAATTTTGTCAGACGTTAGCGATGGCAGACGAAGATGACTTCGACAGCGTTGAAGGCAACTCGGCAAATTGTTCTGCAGATCCACTGATGTACCTCGTACCTTGGGCACGGTGACTGAGGGGACGCGGAAGATTTCGGCGAGTTCAAGGATTGGATCAATGAGCGTCCGGCGCCTAAGTGCAAACTGGCACCACATAGCGAGCAGGCTCATAGCGCAGGGTCCTTGAGCGCAATTCGCCAGGTGACGACCCTTGGGATTCGGACTGTGGATCAGAGGCAGCAGACACCATCGGGGACATGCCGCCGTCCAAGTTTTGTGAAGTTCAGGCAGCCTCCATTCTGCTGTTTGTGGACATGTCGAGCAGCATGAAGTAGCTCGGCAGCAAAAAGATTCTGACAGGTTTGGAGGGCAGTGGACATGTTCACGGGGTCGTGGAAACGCCTTTGTCCTGGCATGTTTTGGGTGCCCCTGATCACCAGTGGGTGGTTTTTTTGGGCTGCCTTGCTGAGTCAAGACCCTTGGATGCAATGGCAGATGTCAAATATCATGTTGCACTACTTGTCACTTGTGCATGCATGATGTACACTACCCGACTGCAGGCCTTGAGTCTACCAGGAAAAGAGTGCATGCTGGCTAACTACATTTGTGTTTGTGACAACAGAAACAACACTTGCACTTGCAGTAAAGTACCAACGTATTTTAACGTGGTAGCAGAGCTGAGATCCTAAACGTAGGGGAGCTCCAGTAACAGCAGTAAGTACTACAACTGCACAGGCAACCACGTGCCCAACTACTACGACATGTCAGGAGAACCAGCAGCAGCATCAGCACAACCAACTACAGGAGCAGACAACGGGCCCACAGCAGAGGAGACAATAGGAGCCACAACTACGGGAACAACACAGGAGCAGGAAGACGTCCAAAGGCTACACAAATACAAACTGCCACCACCGTTCTTCACTGGTGACTACTCACAGTACGAAGAGTGGCTGTTCAAACTACAAGCATACCTCGGACTCATCGACCGAGACTTCGACATGGTGCTACAACTAGCACAAGCAGCTACAAGACAAATTGAAGATGCAGACATCAGAGCCCACATACGCGACCCTACACAGGCAGCAAAAGCAGTAGACCTCTCACGAGATCTACACTACATCCTCATCAACATCTGCCAAGGTGCAGCAGCTACAGTGGTCAGACAAAACCGCTACAATGCCAATGGATGTGAAACACTACGGCTTTTGCACAACAGGTTCAGCCTACCAGTAGGAACACGCAGTGTTGGCTACCTCACCAAACTACTGGAACCTACATTCAATGAAGCACAATTTGAAGAACAATTCCTACAGTGGGAGTATGACATCAACCGCTACGAGAAAGACAACGGCACAGCACTACCAGATGGAGTGAAGATTGCAATACTACTCAACAAGACTAAAGGAGCACTTCAACAACATCTCCAACTACGCGCTGGACAGATCACGAACTACAACGAGATCAGAGTTGTGATCCTGGACTACTACAAAACCATATCTGCATTCTCAAGAGCGAGCTCAGCAGTTGGCACAAACTACAATGGTGGAACAGCACCAATGGACGTGGACAACATTTGGAGAAGGAAGAAACTACAAAGGCAAAGGCAAATATGGAGGCAAAGGACACTACAAAGGAAACAAAGGAAAAGGCAAGTACAGAAGCAAAGGCCACTACAAAGGATTCGACAAAGGCAGCAAAGGAAACTACAACAAAGGAGGATACAACAAGAGCAAAGGAAAAGGCTACTCAGGATCCAAAGGATATGGATCAAGCAAAGGCTACAAAGGCCAAGGAAACTACAGCAAATCAAAAGGGAAAGGAAACAACAACTACACAACATGCCATCGATGTGGCAAGCCCGGCCACTGGGCACAAGACTGCAGAGTGCTAGTATGGCACATAGGAGAAGGAGAAGAACTACATCCAATAGAAAATGAACAAGCAGATCATGACAACAATGAAGAACTACCTTAGGATGTGAACGACACCTGGGACTGGTACTACGAAGGAGAAGAAGGACAACACGAGGTGAACTACATGGAGGAGAACTGGAACGACTACGACTATGACAACAGCTGGGATTGGAATGACAACAGCTATGAGGACACAGCAAACTACATTGGAGGCATCAACGAGTCACACCTCACCATTGGACACATCAGACAAGCAAATTCACGACTACACAAGCACAAATCCAATTCACTACTTGGCAAGAGAACAACACACACAACATCATGGAACGACCACAGCAAGAGCTTTCAACAATTCCTACAAGAAGACAACTCACAGCTACACTTTGACATAGCAGCAGCAAGACAACCACAAAGGAACAAGAAGATTGAGGACACTATCACACACTACATCATGTACTCCAACTTCAAGTCATACCACCACCTGTTGATCGACTCAGGAGCATCTACACATGTTTGCCCGAAGGACTACGCACCAGACCTACCGCTACGACCTTGTGGAGAATCGGTTCCACAACTCTACACGGTTACAAACAAGAAGATTCCTGTCTACGGCGTCAAGTACGTTCCCTACAAGCAGGCAACTTCAGGATCATGATACCCTACTACGTTTGTGATGTGAAGTATCCAATCCTCAGTGCATCAAGACTACTTGATAGAGGATATGGACTTGACTTCACTCCACGACACTGCACCATCACACATGGACAACAACAAGCACACCTCATAAGACACTCAGGACTTTTCTACCTACGAGCAGAGAAGATCGACATCCCTACAGGATTCGACATCTACCCAATGACTACATACAATGGAAAATCCATTGCTGTGATTCAACCTACAGAGAAAGCAGTACAACAACAAGAACAAATCGCACCACTCACCCACACAGACCAAGGACTACGACAGATCCTTGGTGGAAACACTGACTACTGGAAACTTGATGGTGACTACGCCATCAGAGTACACAAACGACCACGCAAAGCACTATTCACACCACACAACAGCGGCTGCCCAATACCTGAAGGAGAACTAGATGATTGGCGACTAACCATCATCAACAGACAAGGGCAAGAGCAAGAACAACTACAAGAGAACCCAACACAACTTTCCAAGCAAGAACTACAACGAAGACTAGAAGGTGACAACTGGACTGGAGAAACCAGATTCAGAAGAAAGATAACACCTACACGCAGAGCAACATCAAAGACAACACCAACAAGGCAGAGCTCACAACCACAACGGCTAATGGACACACCACCAACCAGATCAAAGATCCAACTACGAGCACCACAAAAGATATGGAGACCTAAAGCAGCACCTTCTACCAATCTTGACACCACACAACCAAAGGAGACAATCCACAGACCACTCACAGCACAGGAGGACAACCAAGACTACTGGGAAAGACAAGGTGAACACTGGATAAGACACCACACAACACTTAGAACAACCCTATTCACTCCAACAGATGGACCAGGACATCCACCAATCAACACACTTGAACCTCACAGAACTACAATCACTCACAACAACTTTGGAGAACAACAACCTACAAGCATTCATCTTTGAATGCGGAAGAACACACGGCATACTACAAAGCGACAACGAAGACACACTCAATGCACTACTACAAGCAACAGCATCTAAAGTCGGCTCAATGACTGTACGACATTCACCGTCCTACAGCAGCAACAGTCAAGGAAGCGTTGAGCGACTACATAGAACACTCCTCGGACAAATCCGCGTCGTCAAAGCTCAGGTTGAAAGCAACTACAGCATGACGATGTCCACAAAGCACTGTCTACTACCTTGGATAGTACGACATGCAGCATGGACGGTAAATCGCTACGTCATCCACTCAGACGGCTACACAAGCTTTGAACGCCGCTGGGGAAGAAACTACGAGCGAGCAATCTGCGAATTTGGCGAGACACTACTCTACCTTCCACCACAACACAAGAAACTCCCAAAAGCAGACCTACGGATGCAGAAATGCATCTGGCTCGGAAAAGTTTCCGAAACCGGAGAAAACTACGTCGCAACGGAATCAGGCGTACAAAAGGTACGAACAGTGCGGAGACTACAACCGGACTTCAAATACGACCTCGCACTATTGAACAAAGTTTCCGGCACACCGTGGGCACCACGACGGAACACCTACAACCCATCGTTCGCAACACTGTTGGATGCGCAACTACCACCGTCAGAGAAAAGAAGGTCCACGCAAGATTTCGGACAACAAACGAACGCTACGGACGACATCGTTGCGGAACCCGCAACAAAACAACAACGCACCACACCACCTCCACGACTTCCGTCAACATCGACGTCAAGTTCACGACCACTACCGGATAGTCCGATGGCTACTTCACCAACCGGACGACAACATCCACCACTACCAGCACCACCTCGACAAACACTACGACGTTTAACTCCGGAAGAAGTAATGCAACCCAACTAAAGCACAGAAGACCTCAAAGGACACTACAATCAGATCAACGGAGCAAGCAACCAAAGAACCACCACCACTACGACAGAAAATTAACGCAGTGACACTTCCCAACGGCAAATTCATCACACCCTACACAAACGACGACACCTCAGAAGACCAACCCATAATCTTCGACAACGAAGGTTACGACGAAACACAACTACTGGAAGGAATGAAACACGAGTCAAATCAAATGAAGCTACATGACGTCTACGACGAAGTAGATGCGTCTACCGTCGACGACAACGTCATCAGAGAAGCGATACCTACAAGATGGGTACACAGAAAGAAAGGACCAGGAGTACGAAGCCGAATCGTCGCAAAAGGCTACACCGAGAAGATCGAGGACGAAGACTCCGTCTACGCCTCTACACCAATGTTCACGACACTCCGGACACTTCTCGCACTACAAATGTCACGACCAAACTGGATAGCGCGACTAGGTGACGTCTCTACAGCATTTCTACACGCACCCATCGCAAAAGACCACGACGGTAAACAACGTGACGTCTACCTTTGGCCACCTAAAGAACTTTGTCCACAACAGGACAAAATCTGGCGACTAAAGAAAGCCATGTATGGACTACGCAGTTCACCAAAAGCATGGCAGGACTACCTGGCTGAAGTGTTACAAAAACTCAGCTTTGCAAGACTAAAGTCAGAACCTAACGTCTACACTAACGCGACTCGCGACTGCTACATCATGGTCTACGTGGATGATCTCTTGGTACTTGGCGTAGTACTTGGTGACAAGACTACTGTCGACTCCACCTTCGAGGCCATCCAGAAGCGGGTCCTACTCAAGCACATCGGCTACCTCGAACCTGGCAAACCACAACAATTTCTTGGAAGAAACATCGACCACTTTGGCAACTACTGCAACCTGGGACTAAAGGACTCCTACATCGACAACATGATCGAGGAGTCTGGAATGAACAACTGCAACTCAGTGAACATTCCAGGAATTGCACACTACAAACCAACAATAGAAGATGAAGCACTACTTGACCACGAACAACACAAAAGGTACAGAAGGATTGTTGGCAAACGACAATGGTTAGCATACACACGACCAAACATTGCATACTCCACAAAAGAACTAGCACGAGACCTGACAGCACCTACAGAACTTTCACAAAAGAGAGTCAAACATCTACTACGCTACTTGCACGGCACCAAGCACTACAAATTCACCATAGAACCAACAACAACACTCAGAGCAAACACCAACAACATCCTGGATCTCGACGTTCATGTCGATGCCGACTGGGCAGGATGCCCTACTACCAGGAAATCAACTTCAGGTTTCAACATCATCTTTTTAGGAACAACAGTTGCATTTGGCAGCAGAACACAAGCTACAATAGCACTCAGCTCAGCAGAGTCTGAACTCTACGCCATTTGCACAGGAGTTAATGAGGGACTACACCTCAGAAACTTCCTACTTGAAACCAACATTTGCAGCAAGCTAAACCTACGCATCCACACAGACTCCACAGCAGGCAAGAGCATTGCTACACGACAAGGCACTAGCAAACGAGCAAAACACATCGACCTTAAATTTCTCTACACACAAGACCTCATCAAGCACGACATCATCAGAATCCTCAAAATCAACACACTACACAACAGCTCAGACTTGTTCACAAAATACATTAGCAAAGAAACACTACAGAGGCTCATACAGAGCATTGGCATACGTGTTTAGCACTACGAACAACAACTGTTTCACAACTGTTGCACATCAATCACAACAGTTTGTATATGGCCATATGTAACTACCTGCATTTAAGTAACAGTAACAGTAACAGTGACTACAAGTAATAGTAATTGTAACCACCAGTAATTTGCACTTGCACTTTTGGCGGCTTTTGGCGGCTTGAGTCAACACTACATGTTGTTTTGTGTTTTACTACATGCCCGCATGTGCTTTTGTGAGCTAACATTGGCTCACTACTGTCTGCCCCGTTTCACTGCATCTCGATAGGCCGAACTACCAGCAATGGCTGGAACTACGCCCATGGATGCGACTACGCTGGATGTCATGCCGATGGAGGTTACTACATCAGCGCCAGAGACTACTCTGCCCGTCGAACAACAGGCTGGCAGTACTACACCGGACCGTGTTTTCACACCACCGGATCGGCAGGGCACTACCGACTCCAGCAGCATGGCTACTTTGGCCACACCACCACCTGAGGCCTACAACTCCCTCAACTACAACTTCAATCACCAACTACCCACACCGGCACCTTTCTACAGACCCGACGACATCTTGGCACACCTCACTACAATTGAGAACAACATCCCTGACACTCCAGCGATCGACCCGGAGCAGAACTACTTCAGGGTCTACGTGGCTTTGACGCTCGAGGAGTTCCAACTACTAAGTCAACAACAAACTACACCCATCCCCGAGCTCAACTACAACCTACCAGTTCACGACCTACCTTCAGACCTACGGATGCCACACTACGACTCACTACCTCTTCACCTACGTCTTTCAGAGGCAGTCAACTTCTACTACTACAACCTAACATCACTACACCTCACAACTCAGTACACCAACTCGGATGGTCATCATCCAACTACACATTCCACCAGAAGTTCTACTACGATTTGTCAGTGCTGGACAACTCATCAACTTCTGCCGCGACTACGTGAGCCACATGATCTCAATCAAAGACGAGCACCACCTACCTACACGACAGCTACATCAACGACTACACCGAATCACCTACAACTTGGACCAGATCACCACTACATTCAACCTGTCCAACAACTTCATTTGGAACTACCACATGCCCCTGTACCTACCAGAACTACTCAACTACTTCGACCAACCACAACAACTTCAAGACCACCACTACAAGTTCATCAACACGATGCTACACAAAAGTGTCACCTACTACGGCATCACCCTCCTCACGGCTACAAATCTTTCCACACAACACAAACTACTACTCCACAACTACCTCACTACAACCGGCCAAGCACTTGCACCACCAGAATGCGACTACAACCGCCTCCGTGGCGGTCCAGACTTCCTCAACACATTCACTACCAACCACTATGCAGGCTTGGGCTACCGCATCAGCCAAGTCCAGAACTACCGAGTCCAACACTGGACTAAGCACACCTGATCTCTAGGTGGAGCTGCAACTACGTGCTGTACTACGTCATCGTACTACGAGATGACTGAGAGCCATTTAGGGTTCTTGTACAGCAATTTCACCTTTTGATCATTTAAAGGTTAGTTGAACTACAGACAGCAGCGCTGTGGATACCCACCTTCGGTCATCTTTTTTTTTAAAGAGACTACATGCCTGTTCGCTACAGTAGCATCGGCAAACAACATGTGCATTCGTTTTTGCCACTACTGTCAATACCACCTTTTGGGTCTATGGTTAAAGGACACTACAAGGTCTTTTAACCAAGGGGCCGTGTCAAATATCATGTTGCACTACTTGTCACTTGTGCATGCATGATGTACACTACCCGACTGCAGGCCTTGAGTCTACCAGGAAAAGAGTGCATGCTGGCTAACTACATTTGTGTTTGTGACAACAGAAACAACACTTGCACTTGCAGTAAAGTACCAACGTATTTTAACGTGGTAGCGGAGCTGAGATCCTAAACATAGGGGAGCTCCAGTAACAGCAGTAAGTACTACAACTGCACAGGCAACCACATGCCCAACTACTACGACATGTCAGGAGAACCAGCAGCAGCATCAGCACAACCAACTACAGGAGCAGACAACGGGCCCACAGCAGAGGAGACAATAGGAGCCACAACTACGGGAACAACACAGGAGCAGGAAGACGTCCAAAGGCTACACAAATACAAACTGCCACCACCGTTCTTCACTGGTGACTACTCACAGTACGAAGAGTGGCTGTTCAAACTACAAGCATACCTCGGACTCATCGACCGAGACTTCGACATGGTGCTACAACTAGCACAAGCAGCTACAAGACAAATTGAAGATGCAGACATCAGAGCCCACATACGCGACCCTACACAGGCAGCAAAAGCAGTAGACCTCTCACGAGATCTACACTACATCCTCATCAACATCTGCCAAGGTGCAGCAGCTACAGTGGTCAGACAAAACCGCTACAATGCCAATGGATGTGAAACACTACGGCTTTTGCACAACAGGTTCAGCCTACCAGTAGGAACACGCAGTGTTGGCTACCTCACCAAACTACTGGAACCTACATTCAATGAAGCACAATTTGAAGAACAATTCCTACAGTGGGAGTATGACATCAACCGCTACGAGAAAGACAACGGCACAGCACTACCAGATGGAGTGAAGATTGCAATGCTACTCAACAAGACTAAAGGAGCACTTCACCAACATCTCCAACTACGCGCTGTTGTGATCCTGGACTACTACAAAACCATATCTGCGTTCTCAAGAGCGAGCTCAGCAGTTGGCACAAACTACAATGGTGGAACAGCACCAATGGACGTGGACAGCATTTGGAGAAGGAAGAAACTACAAAGGCAAAGGCAAATATGGAGGCAAAGGACACTACAAAGGAAACAAAGGAAAAGGCAAGTACAGAAGCAAAGGCCACTACAAAGGATTCGACAAAGGCAGCAAAGGAAACTACAACAAAGGAGGATACAACAAGAGCAAAGGAAAAGGCTACTCAGGATCCAAAGGATATGGATCAAACAAAAGCTACAAAGGCCAAGGAAACTACAGCAAAATCCAAGGGAAAGGAAACAACAACTACACAACATGCCATCGATGTGGCAAGCCCGGCCACTGGGCACAAGACTGCAGAGTGCCAGTATGGCAGATAGGAGAAGGAGAAGAACTACATCCAATAGAAAATGAACAAGCAGATCATGACAACAATGAAGAACTACCTCAGGATGTGAACGACACCTGGGACTGGTACTACGAAGGAGAAGAAGGACAACACGAGGTGAACTACATGGAGGAGAACTGGAACGACTACGACTATGACAACAGCTGGGATTGGAATGACAACAGCTATGAGGACACAGCAAACTACATTGGAGGCATCAACGAGTCACACCTCACCATTGGACACATCAGACAAGCAAATCACGACTACACAAGCAATCCAAATCACTACTTGGCAAGAGAACAACACACACAACATCATGGAACGACCACAGCAAGAGCTTTCAACAATTCCTACAAGAAGACAACTCACAGCTACACTTTGACATAGCAGCAGCAAGACAACCACAAAGGAACAAGAAGATTGAGGACACTATCACACACTACATCATGTATTCCAACTTCAAGTCATACCACCACCTGTTGATCGACTCAGGAGCATCTACACATGTTTGCCCGAAGGACTACGCACCAGACCTACCGCTACGACCTTGTGGAGAATCAGTTCCACAACTCTACACGGTTACAAACAAGAAGATTCCTGTCTACGGCATCAAGTACGTTCCCTACAAGCAGGACAACTTCAGGATCATGATACCCTACTACGTTTGTGATGTGAAGTATCCAATCCTCAGTGCATCAAGACTACTTGATAGAGGATATGGACTTGACTTCACTCCACGACACTGCACCATCACACATGGACAACAACAAGCACACCTCATAAGACACTCAGGACTTTTCTACCTACGAGCAGAGAAGATCGACATCCCTACAGGATTCGACATCTACCCAATGACTACAGACAATGGAAAATCCATTGCTGTGATTCAACCTACGGAGAAAACAGTACAACAACAAGAACAAATTGCACCACTCACCCACACAGACCAAGGACTACGACAGATCCTTGGTGGAAACACTGACTACTGGAAACTTGATGGTGACTACGCCATCAGAGTACACAAACGACCACGCAAAGCACTATTCACACCACACAACAGCGGCTGCCCAATACCTGAAGGAGAACTAGATGATTGGCGACTAACCATCATCAACAGACAAGGGCAAGAGCAAGAACAACTACAAGAGAACCCAACACAACTTTCCAAGCAAGAACTACAACGAAGACTAGAAGGTGACAACTGGACTGGAGAAACCAGATTCAGAAGAAAGATGACACCTACACGCAGAGCAACATCAAAGACCACACCAACAAGGCAGAGCTCACAACCACAACGGCTAATGGACACACCACCAACCAGATCAAAGATCCAACTACGAGCACCACAAAAGATATGGAGACCTAAAGCAGCACCTTCTACCAATCTTGACACCACACAACCAAAGGAGACAATCCACAGACCACTCACAGCACAGGAGGACAACCAAGACTACTGGGAAAGACAAGGTGAACACTGGATAAGACACCACACAACACTTAGAACAACCCTATTCACTCCAACAGATGGACCAGGACATCCACCAATCAACACACTTGAACCTCACAGAACTACAATCACTCACAACAACTTTGGAGAACAACAACCTACAAGCATTCATCTTTGAATGCGGAAGAACACACGGCATACTACAAAGCGACAACGAAGACACACTCAATGCACTACTACAAGCAACAGCATCTAAAGTCGGCTCAATGACTGTACGACATTCACCGTCCTACGCAGCAACAGTCAAGGAAGCGTTGAGCGACTACATAGAACACTCCTCGGACAAATCCGCGTCGTCAAAGCTCAGGTTGAAAGCAACTACAGCATGACGATGTCCACAAAGCACTGTCTACTACCTTGGATAGTACGACATGCAGCATGGACGGTAAATCGCTACGTCATCCACTCAGACGGCTACACAAGCTTTGAACGCCGCTGGGGAAGAAACTATGAGCGAGCAAGCTGCGAATTTGGCAAGACACTACTTTACCTTCCACCACAACACAAGAAACTTCCGAAAGCAGACCTACGGATGCAGAAATGCATCTGGCTCGGAAAAGTTTCCGAAACCGGATAAAACTACGTCGCAACGGAATCAGGCGTACAAAAGGTACGAACAGTACTGAGACTACAACCGGACTTCAAATACGACCTCGCACTGTTGAACAAAGTTTCCGGCACACCATGGGCACCACGACGGAACACCTACAACCCATCGTTCGCAACACTGTTGGATACGCAACTACAACCGTCAGAGAAAAGAAGGTCCACGCAAGATTTCGGACAACAAACGAACGCTACCGACGACATCGTTGCGGAACCCGCAACAAAACAACAACGCACTACACCACCTCCACGACTTCCGTCAACATCGACGTCAAGTTCACGACCACTACCGGATAGTCCTATGGCTACTTCACCAACCGGACGACAACATCCACCACTACCAGCACCACCTCGACAAGCACTACGACGTTTAACTCCGGAAGAAGTAATGCAACCAACTAAAGCACAGAAGACCTCAAAGGACACTACAATCAGATCAACGGAGCAAGCAACCAAAGAACCACCACCACTACGACAGAAAATTAACGCAGTGACACTTCCCAACGGAAAATCCATCACCTCCTACACAAACGACGACACCTCAGAAGACCAACCCATAATCTTCGACACGACGAAACACAACTACTGGAAGGAATGAAACACGAGTCAAACCAAATGAAGCTACATGACGTCTACGACGAAGTAGATGCGTCTACCGTCGACGACAACGTCATCAGAGAAGCGATACCTACAAGATGGGTACACAGAAAGAAAGGACCAGGAGTACGAAGCCGAATCGTCGCAAAAGGCTACACCGAGAAGATCGAGGACGAAGACTCCGTCTACGCCTCTACACCAATGTTCACTGCACTCCGGACACTTCTCGCACTACAAATGTCACGACCAAACTGGATCGCGCGACTAGGTGACGTCTCTACAGCATTTTTACACGCACCCATCGCAAAAGACCACGACGGTAAACAACGTGACGTCTACCTTTGGCCACCTAAAGAACTTTGTCCACAACAGGACAAAATATGGCGAATGGCGACTAAAGAAAGCCATGTATGGACTACGCAGTTCACCGAAAGCATGGCAGGACTACCTGGCTGAAGTGTTACAAAAACTCAGCTTTGTAAGACTAAAGTCAGAACCTAACGTCTACACCAACGCGACTCGCGACTGCTACATCATGGTCTACGTGGATGATCTCTTGGTACTTGGTGACAAGACTAGTGTCGACTCCACCTTCGAGGCCATCCAGAAGCAGGTCCCACTCAAGCACATCGGCTACCTCGAACCTGGCAAACCACAACAATTTCTTGGAAGAAACATCGACCACTTTGGCAACTACTGCAACCTGGGACTAAAGGACTCCTACATCGACAACATGATCGAGGAGTCTGGAATGAACAACTGCAACTCAGTGAACATTCCAGGAATTGCACACTACAAACCAACAATAGAAGATGAAGCACTACTTGACCACGGACAACACAAAAGGTACAGAAGGATTGTTGGCAAACGACAATGGTTAGCATACACACGACCAAACATTGCATACTCCACAAAAGAACTAGCACGAGACCTGACAGCACCTACAGAACTTTCACAAAAGAGAGTCAAACATCTACTACGCTACTTGCACGGCACCAAGCACTACAAATTCACCATAGAACCAACAACAACACTCAGAGCAAACACTAACAACATCCTGGATCTCGACGTTCATGTCGATGCCGACTGGGCAGGATGCCCTACTACCAGGAAATCAACTTCAGGTTTCAACATCATCTTTTTAGGAACAACAGTTGCATTTGGCAGCAGAACACAAGCTACAATAGCACTCAGCCCAGCAGAGTCTGAACTCTACGCCATTTGCACAGGAGTTAATGAGGGACTACACCTCAGAAACTTCCTACTTGAAACCAACATTTGCAGCAAACTAAACCTACGCATCCACACAGACTCCACAGCAGGCAAGAGCATTGCCACACGACAAGGCACTAGCGAACGAGCAAAACACATCGACCTTAAATTTCTCTACACACAAGACCTCATCAAGCACGACATCATCAGACTCCTCAAAATCAACACACTACACAACAGCTCAGACTTGTTCACAAAATACATCAGCAAAGAAACACTACAGAGGCTCATACAGAGCATTGGCATACGCGTTTAGCACTACGAACAACAACTGTTTCACAACTGTTTCACATCAACCACAACAGTTTGTATATGGCCATATGTAACTACTTGCATGTAAGTAACAGTAACAGTAACTACAAGTCACAGTAATTGTAACCACCAGTAATTTGCACGTACACGTTTGGCGGCTTTTGGCGGCTTGGGACAACATTACATGTTGTCTTGTCTTACTACATGCAAGCATGTGCTTTTGTGAGCTAACATTGGCTCACTACTGTCTGCCCCGTTTCACTGCGTCTCGATAGGCCGAACTACCGGCAATGGCTGGAACTACGCCCATGGATGCGACTACGCTGAATGTCATGCCGATGGAGGTTACTACATCAGCTCCAGAGACTACTCTGCCTGTCGAACAACAGGCTGGCATCACTACACCGGACCGTGTTTCCACACCACCAGATCGACAGAATACTACCGACTCCAGCAGCATGGCTACTTTGGCCACACCACCACCTGAGGCACACAACGCCCTCAACTACAACTTCAATCACCAACTACCCACACCTGCACCTTTCTACAGACCCGACGACATTTTGGCACATCTCACTACTGTTGAGAACAACATCCCTGACACTCCAGCGATCGACCCGGCACAGAACTACTTCAGGATCTACGTGGCTTTGACGCTAGAGGAATTTCAACTACTCAGTCAACAACAAACTACGCCCATTCCCGAGCTCAACTACAACCTACCAATTCACGACCTACCCTCAGACATTCGGATGCCAATTTACGACTCACTACCTCTTCACCTACGTCTTTCAGAGGCAGTCAACTTCTACTACTACAACCTGACATCACTACACCTCACAACCCAGTACACCAACTCGATGGTCATCATCCAACTACACATTCCACCAGAAGTTCTACTACGATTTGTCAGCGCTGGACAACTCGTCAACTTCTGCCGCGACTACGTGAGCCACATGATTTCCATCAAAGATGAGCACCACCTACCTACACGCCAGCTACATCAACGACTACACCGAATCACCTACAACTTGGACCAGATCACCACTACATTCAACCTGTCCAACAACTTCATTTGGAACTACCACATGCCCCTGTACCTACCAGAACTACTCAACTACTTCGACCAACCACAACAACTTCAAGACCACCACTACAAGTCCATCAACACGATGCTACACAAAAGTGTCACCTACTACGGCATCACCCTCCTCACGGCTACAAATCTTTCCACACAACACAACTACTACTCCACAACTACCTCACTACAACCGGCCAAGCACTTGCACCACCAGAATGCGACTACAACCGCCTCCGTGGCGGTCCAGACTTCCTCAACACATTCACTACCAACCACTATGCAGGCTTGGGCTACCGCATCAGCCAAGTCCAGAACTACCGAGTCCAACACTGGACTAAGCACACCTGATCTCTAGGTGGAGCTGCAACTACGTGCTGTACTACGTCATCGTACTACGAGATGACTGAGAGCCATTTAGGGTTCTTGTACAGCAATTTCACCTTTTGATCATTTAAAGGTTAGTTGAACTACAGACAGCAGCGCTGTGGATACCCACCTTCGGTCATCTTTTTTTTTAAAGAGACTACATGCCTGTTCGCTACAGTAGCATCGGCAAACAACATGTGCATTCGTTTTTGCCACTACTGTCAATACCACCTTTTGGGTCTATTGTTAAAGGACACTACAAGGTCTTTTAACCAAGGGGCCGTGTCAAATATCATGTTGCACTACTTGTCACTTGTGCATGCATGATGTACACTACCCGACTGCAGGCCTTGAGTCTACCAGGAAAAGAGTGCATGCTGGCTAACTACATTTGTGTTTGTGACAACAGAAACAACACTTGCACTAGCAGTAAAGTACCAACGTATTTTA
>CAUJNA010000389.1:177500-244529 GCA_963377175.1 Effrenium voratum | reverse complement strand
ACATGGGGCAACACGTGCGAGGATACGATATAGTTACAGTACCAAATGTGCAGCGACGCCATCAACAAGACATGGGGCAACACGTGCGGGGATACAGTACCAAATCTGCAGCAACGCCATTAACAAGACATGGGGCAACACGTGCGAGGATACGATACAGTTACAGTACCAAATGTGCAGCGGCGCCATCAACAAGACATGGGGCAACACGTGCGGGGATACGATACAGTACCAAATGTGCAGCGACGCCATCAACAAGACATGGGGCAACACCTGCGGGGAGACAGTACCAAAGCAGCGACGCCATCAACAAGACATGGGGCAACAACGTGGGGGATACAGTACCAAATCTGCAGCGACGCCATCAACAAGACATGGGGCAACACGTGCGGGGACACAGTACCAAATCTGCAGCGACGCCATCAACAAGACATGGGGCAACACGTGCGAGGATACGATACAGTACCAAATGTGCAGACACGCCATCAACAAGACATGGGGCAACACGTGCGAGGATACGATACAGTACCAAATGTGCAGCGACGCCATCAACAAGACATGGGGCAACAGGTGTGGGGATACAGTACCAAATCTGCAGCGACGCCATCAACAAGACATGGGGCAACACGTGCGAGGGTACGATACAGTACCAAATGTGCAGCGACGCCATCAACAAGACATGGGGCAACAACGTGCGGGGATACAGTACCAAATCTGCAGCGACGCCATCAACAAGACATGGGGCAACACGTGTGGGGATACAGTACCAAATCTGCAGCGACGCCATCAACAAGATATGGGGCAACACGTGCGAGGATACGATACAGTACCAAATGTGCAGCGACGCCATCAACAAGACATGGGGCAACACGTGCGGGGAGACAGTACCAAATGCGCAGCGACGCCATCAACAAGACATGGGGCAACAACGTGCGGGGATACAGTACCAAATCTGCAGCGACGCCATCAACAAGACATGGGGCAACACGTGCGAGGATACGTACCAAATGTGCAGCGACGCCATCAACAAGACATGGGGCAACACGTGCGGGGATACGATACAGTACCAAATGTGCAGCGACGCCATCAACAAGACATGGGGCAACACGTGCGAGGATACGATACAGTTACAGTACCAAATGTGCAGCGACGCCATCAACAAGACATGGGGCAACACGTGCGGGGATACAGTACCAAATCTGCAGCGACGCCATCACAACAAGACATGGGGCAACACGTGCGAGGATACGATACAGTACCAAATGTGCAGCGACGCCATCAACAAGATATGGGGCAACACGTGCGAGGATACGATACAGTACCAAATGTGCAGCGACGGCATCAGCAAGACATGGGGCAACACGTGCGGGGATACAGTACCAAATCTGCAGCGACGCCATCAACAAGACATGGGGCAACACGCGCGAGGATACGATACAGTACCAAATGTGCAGCGACGCCATCAACAAGACATGGGGCAACACGTGCGGGGATATACAGTACCAAATGTGCAGCGACGCCATCAACAAGACATGGGGCAACACGTGCGAGGATACGATACAGCTACAGTACCAAATGTTTAGCGACGCCATCAACAAGACATGGGGCAACACGTGCGGGGATACAGTACCAAATCTGCAGCGACGCCATCAACAAGACATGGGGCAACACGTGCGAGGATACAGTTACAGTACCAAATGTGCAGCGACGCCATCAACAAGATATGGGGCAACACGTGCGGGGATTCAGTACCAAATCTGCAGCGACGCCATCAACAAGACATGGGTGTGGGTCAATATTCTGGTGTGGAACGTTCCGCGGTGACGCGGACGTCTGGAACGAGTCAGTTACGTAAGGCTGGTTGTTCCGGACCTCTGGGATGTGTGGAGTCCTCAAGCACACGTTCATTTAGTGTAAGATGGGTAGATGGATGGATGAATGAATGAATGGGTAGATGGATGGATGAAGCGATCAGGGGCGCGCGGCCGTGCGATACGGCACCTCCTTGAAGGCTTCTTCGGCGGCATGGCGGGCCGCGTAAGAAGCGTAGCTACTGTGCATGTGGACTTGGTGGCAAATTGCTCCGCTGCGTCTGGAACACGTCTGGAACGGGTCTGGAACGGGGTCTGGAACGGTTACGCGAGTGGCTTGCGCTTGGTAGCAAGCTGCGTGTAAACATGGTCGTTTCAACAATGTGACGACCGAGAGCGGTATCGAACCGTTACCGTATCGTATCGAACAGATTGCGGCGGGGTTGACCCTTAACATTCACAGGCCGTTCCAAAAACACATCTGTCAACAGGACCGCTGCTTAATTCCATCCAAGCCCCAATGATTACAAGCCACGCAGCCCCAACCACCAAAGCTCGACAAGCAAAACCCATCGTTAGCACCTCAGGCTTCTCTCGAACACCAGCCTTAACGCGTAGCATTTGGCAAAACAAAGGGGGGAGTCAATAACCTACCAAATCACCTTACCGTAAATACTCTAAACTAGACATAAATATATAAACAAGGTCTGGAACGGAAGGTCTGGGTCATGTTTCTACTCAAGGTCTGGAACCGAGGTCTGGAACGGAGGTCTGGATCGCATGTGGGTTCCGGACCCTGTTCCGGACCTTATAAATTGACTCGCAGCCACATGGGGCAACACGTGCGAGGATACGCTACAGTTACAGTACCAAATGTGCAGCGACGCCATCAACAGGGTATGGCGCAACACGTGCGGGGATACAGTGCCAAATCTGCAGCGACGCCATCAACAAGACATGGGGCAACACGTGCGAGGATACGATACAGTTACAGTACCAAATGTGCAGCGACGCCATCAACAAGATATGGGGCAACACGTGCGGGGATACAGTACCAAATCTGCAGCGACGCCATCAACAAGACATGGGGCAACACGTGCGAGGATACGATACAGTTTCAGTACCAAATGTGCAGCGACGCCATCAACAACATATGGGGCAACACGTGCGGGCATACAGTACCAAATCTGCAGCGACGCCATCAACAAGACATGGGGCAACACGTGCGAGGATACGATACAGTTACAGTACCAAATGTGCAGCGACGCCATCAACAAGATATGGGGCAACACGTGCGGGGATACAGTACCAAATCTGCAGCGACGCCATCAACAAGACATGGGGCAACACGTGCGAGGATACGATACAGTTACAGTACCAAATGTGCAGCGACGCCACGTGCGGGGATACGATACAATACATTACAATACCACCTGACCTGGAAGCTGGAGGTCTCAAAAGCTGGGGGGCGGGGAGCTAGATCAAGCCTGAATCTACCGAAAGAACCAGCTTGATCAATAAGAACATGCCTGCCGAATGAAGTGTCCCACGCTAACCGAACAATGGAGACGCAAACAGAGATCCGCCACATCGAGTCACAGAACGCACGATTCTACTCATGAAAGCCGGGTCATGGAAGCGCTCGCCTTGAAGATGCTGCAGTATGAGGCCTTCCTTGCTGGCACCGCCTGAAAACTCAGCGAGCAAACCCGCCCTGCAATCCCTCGCCGTGCCTTGCGAGGAGCTGAGCTGCTGGAAGAGTCGCAAAAAAGTGGCGCGCCTCAGCCGGGCGAGGCACCGCGCGCCTCAGCCTGGGGGACGTCAAGGTTGGCGTTGCTTTTGGCTTTGGCTTGTTTGATTTAGATCGGGGGCTGTGGCGATTGTACGAATTGGGGATCAGATTCCTGTTCGCGACTTCAACCCAAGCAACCCGCTGCAAAAGCCCAAAGATCCGAGCAATCGGGGAGCTTTGCCTGCCTCGCGGCCTCAATGCGCTGCCTTGCTACGCAACCCACAGCTTCCCTCATTTCAGCCGGCATTGCCACGCGAGGTTCGAATCGGTTCGAATGCTTGAGCCTTTGGCCGACTCTCGAGGCGTCAAGTCACCCCAGTCGACCCGCCACGCGCAAATTTGCGCGCTGCGTTGGACGAGCGTCTTGCAGCTCGTATTTAGGCACTGCCATCGCAGCACCATGACGCCGTGAATTTGTTTGGCCGCAATCGGAGGATATCAGAAGGTGCGTCCCATCAGGCTCGAGCGGCTGAGAAAACACAAAGTTCAGCGAACACAAAAAGGTCGCTGCCTCTTCCATGGCTATAAACACTTGCCATGAAAGTTGCAAGCCATGCGATCGCACTGCCTGGGCTTCGTTTCCGCGAGCAACGCCAATCAAAACTTCCAACGCCGCGCAAGCTCTGACTGGTGCCCTTTGCCTGTCACGACCAAGTTCTCTTTGAAGAGGCGGCTTACGGAAAGGATGTGAATTCCAAAAGTCGTCCCTCCAGTCGAGTTTCAAGTCTCAGCTCCCTGCCCATCGGACCTTGTCAGCACCCGCACAAGGCTGAAGCTGATCCAACAAGGCACGCGCTCGTCGCCCAGCTCTGAGCGCACCTGACAGCTCAGCTCACAAGTCTCACAAGCGCACCCTCGCCCATTTGGGAAAGCCCCAAATGGGGCAGCCAGGAAAGCCCCGGGAAAGCCCCCGGCACCCTTTGCTGTCGGGGCACAAGCGCCCAAACCAATTGGCGCATGGACATCTTTCATCGTCAAGGGAGATGGTGAGGCGAGAAGGCGTGCCATATGGGTCTACGCTTATAGAAAATAGGGGGGAATAAAAGTAGTGGGGGGGATGTCTGGCTGTGATCCAGATTGGCATTTTTGGAGACATTTGCCCAATCTTGAGCCAGACAGTGAGCTTTGAATCCAAGTCTGGCAAGAGCACAAGCTCTGACTTGCGCAGTTGCGAAGCGCGAAATATTGAACTCGGCTGGCTAATGGTGGGCAGCCGTGAGACTGTGAAACAGATGCGGATTTCACTCAAAGGCCAAACTCTGCAACAGCCTGGGACAGGCCGATACGCGATAATGTCTTGACGGCACTGACACATCCTAAAAGAGCAAAAGCAGGCGATGCTTTCACACTTGGAGGGCTTGAGGCCCGTTCTGACAGCCTTACGCAACTCCGTTGCGATTAAGTTCAGCCTTTCAGCCTTTGGTGACCTGCCAGCATCACCGTTGGGAATACGTTCCTCACCATGCGTGTTCCGCCTGGCCAATCGGCAAGTTTCATTGTCCATGGGTGAACGGGTTTGGCCCGAGTCCAAAGTTTCCGATGGAATTCTTTGGTCAAGACTGGAGAAAAGAAGTTCCGAATACAGAGACACGCCAAGGCTCGGATGCTTCACCACGGCGGTCCTCCTCATCAAAGACGTGAACGCAGGGGATCTGAGACAAATCGCCATCTCCTGGCGAATAAAAAAAATCATCAAACTAGACGATTGGCCCGACCGATTTGTGGCCATGCTTAACCCATGCGAGCTGCTCGCAACATGCTCCTTGCAAGCTGCTCACGCACTCACGCAAGTGCCCTGTGCAAGCTAGTCTCTGCCAGTTGACAGTTGCTCAGCGCGTTGCTGTGTGCTAGTTGCTCTGCACAAGTGGCTTTGTGCACGTCGCTCCATGCAAGTTTCTTCGTGCTCAAGTTGCGATTTCAGCGCTAATGTGCTTTGCATACTACTTTTGTGCGCGTACTACTCTTGTGCTTAAAGGTCACCAATTTCTGGCCAGCTTTGCGATTCTGCCGTGGCTCTGCCGTTCTCTCTTTCTTTCTCTCTCTTCCTCTCTCAGACTTCTTTTCCTGCTGTTTCCGAATTTCCCGCCCATGACAAGCCAAAGAAACACGAGCTTTTGGAGGTCACATTGAACGCTCGCACAGGGTTCACTTGCGTGCGGCTGTGCCAGTGGTGCCCGCCTCCGTCAAACGTTGCGACCGAGCAGGCACCGCCGTTTCATTCTAAACTTCCCCTGAAGTACATATGCAATGGAAATGCGACACACATATGCCACGACAGGCGCAAGCTCGATTCCGAACTCCTTCCGGCTTCGCGTCCGAACTGGCCGGGTCATCCTCAATCGAGAACTCGAAAGGAAAGAAAATCGTCCAGTGGCCCACGCCTCTGGGGGCGCCGTGAAGTACGGTATCCTCCCACGCTGCCAGTCATAAAGCACAATACGCGCCGCAGTGTCGATATCCTCGTTCACTCAAGAGGCGCACGAGCTTCGCAGAGAACAAAATACGAAACGATACTTGTGCCCTACAGTGTCTGGCTGCACTTCTGGCTGCACATAGCTGTGTGCTCGATCTCCCTCTCAACATCTCAACAGGATACCAAAACGTCCCGTCGCGTGGCTTTGATTCCTCCTAACACACTGCGATGTCGAGTCACCTTTGCAAGGTGCGCCGATCTAAACACTGCGCATTGCGACTTTGGGCGCCAGTCATCGGCCGCACTCTCGGGGCGCGGCTGCTTCTCCACCTTTGACGAGCTTGCCCATCTTCTTCCCTAGGATAGTCAGGAACTCCTCGCTATCCTGGGGGTCTAAGAACAGTTGCGTGCGCGTGGCATGCGTGTCATGTGTCAAACCGGTCCTTCCAAGACGTCTCAGGTGAGAGACGGTATCGTTGCAGCAGATATGGCTTCTTGACTCGCGAGAGCACCTAGAGATCTACCAAACAGGTGTGTGGCAAAGTTCAACACTGCAACACACGCCTCGTGGATGTAGTCAGAGGGAGTCTTCAAGCGCTCTGCTCGTACGACTCCTTTCAGGACCTCAGCACCGAGGGTCAGAAATATCCTGACGAACAAGTGGCATCCCCGCTCTGGCAACGTGAAATCAAACACGAGCCTAAGCATCTAAGCAAGTCGCAATTTAATGTTTGCCCATGTTGGTCTCCTTGGTCTAGTTGTTCAAAAAAGCTCTGGGAAGCGGACACTCAACTGGGATGTTTCGTCAGTACAAACATGCCAGTAACAAACCGGACGGCGTGAAAATTGTTTATGCGTTCGTGCCTGCGAAATAGTTAGGGGAAATATGGCACGCTTTGAGTTCAGTCGAAGTTGACTAATAAGAACGTTGCCCCTTCCTTTGTTTGCGTAGTGCTTGACTGTGTCTCAGTATTTTAAATTTCAGTCGTGTTGCAGATGAGACACCACATCGTGTCACGATATCCAAATTAGGTTCTTGTCATGCGCAGAGAACCCTTGGAAGGAACTGTGCAAGCACACAGCATCTAAATGCACACAAGTCAAATTGAAAGCAAAAACAACCATAACACTGGCTTGGGTGACTGTAGATAAAGAGGAGGCCACGTTCTTGGTATGAACGGATGATGCACTAGTAGTGTGGACATCCTCAATCGTTTCACTTAGAAACTAAGGATTAAACCACCTTCCCCCACCCAGGCTCACTTTCTGGTGCACCAACTTAAACCCTGAGCTCTGACATGTCCCCTCATATTTGTTTAATACATAATATATATATATATATATATACATATATATATATATGTGTATATATATATATATATATTTCCGCTACCCCCCCCCCCCCTCCCCCCACGCGTCTGTTTTTGTTACACATCGACCATGGCGACTAGTGTTAGACACGCGCCATATTCAGATTGGAGGTTGGTAACACTTGAGAGCGGTTGAGCTATAAGGCGTTGCAAGCTCTTCTCGAAAGACACAACCAGATCTTCCTAAATCGACGATCTTGGTCACACGCAGCTTTTGCCCAAACCTGCTGCGCCAGTACTCATACTGGATGGAGTCTGAGAGCCATGCCTGGCTTCTTTCCGGCGCCGGTCGATGCGTTGGGTGCCAGGCTTCGCCTCCGATGGAGCCCTCCTGCCACCTTCGTTTGACACGCCTTGCTGAGTTCGCGCGCGTCGCAACCTCTGCGACGAGAGACAGAAGTCCAGCAAGTCCCAGCGCCGTGGGAACGTTTCAGAGTGAGCTTGGTCAAAAAAAGATGAAGCCTGTCAGGCTTGCCTTGTTGAAGCGCGCCAGCGCGATCTGCCACAAGTCCATTACGTGTTGTTGCTGCGCTGATTGTCCGGAACAAGCCCCATCTGCCTCAATGTCACTCCATGTCCTTGAAAACGCTGCGGGCTGACACGCTATTAACAAAAATTCCGAACGTTGTTCGCGCGCGTCGCGAGGGCCTAAGACACCTTTCTGCATTTGGAGTGCGTCTTCCCTTGGTCGTAGATCTGCGGATGTGTACTGTCATCTTCCCGAGGGCTTGGCCCACTTTTGCATGAAGAGGTCTTGGCGCCAGCTGTCTCCTTCAAAACAATTAAACTCTCCCCTTTCCACGCTTCGGCTCAGGGAAGCGATTGACTTTGCGCAGCGTTGCAGCCAGCACGGTCTAGCCACTCAATGAGCCGCAAAAGGACACTTCTTGCGCAGGCTAGGGGCGCAAGGCGCATCACTGAATGGGCCTCCAGAGGCTACATTAACTTCTTCAATCGTGGCTACAGCGCAACCCACACGCAGGTACACAGCAACATGAGCTGCACGCAGACAGAGGATGAGCTGCAAAGGCACCACATCTTCAAGTATACAAGCAACAATGGTGTACATGAAGTACAGTTGGCACAGCGGCCACACTTGGTCATACAATGCCCGCACTGACGTTTCACAACTTGCCACAGAACCCGATAAAAGTCGCAGGCACGATGAAAGTCGCAGGCATGCTACAGCGGCACAGGCTTTGAGCCTTATGGGTGTGAACAACATCAAGCACACTCCTGCAGAATATCGGATCACACTTGTGCGCCACATTTCCATGCAGGAGACAAACAGCATTGACATCAAAGGCACACTGGAGGGCGCTGCAATCCCTGGACATCCATACCACATCGAGTACATCAGGAAACAAAAGGATGTTTTCTTCCAAAATTATGTCGCGACACCAAGAACAAGTTGTACGTGGAATTCAGCACTGATTCAGCACAGCAGGCACACCGAACTCTTGGGTACATATCATCTGCACAGCGAGGAACATGGTTGCATAGATCACTGGCCTGGCACATGGCCAACCTTCTTGCTACATTCCGACAAGCGAGGATGATGTGCGCAGCATGATTATTGCCAGCAGGCGGATCAACCACGCAGTCAATTGACAGGGCAGTTGAGGTTCGACTCCCGTGGGGTGACCAATACCCTCGACAGTAAGTCGTATAGTAGTAATCGTGGTAAAAAGGGCTTGTGAAGTAAAAGATCTGCGTTGTCTCACGACTCGATGCGACCGCGGAATACGAACCCTTTTGCTTTGCTTCAAAAGGTTTAGGACCTTAAACAAGGGGAAGTAACAGGGTGACCCTCAGAACCTGCCCTTAGGATGTTTTCGCCTTGCGGCTCGGAGATTCTTAGCATCCCCCATCCCGGGCTTGGGTTCATCCCTTGGTCGGGAACCAATCACAAACGCATGCCGACACACATGGACGCACGGCTTCTCTTTTACTCAATTCAATGAAAAGTTAGCCAGGTTCTGTAAACTGAACATGAAATCCGCCGACAACAGGCGGCGTGTTGGACATAAGAAATGCTCCTTACCTCTTTGCCTGTTACCCCTCCCCTAAAGACTATTGCGGGGGGGGGGGGTCCACGTACCACGCGGTGATTCGAAGACGCTTCACTAAATCTGTTCATTGTGCGGGCTTGCGCAACTCAGTTTGTCAAAAACATTGGGGCGTTCGATTCCCCCCGGGTGCGCTTTCGCATCCTTAGCAGCTCCAGCGGCACACCGCCAGCATCACCTGCATCATCCGCATCAGCGCCTGCCAAGGATGCGGATGATGCAAGTGTTTTCCTTCTAAGGCCTTTTCCCACCCTCAGTTCTTCTCCCTTTTCCTCCCAAAGATCTTTCCCCCCATTTCCTCCCTAAGTCCTTTTCCCTGAGTTCGTCTCCCTTTGCCTCCCTAAGATCTCTTCCCCCCTTTCCCGCTTAAGATCCTTGCCCCCGTTTCCTTTCTAAGGCCTTTCCTTTCAAGATCTCCACCCTTCTCTTCCCAAAGTTTTTTCTCTCTTTCCCGATTGAGATCCTGTCCCCCGATTGCCCCTTAGGGCCTGTTCCCCCCGAGAAAGATTTCCCTTTTCCTCCCAAAGATCTTTTCCCCCCTTTCCCCCTTAAGGCATTTTTTCCCCAGGTCTTCTCCCTTTCCTCCCTGAGATCTTTCCCCCCCTTTCGCTGTTGAGACCCTTTCCCCCTTTCCCCCCTTCATTTCCAGATCTTAGGGAGGAAAGGCAGAAGATCTGGGGCAAAAAGGCCTTAGGAAGGAAAGGGGAGAAATGATCTCAACAGGGCAAGGGGTGGAAAAGATCTTCGGGAGGAAAGGGAGAAGATCTGTGGAAAAAAGGCAAACAGGGAAAGGGGGGAAAAGATCTTAGGAAGGAAAAGCGAGAAGCTCTCAAAAAAGAGAAGGCCTTGGGAGGGAAAGGGGGGAAAGGATCTCAACAGGGAAAGGGTGGGAAAGATCTTAGGGAGGAAAGGGGGGGAGATGTTAGGGAGTTCCCTCCCAAGGCCTTTCCCCCCATCAGAGCTTCTCCCTGTTCCTTCCTAAGATCTTTTCCCCCCTTTCCCTGTTGGGCTTCCCCCCCTAAGTCCTTTTCTCCCAGATCTTCTCCCTTTCCTCCCTAAGATCTTCCCCCCCCCGGTTCCTTCCTAAGATTGTTTGCCACCCTTTCCCCCTGAGGCCTTTCCCCCCCTGAGAGCTTCTCCTTCCTTAGATCTTTCCCCCCTGTCCCTGTTGGCCTTTTTTCCCCCAGATCTTCTCCCTTTCCTTCCTAAGATCTTTTCCACCCCTTTCCCTGTTGAGATCATTTCTCCCCTTTCCCCCCTAAGGCCTTTGCCCCCAGATCTTCTCCCTTTCCTCCCTAAGATCTTTCCCCCCCTTTCCCTGCTCAGATCCTTTCCCCCCTTTCCCCCCTAAGGCCTTTCCCCCCCTGAGATCTTCTCCCTTTTCCTCCCTAAGATCTTTTGCCATTTTTCCCTGTTGAGATCCATCCCCCCTTTCCCCCCTAAGGCCCTTTCTCCCTCTGAGTTTTTCCCTTTTCCTCCCCACAATGTTTTCCCCCCTCTCCCTGTTGAGATCCTTTCCCTCCTTTCCCCCCTAAGGCCTTTTTTCCCCCTGCGATCTTCCCCCTTTTCCTTCCTAAGATCTTTTCCCCCCTTTCCTTGTTGAGATCCTTTCCCGCCCTTTCCCCCCTAAGGCGTTTTCCCCCCCAAGATCTTCTCCCTTTTCCTCCCTAAGATCCTTTGCCCCCTTTCCCTGTTGAGATCCTTTCCCCCCTTTCCCCCCTAAGGCCTTCCCCCCCCTGAGATCTTCTCCCTTGTCCTCCCCAAGATCTTTTCCCCCGAGATCTTCTCCCTTTTCCTCCCTAGGATCTTCTCCCACCTTTCCCTGTTGAGCTCCTTTCCCCCTTTTCCCCCTAAGGCCTTTTCAGATCTTCTCCCTTTTCCTCCCTAAGATCCTTTGCCCCCTGTCCCTGTTGAGATCCTTTCCCCCTTTCCCCCCTAAGGCCTTTTCCCTGCCTGGGACCTTCTCCTTTTTTCACTGAGATCTTTCCCCCCCTTCCCTTTAAGGCCTTTCCAGATCTTCCCCCTTTCCTTCCTAAGATTGTTTCCCCCCTTTCCCTGTTGAGATCCTTCCCACCCTTTCCCCCCTCAGGCCTTTCCCCCCTGAGAGCTTCTCCCTTTTCCTTCCTTAGGTCTTTCCCCCCTTTCCCTCCTTTTTTTTCGCAGATCTTCTCCCTTTCCGCCCTAAGATCTTTTCCACCCCTTTCCCTGTTGAGATCATTTCTCCCCTTTTTTTGTCCCCAGATCTTCTCCCTTTCCTCCCTAAGATCTTCCCCCCCCCCCCCGCTGAGATCCTTTTCCCCCTTTCCCCCCTAAGGCCTTTCCCCCCCCTGAGAGCTTCTCCCTTTTCCTTCCTAAATCTTTTCCCCCCTTTCCCTGTTGGGCTTTCCCCCCTAAGTCCTTTTCTCCCAGATCTTCTCCCTGAAAGGGAGACGATCTGGGAGATCTTAGGGAGGCAAAGGGAGAAGATCTCAGGGGGGAAAAGGCCTTAGGGGGGAAAGGGGGAAAGGATCTCAACAGGGAGAGGGGTGAAAACATCTTAGGGAGGAAAAGGGCCTTCGGGCGGAAAGGGGGAATGGATCTCAACAAAGAAAGGGGGGCAAAAATCTCAGAGGGGAAGGGGGCAAGGGGACAATTCCAAAGGGACGCAAATAAGAAAGCAGGCCTGTAATGTCGGCGGCCTGAGCCGGAGGCACTAAAATAAGAATGCTACAGGTCTCTTACCAGACCTCATGTGCAATGATGCACATGCAGCAAGCTATCTATAAGGTACTTGTGCAGATCCATAGCGGTCTGCAGAAAACGAATATTCATGACGAGCATAGTCCATCACCAATTTGTAACCAGCAATAATTGTAGCATCGTATAATGGTTGACCACCAAGCACCTGGCATCTCCAGAATAGCAGTCGCCGATGACGATACTGTACGGAAACTGCGGTGATAAAATGCAAGTCTCGTGCAAATACTTTTGGATTGCCCGGTGCACCGTTCACGACGGGTACCACCATGGGCTGGCCATGATATCATTCACGATGAGTATCACGACCTTGTCTTGTATATATCTGCAAATTCCAGCTGGTCCCCCATGTAGAAGAAATCATAAGGAAAATGCTTGATCACCAGTGTGATGCTTCTGCGATGGCCTTTCTACTCGCCCTCCATCGCACCATTGGATAAGAGGGGTATCGACCTCTTTGACGCCTTGAATGCAGATAATTGCACCAAGCTCAAGTTTCAAAAACTTTCTTCCAATGTTGACATCTGTTCGGTAGAAGGTCATGTAATCGCAGTTGAGGCCGAGGGCGATGCAACGGAAGATTGTGTCGCTGATGAAGGAAATGTCCTTCTGATGGCTGACACCTCTGAACTGATCTGCTTTAATATCAAGTATGTTGCAGGCTGTCCAGATCCGGTACATGAGGTAGAGCCCTCTGAGCTTCTTGAACCAAAATAACATTTCTTCGTCCCTGTGTGTTCGTGCTCTTGAACCTCACATTCTTGAATTTAGGAGCGGCAGTGACCTCTTCGTAGGTCGGCGGGATTGGAATGTTCGTCTCATCAACATCTTTGAAAATCCAATCGTCCCTCCCGTCCCCGTTGAACGAATTGTAAGGACAATATAGTCCGCCTTGTTTGCCGGGCTCCTTGACCACATCTGCCTCGTTGTTGGCGAATACTTTCCATACTTTGAAAAGTACGACGCCAACGAATCCAGAGAGGTATGATGCCTCGCCGGCTTCGTCAACGCAGATGGCCTTGACTTGTAGGAGATGAATTGCGTCCGCATCCTCCTCTGGGTTATCCGGACAAACTCCCATATCTTCATCGTCGATGTCCGTCCCGATGTCCGATGGGATGTACGATCTGGCTGCAGATCGTTCTTGTTTTTTGGGTGTCGGGTCGTTCTTCTTCGGCGACGAATCGCTCAGCATCTTCCTTTGCTTCTCGCTGAGCTTGTTTCACTTCCTCCGTCACATTGGTGGTGTCGGATGGTTTGGCCTCGTCGTCGTCCACGTGGATCACGAACTTGCCGGTGGAAATGAACTCGCATTGGCATGCCGTGCAATAGCAAAATCCCTTTGGACTAACGATAGCGCACGCTGGGCATACCCTGGTGGAAATGCTTGATGGGTCTTCCTCGCGGTAGACGATGAATCTGCTTAGCAAATCTCGGATGTCTACCAACGATTTGTCCAATGCATCGGGCACTCCGACGTTGACACAGGCATCGACGACCATCTTCCTCAGGATGTCGGCATCCGCTGAATCTTCACCATCCAGGAAATTGTTGAGGTTCCCAAGGAAGTCCGCCGGGGTCACGCCCACATCATCCTTGAATCCAGGACAAATTTCGCTCTCGACGGCGCGAGAGTAGATCCGCTTGACTTCCTTCACAGGCCCTTTCTTCATGGGCTTGAATTTCCAGATCGCCCTTATTTCTTTGAAGGGAATGGTCTCGAAGGCGACAATCGTTCCTCCCGACGCGACGTGACCCCTGACTGGTACACGGACAACTTCCTTGTCGGCACATAGATGGCGATGAGGTCGTCTCCCTCTTTGACATCGTTCATTGCAGTCTTGGTCGAGATGTTCTCGCTGTGCCGAGGTGCAAATACTCCGAAGTGTACTGCCAATCTTCGTGCACTGTCATTGCCGCCAGGAACAGTACCTCTCAAAATGATACCTTCCAGGGCTGATGGCTTTGTCACGTGATCTGCTCCGCCCAAGCGATCGGACATGTTCGGGAACAAGATGTTGCAAAGTTCAGCAGGACGAGCGAATCCGAAATCCGAATGCCCTGACGACGCTCGAATGCACCATGGTTGCCACCATCCGCCATGCTCGCGACGAATCCAGTCGAAGTCTTTCTTTGTCCGTCCAGCCGCCATGAGACCTTCCATCGTATCCGCGTCGATCTCCTGATCAAACTTCGCGGCAAGAATCTGCAGTCTCGGCTTTCGTGCTCTCCGGTCCTCCGATCTGATACACTCAGCGATCATTTGAAACCTGTCGCTCTTCTTGCACCGTTCCTGCGGGTACGCGCTGTCGCGATTCAGGACGTGGTCAATGTCTACCCATCCTCCGCCATTGCAAGGAATGGAGTTTCCCCACTTTTGTCCAATTTGATGTTGTAGGATCTTCACCAGTGCTTTTGACGTGAAATACAAGTCTTGATGGTGAATGTTGGGCCCAAACGCTGTGTACTCATTGTACAGCCGATAGGGAAAACTTGTATCTCGGTTCTGCATGTTCATGACTTCCAAGTGTAATCCCTTTGGCAGCGTGCTGGTCATACATGAATATCTTTGTACACCTTCGCAAACAGCTTCATCACCGGATTAAGGAATTACTGAGGGGCTTGCTCCACCAAACGAATCGAGCACATTGTTATACTCCCTCATGGTTCCGTTCGGATTTGTGTGTAGGTCAAGTTGACCAACGTGGAGTTCTCCTCCTTCCGCCAGATCAGCCGGATCGCTGGACATCGGATCCATTTCTTCATCATCATCAGGTGCCTCCATTTCGATGTCCTCATCGGAAGAGGGATGCCCTTCTGGAAGAAACAGCATTGTGATTTTGCCACGTGCCGAGTCAGACTCATTTGCCCTTGCGATGTCTCTGCGTGTCCCTTCATGGGATTCTTTCCCGCACTTCATGCAAATCTTTAGTTTGCCAGCACAATCGCAAAGGTCCTCACACATCCGCAACAGTTCTGCTCGTCTTGAGGCGATGCCCCCGACTCTCGATTGTTTGGCTTCAGGCTCCTCAGCATGATCGGGCTCACGGCCACGATCAGCTGCGTCCTTGTCGGACTCGCCTGCTTTCCTCTTTTGGCCTGATGAACCGGCTTCCTCGACACGATGAACGGGTTCGAGTACTCCAGATCCCTGACGGTTCTGCTGGGAACTTGCGTGTATTTGACTGTGCCGCTTCTCTTCCTATTGAGGCCCGTCATGTGAGATGTCATGTTCTCCCTGACGAACTTCAGGAACGTGGCTTCCAGCATTGGTCGGTATTGGCGAACGTTCCCCCACTTTGGCAATTCCTTCCCGAAGTAGGATATGACGTCGAAGAACCCGAGAACGGTCTCCAATCCATCTCCCAACTTCTCTTCATTGTCGGTGGAGAAGACACGATATGCCTGCTCTTGACCCATGAACCAACGCATCCACGAGGCACATACAGTGTTTCCATAGTCACGCCATACGCGGAACTTAGTCCTTCTCTCCCTCGTTCCATCCGAGTGAGTGACGATGTACGATAGCTTGTCGACCCACAGTTGCTTCCCATTGCTACTGCGGAAGTAGTCTGCGAAAGAGTCCTTGTCGAGAGTGATGCCACCGATTTGTGACAGCTCTTTTGCAAACTTCTTGTTGAACAGACTCACGATGGGGCGCTGCACGAATGTTTCCATGTCCCCATCGAAAACGCTCTCAAGCTCGTTGATGTCACCGAGCACCAGGCTGCATTCAGCAAAGAATCTTTTCATCATGTTGGGGCGGTCAGCTCCCTTGTACATGGTATTTTGCTCGATCAGCCCGTTCGCGTGGCAGTTGATGCACGTGTCCGCAAAGTACTCATGGTCGGCTGTGGATTGGGCTCCCTCTGCATGACATTGTGGGCAGAGTGATTCCACGATATCTTCGAAGTAATACCACTTCGATCGCATGTTGTCGCCGTCCTCCTTGCCGAACGCTTGCCCTCTCTTCGTTGCTCTTCATGATATTTCTTCTGCTTGTTGAAGTGAGCAGTGAAGTCCTGCTTGTAGCGATAGCGGACATTTCCGCCTTTCGCGCCCTGAGGCACATGAATTGCAGCGGGGACACGCCCACACATGCATCTTCCAGGTCGGAAACCGTTTGTGCATCCAGCGTGAGCACGTCCATGATCATCTCGACAATCAACCTCTTTTGCAATACGTAGAAGAGCTTGGAATCTCCGGTGCAGCTATAATTGTTGTCCGTCATTCCAGACACTTGCGACCACATGAGATCATTGTCGGCGACGACGACGCCCGCGTTCGTGTGCATTTCCATCACCTTCGTTGCGGTCAGCATCAGGTTGCCAGTGCTCTGGTGGAATTCTGGGTGGTTGTTGATGTTCACGAATACTCCGCCGCCACATATGCTTGAAAGTTCACTCAGAGCTTCAAGAAGGCCCTCGTACTCGTAGTTCGTGTTGATCTTCCACTCGTAACCTTGCTTCTGGATGCAGTCATACAACGACATCCAAATGTGTACTGAGCAGTTCACAACAGATTGCCTTGATCGTATCGATCAGACCTCTGATACGAGCCACAAGTGGTGTACTTGTACCACGCTTTATATCGTCGGACAGTAGGACATCTCAATGACATTGTTCCATCCATTGTCACGCATGTGGGATTGGAACGTCCTGATGCGCTTCCAGTTTTCTGCCTCAACGGCCAGTCAAGGATCATGTAGAACTTGGTCTTTGTCGCGACATTGCTCAATTGCTCGCAAGGGTTCCTCATCGGCTTGGCATCTCTTGATGCCAGCGTTGGCCGTGTCGGAATTGTCGTGACCATCAATGAGAGCCTTCAACGCGGTTGCTCCGGGTAGCTTTGCCGAATAGAGACATCCCGTCTTTGCGCAAATGTATGCGTAGAGTTGAAGCCAGGCGAGGTTGGGCTTGTTGAGGTAGGCGGCGATGATGCGTTCAGCTTTTCTCCTCTCGTCGAAGATGAGCAATGTTGACACCAATTGCCGCAAACATCGTTCTGAGTAAGATGCGTTCTTCCCCGCTTTGACTTCTGGTCCAAATTTCGTGGTGGGTATGACGACCCCGGATCTCCTGTGCACTACAAAGCTAACCCCAGTGTGGAGGTTGCCGAAGGCAGTACACTGCTCAATGACGGTCACTGATTCGTTCGCATCGTGCTTTTCCGGCATGATCCATCGTTCGTCTTCCCCTTTTGCGGAAATCTCCAGGATTGCTTGGATGGTCGCATTGACGACTGCTCCGTCATCCTGGTCTTTTCCCGGCGGCCGCCAAGTGGACCACCACGGCGCACGACCAGCGGGGTCATCGCTGGAGCTCGCGCTTGGTTGGGCCAGGCTGCTCGCTTCCGGCGCTGGGCTTCGGCATCGTCTTGGGTTCAGGGACAGGAGGTGTTTCTCCTGATATCCTCCACCATGCTGGTACTCCTTCTTCGCCGAAATCCTTGTTGAGGATGTCGATGAACTCCTTGCTGCCATCTCTGGAGTACAGCAAATTGTTGATGAAGGCCCGATGTTGCTGCTCATCCGCCGTCTTGCTCTCCTGCAGCACGGTGAACGACTCCCACGTTAGGCGGTTCGCGTCTTCCTGGGCGCGGTCCTCGCCACGTGGTGCAACGGAAATGGCACACATGTTGATGGCGGGTAACTTCGATTCCCAGGCCTTGGCCATGACAGGGAATATCTTGTTCAGGTTGTTGAGCTGTTCGTCAACATCCTTGATGATGGTCTTGTCGCCACCAACGTACCCCATTATCTCACGATCTTTTCCCCCGAAGATCTCTCTGAGTCTTGCATGTAGGAATAGGACGCATCCCATAGCAATTGACGCAGCATGTAATGCGTCGGGGATCGTGGGTGTCATCTTGATCTTCCCGGCGATCGTCAGCTCCAAGATATTCTTGGCCGTGCAAAGTGGTTCGCGTCTTGCAGCGAAAGCCACGTACTTGGCAGAGATGGCGAGCAGTTCCAGGTGTTTCTGCACGTATTCATGATTTCTACACACCTCGTCCTTGTCCAGGACGCCGTTGACCACTGTGCATACCCTTGCTTTCGGAGTGCAATATGTTTGAATCCAATATGCATCTCTGAGTGCCGTAAACCGCTTCTCGCTCTTTTCCAGCCAAAGCGTCAGTGACGTGCTCTCTGCACACATCCTTGCCGGTCCATGTCGCTCATGGAAGTACCGGTAGACATCGCCGACGGTTTGGTCGGGGCCGACCACGTTGGATCCAGGTTGGCCGTCGATGTCCTTCGTGAGGGCCGTCATCAGTTCCCAGATGTTGATGATAACCTTCACGATCTCGGGGTCGATGAAGCGCTTGAGGATGGGAGCGGCCTTCTCCTTCATCGAGTTTTCTGATGCCACAACGGCAAGCGTCTGCATCAACCTTCTCCCCTTCCCGCAGAATTCAGTCCACTTCATCAAGCATTCCTGCTGAGAGAGATGGTTCATGATTGCCTTCATGAAGTTACTGCGCCAGGACGCCGAATACCCGGTTCCCTTTTGTACCTGTGTTGTCTTCATGGAGAAATATGCAGACGTCGCATATAGCGCAGGTACTCCGGCCTCCGCAATCCATCTCGCAGCAGTCGCTTCCGAGCATTCCTCATCTATTCTTGGAATGGGTCTACTCCCCCGAGGCCCCTTCACGTACTTCTCAATCAGTGATGCACAATAGAAAGCTCCATGTCTCGCCTTCGATGGAGGAACGAAAAGGTACTCTTCCGAGTTGATGAAGTCATCCCCCATCTTGAAGATGTACAGCTCCGCGATCCAGCAAAGTTGTAGACAAAGAAATATGCAAAAGCACCACCACAGAAAGATCCACTCACTCCGGACGTCCCTGATCCAGGCGAGGTTCACGACCACCACCCTTCAACAGTTTGCCCTGATTTACGTGATCCAGGGTACACGACCACCACCTTTCAACGGGCAATCGCAGAGCGACGTGCGACCAACACTCACCTTGTTGTCCTCGATGTCATGCAGAATCGAAGCTGCAATTTGTACGAAGAGTAGCCGGTGATGTCAGGTAAAAGATCTCTCACCTCGCAGCTACTTCTCGACGAAGCCTCTGAATATGCAACGTGAAGCCAGGTTCACTCCATGTTGTCGCGAACATTTGGCTCGAGCAGCAAAACGTCGCAGGGTGACATTGACGATTAGCGAAGTGTACAATTGGGTATCCTTGGTTTCCCTACCAGCAAAAGGACCATGACTGTGGTTACCGTTGCACTTCTTAGAAAGGGATTCCTACAGGTCAAAGTTCCAAGAAATGACACGCCAGGGTTTCCGAATCGGCAGGGGTTTCTTGGCACACCTTTGCTTCAAACCGTACCTACATCCGTCAAATTCGTGCGATTCTCCGTTCTTGATCTGCTTCTTCAACCTGTCATCGTTCCAATATTCGCATTCTTTGGGTAGTTCAAAGAGAATTGCGGCCTTCTTGGATTCGACATGCCGCTTCATTTGGGAAAACACTTTGAACAACTTCCAAAATTCATGCTGTTTATCTTGGATGAGTTTGCTTGTTGTTGGTCCTCGTGTTATGTTCAATCTCGCCCATGATGATCCTCCCGTGCAGGGTGCAGCAAAAATTAAAATGTCGCTCGATTTGGTAATGGCGTGCTTGGCGAGGTTCTCCCCGTGCTGGGACAGCAGGTCATCTTCAAGGGTAATCGTAACCACCTGTACGTGCCAGCGTAGAGCAAACGCAGTAAACCAGTTGCGCGACTCCGAACATGCCATGACCACCGTCGGTTTGTTGGGGTCCAACGCAACTGTCAAGAGATGGCAAGATGACGTCCCGTGGGGCGCTGTCCACCGAACCCTCCAGCTGTGAATGCTCAACCACGTAGAAAGGGTATACGGCCAAACCGTTATAGCCAAACCAGCGCAAACTGTTGTAAGGGGGTAAAGACCAATAACCACGATTGTGCACTCTGTATCTGCAGCGCGAATGACACTGTTTTCCACTCTCTCAGATCGATCACGCGCGAACGTAGTTCATGCAAGACCTTGAGCCTCACTTGTGACTTGAGCCGAATGTGGCGTCCAATGGGATAACTAATCAACAAGAACATGGACCTCAGAACAGCTTCCCAATTTAGGCACGGGGCCAGGAGGGTTTTAACATCCCCCATTTGGGTCGCATTGTTCATCATGCGGTCCAAACATCACAACAATTCCCAATGGCCACGGCTCCAACTGCGAAACTGTGTCGAACATTCTTTCACTCACTACTGCAACGCCATTCGTTCATTGTGAAACTTGGCCGGGTTCAATCAAATCAGAAACGTGCATCCGCATATCGTAGCACAATCCTACACACAGAGGCAAGAGGCATTCTGCCTCATACCATCACGCAACCAGTGGAAATCCCAGCTGCCGCATTTGCGCATCGCGCAGCCGTCATCCACAGAAATGGGTTGGCCATGGAAATCCATAGCAGCGCATGGCCATAAGCCATTTGAGTACCACCGGCGAAGAAATTTGGCAAGCAATACACATATGCAAGAATAGCCAATCCAGATACCACGAATAATAAAAGGAAAAGAAATCATCCATGAGGTAATAGTGACCATCCATGAATATCCGGAATGCCATAGTCGTCGTAATATGTAAATACATACATAATCATGTTCCTTGGACAAACGAAGTCAAATCACAATGACATCATTCCATCGTAGTGAAATCGATGTGTTGCTGGCGATGGATGGGGTCTGGCCCGCACCATGCCGCAAATTACATCGCAGTGGAATTAATATGTTGCTGGCGATGGATGGGGTCTGGCCCGCACCATGCCGTAAAAGCAACGATAATCCACACTTGCATCGCATAGGTCGATCCACGATGGCCATCCTATTGACGCGTCGACGGAACTCTTCGTCCAAGTTGTGTTGGGCGTCTCGTGCTCGGACGTACTTCCTGTGGCGCTCTTCTGCAAGCCAGTGTCCCTTTCGGATACACCAATCAAGCAGGGGTCCGTCGCACTTGCCCGGGTCTGTGGCCACGATGATGGCACTCACGTTGCCCACGTATCCATGCTTACCAAGGTTCAGCCCAGCCCTTGCGAACGATATGTATTTGCAGTTGAACGCCAGGGAGAAGCATCTGTAGACAATGTCCCCCACTGGGTGCTTGCGTTCGCTGACCAGAAGCTTCATTTCATCCTTGGTAATGTCGAGGATCTTTGCTGCAATCCACAATTTGTAGAAGATGTACAGCCCCTCGCATTTGAGCGCCAAATAGCGAATGTATTGGGTGAGCTCGTCGACCGTCCTGAAGGTCCTTGACCGAACATTCGGAGATCGGGAAACTTTGATTTCATCAGATGGTAGTATGATGCCATCCCGATCAATCTCAGTGTAGCGTCCAAAGTCATTGTGATATGGACACGTGTGGGCTCCTCCGAGTGCGGCATTCTCTTCTCGCCGGCCTCGAACATCCCCCACATTCTTGACATTTGCAGCGCGATGAGCCCTGCCATGTATTGAGCCTCGCGAGGCTCATCCATGCAGATTGCCATCCTCTGGGAACTGATGATATCCCGTGCCGCCATGTCATTGTCGCGGTAATCCCATTCATTGTCCTCTTCTTCTGACGCATAGCCGGATGTGTATCCTTGTGTGCCCATGTCGTCATCTTCGGGATCATCCTCCATTCCACCATCTTTCCCGCCGTGTTGTCGTTCGCTTCCTCTTGTGCTCGCCTGGCATCCCCGGACACGTTGGGTTTATGGTCATCATCTTCGTCATCGGAGCTGATGTTGATGCAGAACCTCCCGGTAGAGATCAGTTGCGCTCCACACTCCAGGCATACACAGAAACACGTAGGAATTGCGGTTGCACAAGACGGACAAATTCGGCATCTGAGCCCTTCCCAAATCTCGTCATTCAGGATGATGGTCTTACTGATCTCATCTCTGATCTCGTTGGTCAAAGCTTCCACCTCTTCCCGTTTGCCGTCCCGAAACAGTTTGCAGGCACGATCCACCATCTCTTGAACGTAGTGTAGATTGTCAGCGCCCGCCTCTGTCTCCGGCGATTCCTCGATGACCTTTGCAACATGCTGAAGGAACATCAAGGCCGACTCTTGGGATGATCCAACGAATCCAGGACAGATCTCATTCTCGATGCATTTCGAGTACGCCCGCTTGACGTCCTCGATCTCCAGGCACCTTCCTTCGTTGCTCTTGCCGATCCAGATGGACTTGACTTCATAGAATGGAATCACATCGAAGACCATAATGTCCCGTTGAATGCAACTCCAGCTCCAAATCGCGCAAGAGTTGCACTGGGGATGTGGATGATTGCGAGCGGTTCCCCAGCCCGCAGGTTCCGCAGCGTTGTCTTCGTCGCCACGTTCATCTTGTCCCATGGAGCGAACGCCCCGAAGT
This sequence comes from Effrenium voratum, assembly GCA_963377175.1. Classification (NCBI taxonomy): domain Eukaryota; class Dinophyceae; order Suessiales; family Symbiodiniaceae; genus Effrenium; species Effrenium voratum. The sequence continues at coordinate 221,934 of CAUJNA010000389.1, read as the reverse complement.
GCAATGCCAACCTGTTTCCGCCATCGATTCCGCCGGGGACCAGCCCGCAACGTACGATGCTTGGCCAGTTTTCCACATAAGTCACATGGAATGCTCCTCCAAGAGAATCACCCATTCTTGCGGAATACCTATTTGCCAGTGCGGATGAGCTCATGAAACCAAAGTCGCTGTGGTCAGTTGTGACCCGTATGCACCAAGGTCTGTACCATCCATCGCATCTGCCGAATATCATGTCGATCTCACTCTGATCATGGCCCATGTAGTTCAGCTCCTGTCTTGCGGCCCTCGCGTCGTTCGGGTTCATGATGCTCGGAAACCTTGCTGCTAGGGTCTGAAATCTCGATTTCTTGTACCCAGATTCCTGCCACTTGATCACCTCCATGATGCCCATGTAGCGTCTCGCTTTCGAAGTTTTCGGTGGGAATATGTTGTTCAGCCGGTCGTCAATGATCGCATCGATATCGACCCATCCACCTTCATCACACTTGAAAGCGCTTCCTCGGCAATTGCCGATCTTGTGTCGAAGGACTCTGCCAAGATCATGAGATAGCTGATTAGCTTGCTCTTTCGATGCGAACACAGATTGTTCATCACCACGCAATGTGGAGCGCTATCGAAGGGGTAGATGCAGAAGTTGATGCTTTTGCCAAGCTGCATCACATCAATCTGCTCTAAGATGGCGCCCTTGAGGAAGAATTTGGGATCCGTCATTGAAGCGTACGCCCATGGCATGTAGACGCTACTCACGTCAGCAGCCCTCGGGATATAGCATGGAATGGTGCCACACCCTTGCTCCAACGTTGTTTTGAACGTCCTGTGATCCCCGCACGGATTGAAGGTAAGGTCCACACCTCCTTCAGCCGCGTCAGCCATTTCCACCAGATTGATGGTATAGCTATACAGTATACATCTCTATTATTTCTTTCCCCTTTTGTCCCCCTTTCTTGTGTTCCTTGGATGTCGATGATGGTAACATCCCCCATTTCTTCATCCGAGGACACGTGATCACTGCTGAGAAGTTCACGTCGCATTCTCGTTTCCAGCAGCCTCTTCAAATTTCTTGCAGTCGCCGTCGTGGGCTATATTGGCGCACTTTGCACAAATTCCCTTCTCCACCACGCACTTCTCCATTGAGTCCAGGAACTTGAGTGCTGCTTTTCGCCCGTCGATCACGCGCTGCTTCTTCTCCTCCTTCTCTTCTTTGGGCTGAGAGCTTCGACTCTGATCTGGCTCTGGGCCGCGATCATCGTCTCCACCCTCTGACGCCTTCCTCTTGGATCCTTGGGTGGCCTGCTCGATCACCAGGGAGTACGGATGCTTGGGCTTGATCGTGTTCATGATGTCCAACACCTCTTTTGTGGGTGCTCCGAGCTGAGCAGAAGGCTTGTTCCGCTTCCGGTTTTGTCCCGTCGTGTGGCTCACGTTCCCCGCAAGGTGCCGCACGATGGATTGCTCGAACTCCCTCTTGATCTTCCATGCATCTCTCCACAATGGAAGTTCGTGTTGGAAGTATGACATCACTTCAAAGAATCCTCCCCCAAGGACTCTTCATTGGTAGTTTGTCCCAGGAGCTCATACATCGTCCCCTGGTCAAGCACGCTCTTGATCCATGACGAATAGGCAACGTTGCCGAGATCTCTGTAAATCACGTAGATGGAGGTCTTCTCCTCGCCACATCTCTGCCTGCACACAATTGCTTTCCGTGTTTGCGACCGTAAATCTGTGCCGCCTGATCTACGATCACGAAACCCACGTGGGACAGCTCCTTCTTGAATTTGGAATACGCAAGTTCCCGTATAATCGTGGTCATGGCCTGAACATTGTTGACGTTCACCATGAGATGTTGGAGGTCTGGGATCGCGACCTTGCACTCCGCGAAAAGTCGCGTGTATAGTTTTCTCCCGTTGGTGGACCTCGTGACACCGTGCGTGTCTGCATTCCAGTTCGTGCAACAGTTCACGCACGTATCAGGGTTGAAGGTCGCACTTGATCCGAGCACCTTCGACTTGTTCCTCTGCATTTCATTTCTGCATAGTTCGAAGATGAACTCTTTAAGCTCGGGGACCGTATACCATCGAAGACGTTGATCGTTGGCATTAACGTTCCCAAACGCATCCTGCCCACCGCAACCTTCGCTCTGTCGCTCCTGTTTCCGTCTTGACAGAGCGGTGAAGGTCGGCTTGTACTCGAATTTCACCTTCGATTCCTCCATGTTCTTCGGAATATTGAACTGAAGGTCAGGCTCATTGATGCAAATCTCCTCCAGATCATTGACGAACAATAGGTTCGGCGCAAGCACGTCAATGGATTTCTCCACCAACAACCGCTTCAGGAGGTAGTATTGCATATTCGAGCTTCCGGGGATCTTGTAGTTCTTACCCGCAAGTGCATGAGCAACGCGCCACATACGGTCGTTCTCGGTCACCAGAGCGCCCGCCGCCTTGCAGATTCCCAAGTCCCCTCTTCCACCATGGAAAGCTACATCGCGGTTCACGCACACAACGACCATGCCCTTGCACACGTTGACGAGGTCCGATATCGCCTTCGACAGGGAGTCAATGATGGGCCTGGTGGTCACCTGCCAGCCGCAACCCCTCATGCAGACCAAATCGTAATGTGCACCGACACAGGTGAATCATCCATATCACGCCTCCGTCGTTCGCCTATCAGCTTTTCCAACTTTTCCAATCGGGAGATGATGTTCACCGTATCCGAAGTCGATGAGACTGGCTCCCTCGACCCGCAATACGATCTCTCCTCGATGTTCGTCCATCCCTGCTCGTTGACCATCATCTGGAAGGTCTTCGTGCTCCCTTTTGCATTGACGGCCCTCAGGGGCCAATCCAGGACCAGGAAGCTCTTCTTCTGAATCATCATGTCACGGATCGTTGCCCCGCCAATGGGACCCCTCCTCTGATCTCTGATGATCCGGTTCAACCGTGCAGGTGCGTTGTCAGGGTTCTTCTCCGCCTGGATCAACGCATTGATGGCTTTGGCACCCGGAAGGCGCCCCGTAATTAAACATCCTGTCTGAGCACATAAGAACACATATAGCTGAAGCCATGCTGTGTTGCTCTTGTTCACGTATGAAAGGATGATCTTCTCAGCACTGGTCTTCTCTTCGAAATGTACCAACGATGAGGTCAGACTCCTCAGCATGCGTTCCCAATTCCCCTCGGCGAGACATGGCCCAAACACTGTTTGCATGATTGGGTACCCGGTGTTGACGTCAATGTTGAACTTCACGTTGACAGTTGCGCCACCCAGGGTGACACCTCCCTCGTGTATGTCTCGTGTCCAGCCGTGGCGTTGTTGATCTGCCACCTGTCATCATCACCGCCAGAGTTCATTCGGAAGATGGAGTCTATAATCTCGTTGTCAATCTTGTTGGCATCGCTTGCAGACGACCATCCACCTGAAGCTCCCTGCTGTGGGTTTGACCCGCCAGAGGTTCTTTGTCTTTGCCCAGAGCTGGACGACGATTTCTGCTGTCGCTCTGTCTTCTGCGGTGGCTCAGTCTTCGATGAGCCCATCACCCACCTTGTCGGTTCTTCGCCTTCTGCGAAGTCCTCAGGGTACCTCTCCAGCTCCCTGTCCCCCTCATCGTAGGTGCAGTAGTTGTTCTGGTCGAAGTTATTCACATGCCCCTTTGCTGCCTCTTTCTCGATTTCCTTCAGCCGGTTGACCCGCTTGCGCCGATCCGGTTCTCAGCAGCCTGTCGGCCGCATGTGGCGCCAAGCTGATGGAGTTGATGTTCATTGCTGGCAACGTGGGCTTGTATATCATCTCGATGCACCACAAGAAATCTCTTGCAGCCTCGATCTCCCAGTACAGGTCCTTCAGCTCAGACTTGTCCGGTCGAAAGCAGACTTTGTACGATTGGTCCGAAATATTTCCCTCTCTCCGGCCACTGGCTGCAGCCTCCTCAAGATGAAGGATACACACATGAGTGAGTTCACCGCCCCGATGCATGCGTCTGAGATGTCTTTGGAGATTGACCCGCAAATCATCCAGCGCAACAGATTGTGTTGGTGGGCATGCTCATCTCTCCTCGTTGCAACTGCCAGGTTCTTCATTGACATGCGCAGCTCGTTCTGGTAGACCAACCCAAGGTCCCAGTTCTTCTGGTAGTCGGCCTTTGTGCTCCGCTCGAAGGGGTCGACTTTGGGAGGTTTGATTACGCTCAGCGTAAACACTTTCCCCCAGCTCCGATCTCTGAACTTCGCAATTCTTCGATCGCCCTCGGCGGTTGTCAGGAACTCCTCTGAACTCCTCCACCACCTCGATGATGACGCCCTGGTTGGCTCATCACTAACGAACCCCTTGTACAGTACTGCCCCTACCTGAGTGTCTTGGTGAAATGCGGCTTTGAAGGATCGCTCCTCATTGTCTTCGGCCACACCTGAAGCAAGGTCCCAGATATCCGCAATGGACCTAAGCATGTCGGCCCCCTCGATGCAGTATTTGGTGACGTTCAGCAGCTCAGGGTTCTTTGCCAGTAGCGACGCCTCACCACAGAGCTGGTTCAGTGCTGCCACGATCTTCTTTCCCTTGCTGCAGAACTCTCTCCATCCCAGCATGCGTTCGTCGGCGGAAAGTAGCCCGAAGATCTTGCTGAGGAACTCCAACGCGATCCTCATGGATTGTCCTTCACCTTTCATCATGCCGCGCCACTTCGCAGAGTAATACGCTGAGTACGCATAAATGACGGGGACGCCAATGTCCTCGACCCATTTTATGCACGTACCCAGGTCACTGCTCGTCTCCATTCTTGCCCTCCTCAACAGCGTTCTTCACGAGGTTCCCCAGGAATATCGCTGCTTGTCTGGATTTCCCGACCGGCACGCAGAAGAACTCATTCGCATTGACGACGGTCGCATTGGCAGTCATCTTGATGATATTCTCCAGAACCAGGAAAACCCACAATAGGCAGCAATATCAAAGACCACTGAATGGATTCGCACCCAGCAGCCGAGGTTCGGGTCTGGCCCAGAACCTCGGTTCGGGTCTGGCCCGGAACCTAGTTGGTACAGTCGAAGTGGTGTGACTTCCACACACAGCAGTTTGTCGCCGATGTGGAATTCCCCGCACTATGCAAGCAAGAGCGGGATTCGGTCGTGCCTGTTGAAGGCACTTCGCTCGAGCACGAAAACGTCGGAGGATCACACTCACAATCAATGACGTGTATAACTGGGTTTCTTTAGTTTCCCGACCAGCACAAGGTCCATGTTCACGTTACATTTCTTAGACAACGAACTTCCAAGTTCAAAGTTCCAGGAAACAACTCTCCACGGTTTCTTGATTGGCAGAGGTTTCTTCGCGTACCTTTGTTTCAAACCGTAGCGACACCCATCAAACTCATGACTGGTGCCATCATGAACAACCTCATGCAGTCTCTCATCTTTCCAATAATCGCAACTTCCAGGCAATTCAAACAGAACAGCAGCACGTTTCGTCATGGCATGTCGTCTGATTTCAACGAAACGTCCAAATAACCTCCAACATTCCTTTTGTTTGGCCTCAATTTTCTCTGCGGTGTCAATTCCGCGAGTCTTGTTGAGGCGTGCCCATGATGATCTCCCCGTGCAAGGCCCGGCGAAGAACAACAAATCGGAAGATTCGGTGAGCACATGTCTAGCGATTCTCCCCCCGTACTCGCTCATTAAGTCATCGACCAGAGTAACGGTCACGACCTGAGGCCCCTTATGCCGGGCAAGGGTAGTGAACCAGTTGCAAGGCTCGGAACATGCTAACAGCACGATGGGCCGTGACAAGCCAACGCTATACAAGGTGACGATTGTGCGAATTCTCATACCAGGAAGCGAGGCATGCAACGGAGCGCGAAGCACACCACCGTCGTGGTTAACCAGCGCGAGCTCAATGCCCGGCGCTAACTGTGGTTTGTGCTTCACCGCAATGCGATATGGAACAAAACAACGACCAGGAACAAATTGCTCATGATTGGTATGCAGACAACGCATAAGTAGCTTCAACCGGGGCAAAGTATCCAAAGCAAGGTCATTGATGCATTTCAATTCGACACGTTCGTCTGACAACTCTTCAACGAATGCAGCCAGCACAGACTGCAAATCAACATCACCGGACCCAACATGAATTGGTCGTGGTCGCGGAGATCGCTCCCGTGCCGGTACAGCAGCCGGAACAGGATGAAATTGCCAAACTGCGCGCTCAACCCACCCATCAATCCGTTCACATTGCAACCCAGGATCAACTCTGTCCTCAACCTCTCGCCATGACCCATTCCTCAGAAACCAAGTGGAACGAAGCCACCTGCTCCCGAACGGTGTCACGACCGCGAGTGGAGGTTTCACACGCATCAGTCTGGGCCCTTTGGCAACAACAACCGGATCATGTCCTTCATGCTCATGCAGTCCCTCTTTAGACGTCAGTCCGGGCCACCACAGGTCCGGGGGCATCTGATCGGAATATGTGTGTACGGGAATGTGGGAACTCCATCAACCGACCCGCAGCAGTCTGCATGGTCCCTTTTATGGGATCACACGTAGGTGTGAGCGCCTTGAGGGTATCCGGGTCAGACAGCAAACTCGGGTCAAGCAGACCAATCTGCAAACATGCATGTTTCCACTTGCGCCCATCATTGAACGCCTTGGTGTAGATGTCAGCCGCCATTCGGTCGGTGGCCTCGTACGCCAGATACATGTAATCACGCGTGAACATCTAAATGCAAACGCCATGGCTTCTCTCAAGGTGGCGCATCGTAGGGTTTCTCCCCGATCGCACAACCCCGATCATAGCCTTGTTGTCGTCATAGAACACAAAGTTCGGTGACTTCTTGAGAATCCGCTGCAACAACTTAAGAGCAGGCATACCCATGGCTCTCATGGCAACATCGGCCGCGACAATTTCGGCCTCAGGAGTTGACTGGCTTACACAACCCTGTCGTTTCGAGCGGCCAGACAACGGAAACCGAGTATTGGGCCCTTGTATAGTCAAATGCCCACCAGAGGTGGAGCGCAACGACTCAACACAACCTGCAAAATCGGCGTCAGCATACAAGGCCAGGTGCACGTCATCCTGGGATCTCCGACCCATCCGACCATGCGCCAATGTTTCGTATGATGTACATAGCACATCAATTGGTGCAAACCCCGATCATCGGAGTCAGTCCACTTGTGCACGTTTCGTGCCAAGCGATTCACTTGCCGCAACAAATCGAAGCGAGCAATCCGCGCGCCGTACAGCAACTTCATCAGTACGCTAGCGGCATGCGGAGCAAGGTGTCCACGCACGGGCTCCTTCATGGCCAACTCAGGAGTCCCTCCCCGCTGGTCCGGCACTGAGGCAGAACCGTCGGTGGGCACAAGATTGTTACACCAATTGCGCACAACTGACGGGCCCTCTTTTGCAGGCTTCCATGAGACGTGACCCTTTGTTTCTTCATGTATTTCAGGTGTGACAACCTTATTCAACTTTACGTCGCCCGCCACCTCAAGATAGCGGTCAACACAGGAACGAAGGAACTGTTCCATGTCATAGGTCACCGTTGTGACGTGGTGTCCATTCCCGAGAGTGACGTTTCCCTTACTTTGATTACAACCAAGGTACATGTCAAGTCCAGTCTCGGGCTCAATCTTCAAACGTGTACGCAGCACGCTCCATCCCTGGGCAAGGTTCTTTTTTGGCCCTGCCATTTTGAAGTCATCAACATACACAACCAGAACAAGCTGGAGCTTCTCATGAATGTACACTGACGGCCATTCCTCACCGATGGGTTCAAAGCCAACGGCACGCACTGACTCATCACAGTGCTGCTCCCAAAATGTTCTTGCATCAGGATGTCCGTACAGTGCCTTCCTCAGTGGAACCACTGGCCTCCTGTACTTACCCCAATTACACTCACTCGGCACAGCCTCAGGTGGTAATTCAATCCAACATGGCGTGCCTCTCAGTGTGGCCTGAATGTACGCTGGCACTGCGTCGGCCATCTGCGCATCCCAACCATCATGACAACCCAAAAAATCCACCCAACGCGAGGCCTCGAACGAAGCAGGAGAGTTCCCCAAGTCTTGAAACATCGCAGCCTCAAAGCTTTGATTCTTCACCTGGTTCCCCGGCAACACGCCCCTACCCTTGAACTTCCTCTTGGGATCGCGAACAGGCAACTGTGAGTGCTTTTCAACGCAAATACCATGTGCGCAAGCCATGTGTATCTCTTCTCCTTTCGCTTTTGCCTCCTTGGCTACAGCGTCATATTCCCGCACTGCAGCAAGGTCGAAGACGCCCTGGTCGATTAATCCCGACCATTCTTTCTTCATTGATGCCAGAGCATCAGGGTTGGTCAACATTTCTTTTCGGCCAACCGGCCTGGACACCAGTGCGTCGAAGAATCGAACAACTTTCTCGGCCTTCTCTCTGTGCTGTATTGGCTCAGAGGTCACACACGGCATCGATGGGTACTTCCTGGCTTCGCCTTCCTCTCCTACTGCAGGTAGCGCAAGTGGCACTTTTCCTGAAATCACCTCAGCAGACTCCTCCCACTCATACCACGTAAAATCCGTCGGCGTATGATCCGCAGGATCCGTCCCCGATATCAGTTCAGCCTCGTTTTCTGACGCTCAATGACTGATGCAACTGCCTTCGTCCAATTTGGAGTCGGTCTTGACCGCTCCTCAGACTTGAACTTCCAGGCATATATCACTACCAGACATACAAATTCTTTCTCAAGCTGAACACTCTGTCTCAAGACATCTTGGGGTTGCTTGGAATCCATGAGGACAACCACTCCGTCAACCGGATTTACGACCATCCTGACCCAATCAAGCTCAGCCAAGTGTTTTTGCCATCCTGTGGGTTCTTGATCTTTAACACGTTCTTTCGCAATCCCCAATTGTACTGCCATTCAACCCCACCCCAGCGGCTCCGAAGCATAGCCCGAATTCTCTTAGCACTGGGCATCTGCAACGTCTGCGCTTCAGCTGGCGTAGAAATCTTGGATCCTTTGCTCTTGGGTTCTTCTTTCTTCTTCTTGCCACCACCCTTCACCTCGGCTTTCTCCTCCTCGGTGTAGTACTTTCTCATCATTGCCCATTCAACGGGAGTATATTCTGGAGGTCTCGTCGTCTTCATCAACCTGAAGCCATCCTTCCCAACGGGATATGGTCTTCTGGCCTTGTCGATCTTAACCTCCCTGCCATCACCGTTGACGTATGTTATGCCATCCCCAGGAAGTCTGAGCTCGGTTTAGCATCCTCTCCTTCTGCATGATCCCCCCGATCTCCGACAAGAATCTCCGGACCTTCATCAAGCAGTAGACCAGCGATCTGATCGACCTCATCGTCAAGCAGTCGCTTTTCGTCACTCTGCAGTAACTCGGGCTCGTAGTCCTCATCTTCGATCAGGCGATCACGTGCATCCAAACCGATCGCATCGACAGACATCTCTATTCCTTCCAAAGTCTCATTTGCAGCTTTGTACTTCTGCTGTATTGGGAATGTCAGCCCACGAACGCAGTGAGGGCCCAAGCCCTATACTTGTTCGCCCAATGCATTGCTCAGCACATACCCGGCAAATATACCAGTTTCCCCCCTAGGCTCGAATCTCTCCCTCTTTTCCCCTCGTGCTTCGCTCGGCTTGAAGTCCACTAGCGCACAAAAAAGGTATCTTCTCGCCCTTGAACTCTTCGCCATGCAGTCTCAACCAAGCGCTTGACCCATTCACCTCCTCAACGTTCATCGGGTGGCAAAGCGTGGTGATGGCCTGCACCCAATAGCATGTGGGTAGACCGGCATGTGCAAGACAAGCCGACGTCTGGTCAATGATGAACTGATTTGTTCTTTCAGCAAGGGAGTTGTTCTGCGGTCGCCCAGGCAAGGATAAGTCATGGTTCAGCTTCAGCTCAACGCAGGCATTGATCAGCCGTGGGCCATCATCCGAGTACACCTGCTTGATCTTCCTCCTTCCGCAGAAGTGCTTAATAGCCCTGACAACAGAGTCAGTGTCCCTTCTCGCAGTTGGATAGGCCATGATAAGCCCGGTATATATATCCCGACTGATGAGCGCATATCTGCCCTCCAGTTCATGATCACGAAGTCAAACGTCACCAGGTCCCCGAACGTCTTGACCTCCCGCTTGAAGGCTCCTGTTCGCGATCTGAAATGTCTCATCTTTGCCTTGACGCACGACTCGCAGAAAGGGTTTCGGCATCTGTGGGAAAGCAAGTGAGCAACGGAATTGGCGTCCCTTTTGAGGACTCCCACTTTCCTCTTGATCGATGATCCTTCGTACACATCAACCTCGATCCCAGCATCCGGATCATCCTCATCAGCTTCTTCTCCGTTAGCTTTGGCATCACCATGACTACGTGGGTCTAGCCCGACGTCCCTGGGATCTCCTCGGCTACAGGATGCGGATGCACCGGACCGGCTCCTCCGGGTGCTCCTAAGTCGAACGCCCCACGATGATGTTCACCCTCAACCTCTGCGGATTCACCGGCAGCGGCGGGCATATCATTCTCATCATCATCATCCTGACCTGCCTCATCGTTCGTGACCAATGCCAATACGTCTGAAAAGTGCTCTTTGAGGTCATCGATTGTAGGGCGACGCCTGCTACTCCGAAGTTTACCATCGCTCACAAGGTACGGGATGTCGTCCTTGACCTGCACATGTACGAATCCCTGCTTTGGTGTAACCATGAAAGGTAGCTTACCAGGCATCCAGTGAAAAGCATGCCCCATCTTCATGCATCTTCTCCCTATCGACAATACCGTGGGCGTCTCATCCAACACATGTGGTTCGACAGTCTCGTCCAACTCATCCACGACTATCTTGGCCACGTCAGATGTGGATGTGGAACCATTTGCGGTCTGGAACACGATCTCATCATCATCTTTTACAATATCGACGCCCAGGCTCTTCGCCTTGGCTCGTCCAATGAGATCATGACCGCATCCGGTGTCCATCAACCACTTCACCCTTTTGCTAATAAATGTCGACATTGCGAACACATTCTTCGGCAGACCATGTTGTTTCTTCCAGTCTATGACCGCTTCCTTGATCTCGTCCTCAACACGATCATACTCAAACACGATGGTGTTCTCCTTGGTCACCGGAAAGTAGTGTTTTCTGTAAACATCGTCCACTACCTCTTCCAGTATCCTTGCTCTTACCAATGATCGTTGGACTTGATAGGCTGATAGTTCTCGATGATCACTGTTCTTGAGTTTCTTCTCATCAATGTGCACGTACTGGTAAGGACCATTCTCATTACCCTCATAGCCACACCACTCTTCCTTTCGTTCCCATTGCCTACTCTCGTCTTCGAGATAGGTGATTTCCCCATTCTCATCGACGTCGAGAACTTCCTTGAACCATACCATTTTCTGGGGGATCTCGGACTCGCCAGACCATCTTGACGATTCACTCATGGCATCGTCATCACGCTCGTGGTAGACAGTCTCGGCTTCATCCGGTTCAACTTGATCAACGTCCTTCTTGAAGCTGACCTTTCCCGCAGGGACCGATTGTTTCAAGACTATCGCAGGCATAGCGATGGCCCTTCTCACAATCGCCGGCGCTGCGGCCTTGGGGGCAGCCTTCGACTTGGCTTGCGCCTCGTCTCCTGACGTTGCCGGAGCCGAGTTGTTCTTGAAGATCTCGTGCTTGAATTTGCAAGCGCTCCCTTTCTCACACTTTCCCTTCTGGAACGCGAAGCACACTCCATCCTCCTTCTTCGGCGATGACGATCTGGATTTGGACTTCCCTTTGCCTTTTCCTTTGGGCATGTTCTCCAGATTGTGCTCCGTCTTCTTGCTGTGGGAAAATGTGCACTCGTTCCCCTTCAAGCATCCCTTCTCCGCTTTGAAGTGATACCAACATGGATTCTCTTTGCATCCGCTCGGACTCTTGCCCCTGTCGTTGGCGCCATCGGACTTGCCACTCTTGCCAGCGTGACCCTTTGCTTTGGCGGCATCAGGTCCATTGGATTTGCCCTTTTTTGCCTGGCCCTCCTGTTTGCCGGCAGCCGGAGCCGCGTCCTTGCCGCCTGATTTCATCATTGACTTGACCGACCTCTCCTTCATGTCGAGCATCAGATCTTCTCGATCTGATTTGATTTGATGGTCAATCAACGCCAACAAGAATTCATACGACTTCTGAGGATGCTTGTCTGGTAGTGTATGGTAGGCGTTCAGACCAAACTCCATCTTCTTGCTCCCTTTGATCTTCCTGTGTAGAATATCTCTGAGAGCCAGTGTGCTGGGTCTATCCTCGCTTCTCATCTTTAGCAGCAAATCATACCACTTGTTCCTGAACACAACCAAGTTCTTGTCCCCAGGAAAGTCGAGGTTGAATAAGTGCTCGATGTGTTAGATAAGGTTCGTTTGATCAGATGTCCTGAATGATTGCATAACTTCACGGTCACCCCTTGTTGATGTCGTAGTTCCGAATGTCGTGTAGCATCGAGGTATACGTCCTTGGCCTCGTCTGGTGCTTGTCTCAGCATGTTCTGCATGCCCATGGCTATCTTGATGTCGATCGTAGCGAACCTATCACCGCCGGAGTCGCTCAGTTGATCGAGGTCTGGGTTCAACCCGAGAGCCTGTTCCAACCATTTCGTCCATGTATCGGTATCCGGATCCGCGCATGCGCTCAGCACATTCATCAGCAATTGCATCTTCCAGTTATCGAGTTGATGGATCTTTGGCCAAGTGGGAATGGATACCCTTTCAGCCTTTTTCCTCGAAATTCTCGGCCTCTCGTTCTTGATCTCACGATCGTCCCTCAATCTTCTGCGCCCCCTCCGTGCTCGACTGTCATCTTCTTCTTCCTCGTCTTCCTCATCCTCTTCGTCGTTGTCATCCTCATCCTCATCATCAGGTGCATCATTTGGAGGTCCTCCTCCACCGCCTGCCAGACTCAAATGACGTCGATCTGGTGCCTGTTGGTTTCCGTTGGATGAGAATCCGCTGTAATCCAATGGAGGTGTAATACCGTTGTTTCCTCCTCCATTACCACCACCAGTTGTAGTAGTAGATTGTGGGACTAGCCCGACAACCCCTTGCATCTGTGATAGGTGTACATCGATCATTGGATCACCAAAGGACGGAAATAGAATTGAACCCGGCACTAGTCATGAATTAGGGATTGAATTGGATGATGATGACGGGTATGTCCCGGTCATCTTCTTGTCTTCCCTAACCGAATTAATTTGGGGTCCTCCCTCGGCGCGTTTCACTACTGCTCGTTCACGATGTTCGTCCTTCTTGCTCGAGGCCTCCTGAATCTCCAGCTTCTTGAACGTCCTGAGTTCCTCATTATCCGCATCGAGCTGACGAACGAAGCTCTCTTCTTGCTTGAGCGTCGCCTCCCGATCCTTCAGTTGTTCCTGAAGTTTGCGCATCTCCTCGAGGTACTCATCATACATTCCTTTAGCTGTCGACTTCCAGAACTCGGCCTCTTTCGACTTCTCGTCCATCGTGCTTTGTTCTTCTCGTTTCGCTTCTCTAACCTGTGCCAATTCCAAGATTGCATCCTGACGATGACCTCGATAGCAATCATCTGATCCTTCTTTGACACGTCGGATTCATACTGTTTGACCATCTCCTCTTTCTCACGAAGCAAACATTCTGCTCTTTTCGATTCTTGCTCCGCAAATGCCGTCACGTCATTCAGCCTCGTCATTAATTGCTCCCTGGTGTCCTCCATCGAGTACATCTCGGGGCGCTTGACAAGCGCGTGTTCCAACTGTGATTTCAGGCTCTGAACCATCTCCTCTTCGTTGAACTTCTCAGTAGATGTAGATGATTCAATCTCTCTGATCTGTTGCTGATAACCGGAAATCTGCAGTGAAGCTTCACGGTGAATCTGAATTGCATGCGTAGATGATTCCTGTGCGTCACGTAGGATCTCATCATTGCAATCTCCCGTTTCTGCTCCATAATGGTTCCCTCAGCTTGTCGCATTTGTTGCATCATCGCATTCGACTCCATGTCTTTCTTTTCCCCGTACTGATATGCGTTCATTTCTGCCTCGCGCATCTGTTGGGCTTCCGCCTCAAACTTACGCCAGGCTTCTGCCATATGGTGTTGGTGATGACTCACAAGATGCCCCGATTGTTTGCTGGCAATCTCGCATCGTCTCTCCAGCTCCTGGATCCGGATGGTGCTTCCATAGTCTTCTTGATGAAGGTTAGCCATTGCCGCCGACATTTCATCAATCGTCTTCTGATACTCCCCGATCTCCATCTCCATCTTGTTCTTTTCTTTGATTGCGGCACGAAAATCGGCACTCGTGGGTGATTTGGATCTCAAACTTTTCGATGTCGACCTCACGCCCTTCTGCGACGCCCGCGGAGTCGCCGGTGAAGACGATGACCTTCTCGGCGGAGAATCTCTTTGCTTCGACTCCTGATGAATGGCGATCTGTTTCCATGATCTAGTGGGTGTGGATATGTCGCTGAATAGTGCGGATCCACCGCACCCAGGTTCATCCTGTGAATCTGCGATCATATCCATTACCGCAGGAAGAGCCATCAATCCATTGGATCCCTCCGAACTGTCGTTCCCAAAAGTTGCAGTACTTGGGCTCGCTGAAGATGCCATTGTACCGTGTGGGTTATTGTTCTTCTGCAGTTCCTGCACCCGCGATAAACCGGCTGTCTCTCCGTCCAGTGTAGAGCTTGCGTTACGGCTGATAACCTGTCAAGAGATGGCAAGATGACGTCCCGTGGGACGCTGTCCACCGAACCTGTGAATACTCAACCACGTAGAAAGGGTATACGGCCAAACCGTTATAGCCAAACCAGTGCAAACTGTTGTAAGGGGGTAAAGACCAATAACCACGTTTGTACACTCTGTATCTGCAGCGCGAATGACACTGTTTTCCACTCTCTCAGATCGATCACGTGCGAACGTAGTTCATGCAAGACCTTGAGCCTCACTTGTGACTTGAGCCGAATGTGGCGTCCAATGGGATAACTACTCAACAAGAACATGGACCTCAGAACAGCTTCCCAATTTAGGCACGGGGCCAGGAGGGTTTTAACAGCAACAAGGGTGACCTCTGTGCCAGTAGCCAGACCATGTACATAGGAGTAGCCAGGCAAGCCAAGTGCGGTACCATTGTGATTGACAAAGCGAAATGTGATGTTTGCCTTCGAATCAGCAGGTCGCAAATGATTGCGAACCGCGATTCTGTATGGGACAAAGAAACGATCATTGTCTTGTTCACGATGATGCGCGTGCATGCGACGCATCATTGTTTCGAAACATCGTAGAAGACGTGCAGGGAGGGAATTTATAGTCGCGTCGATGATGTCCGTGCCATCAACTTCTTGCATGAACAGTTGAAATTACACGTCCTGTCCAAAATGCTGTCTCGGCCGAACAACCTGGCGTGCTGGGGCCGCTGGCAGTGTCGGGTGAAATTGCCACACGGCTCGCTCGACATACTTGTCGATGCGCTCCCACTGCAACGCAGGTTCAACACGATCCTCGACTTTCTCCCATGATCCTCCGAACAGAAACCAAGTGGAACGTAACCACCGCGTGCCAATGGGACATTGCACCGCGGGTGGTGGCTGGTACCGCATGAGTTTCGGAACTTTCGCAACGAAAACCGGATCATGTCCTTCGTGTTCATGAAGGCCTTCCTTTGATGACAGTCCGTGCCACCAAGGTTGGGAGGCGTAATCGGCACCTTTGTGTACGGAAAAGTGGGTCGAACCAGTAGCTGCCTGCACGGTTCCCTTCTTGGGCTCAAAAGAAGATGTGACCATCTTGAGGGTTTCCGGGTCGGTCAACATTTCCGGCTCCAGCAATCCGATTTGCATACACGCATGTTTCCATTTTCTGGAATCACTGAAAGCTTTAATGTAAATATCGGCAGGCGTACGGTCCGTAACCTCATAGGCCAAATACATGTAGCCCCGGTCGAACATATCATGCATCCATGTGACAGCAACACCATGGCTTCGCTCCAGATGCCGCATAGTAGGGTTCTTCCCCAAGCTAACAACACTGATCATAGCCTTGTTGTCATCAAAGAACACAAACTTCGGCTCCTTACCCAAAATACGCTCTGAGCGCAGGCATGCCTATAGCTCTCATTGCAACATCGGCAGCGACGATTTCAGCGTCAGGGTGGAGTGACTCACACATCCCTGTCGCTTAGAGCTTCCGGACAAAGGAAATCTTGTACTGGGACCTTGAAGGTTCATGTGACCGCAGAACGTCGACCGTAAAGATTCGGCGCATCCAGAAAAGTCAGCATCAGCATTAACTGCCAAATACATGTCGTCGACTGAATCGCCGACCCAGCCAATCATCCTCCAACGCTTGGTGTGATGAATGTAACACATCAAGTGATGGAGTTTCTTGTCGTCATCAGTTGTCCACCTGGTGATGTTCCTCGCCAGACGGTTGACCTGCCTGAGCAAGTCAAAACGTGCAATCCTTGCACCATACAATACCTTCATGAGCACACTGGCTGCATGGGGTGCGAGTTGTCCACAAACAGGCTCCGGATGAGCTCCTTCCGAAGTCCCTCCTGCTTGGCATGATGGAGTGTCATAACCATTCGCGGGAGCTCTGTTTCCACACCAATTGCGCTCGACCGATGGCCCGAACTGTATCGGAGCCCTCGACGGGTGATCGTTTGTCTCTTCATGGGGACCAGGTGTAGGAACCTTCTTCAACTCAACGCTGCCTGCTACTTCAAGGTAGCGATCGACACAACAGCCCAGGAACTGCTCCATGTCGTAAGTCACAGTGGTGACTTTATAGCCGTTGCCGAGAACCACAGTACCGTTGGACTGATTGCATCCCAGAGATAAATCCAGGCCGGTTTCCGGCTCAATGATCAGCTTCTCGTGAAGCAATTCCCACCCTTTTTGAGGTTGTGCTTTGGACCAGCCATCTTAAAGTCGTCCACATAGACCACAAGAACTAATTGTAGTTCAGGATGGGTATAGACAGAAGGCCATTCTTCACAAACTGGCTGAAAACCCATTCAACCGATTCATCGCAGCGCTGTTCCCAAAATGAACCAGCATCAGGATGACCGTATAAAGCCTTCACCAAGCGAACCACAGGTCTTTTGAACTGATTCCATCGTTCTTTATCATTCTCAGGAACTGCTTCAGCTGGAAGCTCGATCCAACAAGTTGCACCCCGCAATGTGGCCTGGATATACGCCTGTGCCGCATCAGCCATCTGCACATCCCATCCGTCAAGGCAACCCCAAAAGTCAGCCCATCTGGAAGCTTCGAAAGTTGCAGGAGAATCCCCCAGATCTTGAAATAATGCCGCGTCCGACGTCTGGTTCTTAATCTGGTTCCCAAGCACCACCCCACGACCTTTGTGTTTTCTTCGTGGGTCTTCTTCCGAAAGTTGGGAATGTTTCTCAACTATAATACCATGCGCCCTGGCCATGTGCACTTCTTCGTTCTTCTGTTTTGCCTCGCGAACAACATCATAGTACTCGCGGATTACAGATAGATCGAAGACTCCTTGATCAAAAAGACCTTTCCATTCCTCCTTCATGGTTTCCATCGCCTTGGCGTTAGTAAGCATCTCGGCCCTTCCCACAGGTCGTGATGCCATTGCATTGATGATTCTCGCCGCTTTGATGTTCTTTTCTCGATGATCTTCTTTGGCCGGAGCACAAGGCATCTTGGGATAGTTGCCCTCAGAGCAATTAACCACTGGCGACGCCGCGCAGGTTCGTAAACCCAAATCGCGCTCTGCCAGGTCCTCCCACTCATAAACGTATGATAGCTCGTCTGTGCATTCGGATACATTTCCTCCTAGGCTTGAGTCAGGCTAAGTGGCTGTTGTCCCATAAATGACTGGCAGTTGCTGTGCGGCTCTAATTTGTGCCACATCTGGCTAAGTGTGTTGAGGGGACACGCAGGTTAGCGCCATGCAAGTTGAAGGGTTAGCAAATAGTCAAGCATGGTCACACACACACAGACACTTTACAACAATTCACTGCCCCCTTTGCAAGCGCATGGGTGTGGAGCACAGGCTTTCGGCAAAAATCAAACCAATTCTTCGTATTTTTGTTGCACACAGTTTACATAATTTCATGAACTTGGATGCAGAACCGGACACCTGACCCACACAAAAGGCAAATCGCAGGCATGTTGAGCACACAGTCAGTATTAGGTGGATGCAAGATAAGGCAATGTTAATAGTAGCCAAGTATTATTGTCACGCATGCACACAGTGACACAGCAAATCACAGACCTGACCTGACCTGACCTGCGCAACAACAAAGACACAGATTGATGAAGCGTTTCAGCAAGCAAGCATTCGGGCATCATGTCGGGCAGCAGCAGCCGTGGCAGCAGCCGTGGCAGCAGCCGTGGCAGCGGCGGCCGTGGCAGCCGCGTCAGCGGCTCCAGCTGGTCCAGCCGCAGCGGCAGTGACGGTGGCAGCGGCAGCAGCAGTGACAGTGGCCGCACTTCCAGCCCAGAAGCAAGCTACAGCAACAGCAGCAGCAGTAGCAGCAACAGCTCCGAGAGCGCACAGATAGCAAGCACCAGGCAAACACTACTCAGCAAAGAGCAAAAAACACTCTTGGAAACAACAACGTTCTTCAAGACAAAGCAGGTGGCGCATTTGGCCGCGGCGCTTTCCAACCACAGTGTGCCGATAATGAGTGATTGCAGCGGGCTGGAGACGCCGGTTCTAGCTTTGCAGTCGCTGCTTGGGGATGCCGTGAAGCATCTGCGCCTTGCCTAAAGTTAGCGGTGGGATCATGCAATTGGAGCGCCGCATGTAACATGCATTGCAGTACTCTTATCAGGTCCAGCTGCGATTCAGCAAGGGGCCCACAGCGCTGGATCAAAACCAACTTTGCGCCCAAAACGCCGCTTGACCTTCTTGGACCATGACTTGTGTGAGAGTAGTGCATGACCGGGGACTGTTAGCCGATTCGGATCGCTAGGTATTTCAAGAACCTTCTCAACCGCCGGGTAGGCCACCTACGCGACCAGGCAAGTTCAAATCTCGACGCTTGTGGTTTCAGTCAGCTGCTCACCCATTGGACCACTGGAATACCAAACATCCCCCGGCCCGCAAAATATTTGGCAAAATATGGTGTTTCAATACCCGCATTAATTGCTAGAATTTGGGTTCGCAGAAATCAACATTGATGGGTGTCTCAATGGGTTCACGTTCCATCCATTTGCCACCCACTCAGCGCACATTGTTTTCACTTCAGCCCTGCGCCGCAGGTACTTGTCTACAGCGCCGGATTCCCGTGCAAGGCGTTCAGCGCCTTGCGGCACCGCTCGAAAGGCATGCGAGACTCTGAGGCTAAGCAATTCTTCAAGGTTGCCAAAACAATCAAGGATGTCCAACCAGCGGCCCCGCGTTTGCATTTTGCCTTGCCTTGGGGATTCGTTTAGTTTAAATGTTTGAGAGGGAAGCATGGCCTCCAGGCCGGGAAATCATCCTATCAATAAGCACCCTTAGGCCTGCCAAATTAATGGTTTGCGGCAAACTCAAAACATGGCCTTGACATGCCTCAACCTCCACGCTAGTAACGCTTTCAGTGTCCACCTCGTTAAAGCCCTTGCTCACGCTTAGATTATTCTGCTCGAGAATGTGCTTGGCCTGAAGAAGCACATGAAGAAAGTCAATCGCCAGTTGGAGCGGTGCGGGCGGTACGCGATCCATTGGGCAACGGTGGACCCGTGACTTTGTTGCGATTTGGTTGAGGGCCCTGCAACCTACTGTGACCCTGCCCACTGACCAGTGACCTGAGAATTGAACAATCACAGTTGGGGGCCCAACAACAGAGATCTGCGTCCGCCCAGGGCCGACTTTGGCGGCTACACCAGCCGCAGGCGCTTGTACATTTTCATGGCCAAAAGCAACCTGGTAAGTGAGTTTGCAGCCACAATCGAGAAGACTTTGAAGGGAATGAGGCACTCGCAACATGGCAGCTGGAGCCTTGTCCTCAACATGAAACCAGTTATTGATATGACCACGGGATTTTCTGTTGGATGCCCGGTAGTTGAAGACTGATCCATGATCAATGCGTAATGCAATGAGCGCCAACCGCCAACCATCTGAAGGTGATCAATTTAAGAGCAGTCAAGTAAGGAAGAGCATGCTGCTGCCCGACAACTCTGCGGAGGTGGAGCGGTCCAACGAGAAGAGGCGCAGGCGCAGCGCGCGGAAACCTAAAGCTGGAGCTTGCAAGTGGAAGAAGAAATTCAAAACGCATCCTGGTGGCAGTAATGCTGTGGACTGTGGGCCCTTTGATGCTTGGATTGTTGTGTTCGCAGGTACCTGCAAGAGCATAAAGATGAGCCAATCCGTGGGAGAGCGCAAAGAACCATCGGATCTGGCATTCAGTTTGTCCAACACAACGAAAGAATGCTGGCTGCCCCTTGGACGAACAGGATCTTTCAAAAAGGGTAGATCAACAAAAACACCAAGCAAAAGCACCGCTCAGTCGCTGGACGTCGCCAGCCACAAGCATCCGAATTGGGAGGTGGTGGACCTTTCACAGTCAGTGGACAGAATGCCAGTGGTGCTGCCTGGTCAGTGTCTTGCCTGCGGTCAACTTGGACCTTGATTTGATTTTTGCAGTTGAACATTGTGCCCCAGGCACTTTTGCTGCATTACGTTCGGCTCCTACAGCTTCTGTCAACTTGTCACAGCACGTCAAAGTGGTTCACACAATTCCTGACTCCCTGATAAGTTGAATATCCCACGCTGGACTGAGGCCCGGAGGCGCATACTTCTTGAAATGCCGCCAGCGGTTTTTGTGCAGCCGCTTGTCGCTAGTTACATTGAAGTCCTGAAGTCGATCGCTCGTCGCGCAAACTGGCCCAGGTGAGGAGAAGATTTTGTTGATGGGGCTGCCGCTCCACAAGCTGGACAGCAGCCACAACAGCGCCCATGACGCTTGCCACATATTGGGCGAAGGGGGGCGGGGGAAGGCAGCAAAGAATGACTTTGCCACATGCCAAACATTTACCAACTAATGCGCAATTCAGGTTTCGGCGTGTAAAAGGATCTTAGTGAAGGAGCTCCAAGCCCGCCTTGAAACAATCCTGGACATTCCAAGCTTGCCCTTTCCCCTTTTGTCTTGACATTGAGGGTCCATACCACTGCAAACATGTTCTCGGTTTAGTAGGCTGCCAAACCCGAGCAGGATACAACATGACGGCCTCAGATCTGTTCTTCAGTTACTGTGTGACAATGTTCCAAGCTTACAGTTACAGCAACTTACAGCTTGATGGTTGATGACACACCGCCGAACCTTATTATTCAAATGTTCGTTTAGTATCTGCCCCTTGACCTTGACCCTACCTAGCCTGTTGACCATTTCCAGCTCCAACTGCCAAGAGATCAAGCTTTTGATTTAGAATCCACATTCAATGTGACTACTGCTTCACAGCGCCCCAGCCCGCCTTGCTTTTGGGTCAACAGTCATGCTGCATGCCGAAGATTTAGCTGTCAAGGCCATTTGGGTTAGCTCAACATTCCCCTACTAATTTATTATGTTTGTCCAACATGTTGTCGTGATAACAGCCATGACATGGAAGAGCTTTTGGATGTATGTAGGTCCAGGCATGTAAGCTATGAACTTTGACCACCTCACTCAAAGTCTTGAAGCGAGTTTCTGTACCAATGATGGCTCTCGTCTTTCTTCGTTAGTGTCAGTACTTGTTAGGCTGCCCCTCTCAAACAATTCAATGCTACTTTCAGGGCTTTGCGAAAAGGGTTTGAGTCTGAGAACAATTAGGGATCGCTTTGACCTATAAGTGAGCTATGGCCGACCACGCGGCGCCACCGGCCTGGAATGCAAGCAGCAGCTCAGCCCGCAGCCGCTCGCCGCGTCGGCGTTCTGCCGCCTTGCGGCACTGCGAGACATCAAATTTTAGAGTTGATTTAGTACTTTGAATTCTTGGATTCAAGACAAACTAAACGCTGTCAGTTTGTTTAGATCGCAATTACATCATCGTAAGGCGAGTTCATCATCCACAAGTCGCTCCTGCAGCCGCGGCAGCTCTTCTGGCGGCAGCGCTTCTGGCAGCAGCGGCAGCAGCGGCAGCAGCAGCAGCACCTGCGCGCAGGACCAGGAAAAGGCCTGGGAACTCAGTGTGGGCAGAAGGTGCTCAACGCATTCAATTCGCGTTTAATTTCTATTCTGCTTCATTATGTTTGTGTTGTGTTTCTCTCGTCAAGTAGTAGGTTGATAGTAGGTTGATAGTAGGTTGAACATTTGAACCATGGACGCTGTTAAGTTGTTCCCTTCATTTTGTAAATTTGAGATGGGTGTTAATTTTTGTTTGGACCCTGAGATTCAGGACAACAAGCAGTCCCTGAACTGGACGAACTTGGCTGCGCTACGCCCTGCTGGCGATGATGTGTCAATCTCCAAGTACGCCAAGAATGGCATGTCTGCCAAGCGCATCCGGCAAGTGCTGAAGAACAAAGAGAGCAGTGGCTGTAACTGCAAAAACAAGTCTCTTGGCGTCAGTGTGAGAACTCCGATTCGCCAAATGTGTGTTTTGTTTTGGGTCTAGTTGGTACTTTCTTATTACTATTTAATGACTGACTGTTTCTCACACAGATCTTTCCCAATTGGTCAATAATTGGTCAAACCTTCTTGTTTCGCAGCCAGGTGCTGGAGAAGGATCAGCTTCGCCGCCTTGCAGCGCATCTGCGTGGCTTTCTGGGCAATCTCCAAGTGTGCTCAGGATGCTCTGCTGTGGTCGCTCCAGAACAGCCAGAGGTGCCCTGATGAGGACCTGGATGATGAGTTGCTGAGCGATGCTGAGAGTGTCCCTGTAAAGTGGCACATTGACGGCCGCCCGCCAAGCATTAGGTTTTTGTACTTGTCTGGAGACTTGTTTCAGGAAACTCCAACATGCAGTCTTGCCCAGTCAAACCACGTGCAAGGCCATCGCGTCTGCCGGCGCGCCTTCCTGAAGTTCATTGGCCTTGGGGAGCACCGCTTCTCTCGCACACGGCACCGGTTTCAAGGTGTGGACGAGCGGTGTGGCTCTGCGCTGCGAACTGGGCGGCCGAGCGTGCTGGAGGCGGACGTGAACGCGTTTCTGGCCCGCCTGTACTACAGTATTGCTGAGACGATGCCCACTGGGTTCCTTGCGTTGCAACTTCATCAACTTATTCTAATTTGATGGTTCTGACTTAGTACCACACTCACATTACATGATAAAAAGGTCTTGGATGTATTTAATTGTGGTCTTCACTCGCCACCCCCTTCCTGTTTTACTCCTCCCACTAGCTTGTAACTAGTTTGTGGTCTACAAATTGTATTGGTTGCCTGGTAAAAGCTACCATCCCAGGGCGCTGACAAGCACGATGATGCCGGATGAAGAATCAGCCCGGCAACAGCTTCTTGCAAAGCTCTGTGAAAACGCGCTGGAGGGATCCAACTTGCGCGCATTCAGTCGACCGGAGCACCTACCACGGCGAGAACTTCCACCTGGTACATGGTCGCAGATTTTCAACTTGTATTTGGCGCGCTGCATGAGCATTGGAGAAACGCCTGCTTCCAAAGCAACCTTCTACAGAGTTTGCCGCCGATGGCGAGGTGCGCTACGTTTTCGGGAGAGGAGCCAGCATTCGACATGCGCCGAGTGCGACCGACTTCGGGCGCAGATGAGGCACAGCCGTGATTTTGTGGGCCACGCAACAGCGGCGGACAAGCTCCTCGGCCATCTTCGGATGGCATGGCTGGCGAAGGAGCAGTACTGGTGCGCGCGCCAGGAAAGCCGCAACCAGGACTCCGACCTGCTCACCTTCATCATTGATGGATTCGACAAATCGAAAATGATGCTTCCAAGGTGGTCGCGGGGCCGCATGCCGAAAGGCACCACCTTTGAGCGGCATCGCAGGCCGCATGTAAATGTAACAGCATGCCTTGCGCACGGGTATGGCTGTTACATCTTCATGTCGGACGAACACCTGGGAGCCGGATCATCGTGGACGTGGGAGTGCGTGATGCGCTCACTCGAGCGCGTCTTCACGGTGGTCAGGCAGCGCGGGCGAAGTTTCCCTCGGTCTTTTTGGCTTCAGGCTGATAATACCGTGAAGGAGGTTAAGAATTCGACTGCTGGCATAATATGCTCCGCTCTTGTATCTTGCAACTACTTTCGCGACTCGGGCCATCACCACTTGCCGGTCGGACATACGCACGAGGACGTGGATGGCATATTTGGAATTATAGCAATGGCCATTTGCCAGGCCTCTGATTCCGTACAAAGCCCCGCAGATGCAGCTCGCTTGATTAAGGCACGGCTCGGCCCACTTTTTGAGCGCAGAGGCGAGGAATGCCTGCTTCCATGTTGGCAAAGTACGACCATGGAAGGATGAGCTGCCAAAGGTGGTTGCATTCGAAAAGGAAGCTTGGCCAGATCAGCATTCTTTTACAAACTGATGGCAAACTGTGAAACAACACACACTCAATGCTTGATTTGGTTGATTGGTTCAATACTCATCGGTTGAGAAGCTGACTTGTGGAGTGCTCGGAGGGTTGGTTCAGTAGTTGAATGTTTGTTTGTTTGTTTGTTTGTTTGTTTGTTTATTTGTTTGTTTGTGTGTTTGTTTGTTTGTTTGTTTGTTTGTTTCTTTGATTGATAGATAGCCGAACTGATTGGCTGCCTGGCTGGCTGGCCGCTTGCTCAGTCGCTGCTTGTTGTGTTGCTTGCTTCCTTGATTGACTGACTGACCACTGACTGATTGGTTGCTTGACAGTGATTGACTTGATTCATTGATTGATTGGTTGGTTGATTGCTTGAGTGTCATTGATTGGTTGGTTGGTTGATTGCTTGTTTGCTTGACATTGATTGATTGCTTGTATTGATTGATCGATCGATCGATTGATTAATGATCTGATGTATTTATTGCTTGGTTCATTGATTGATTGCATGACCATTGATTGATTGTTTGACAGACTGATTGGCTTTTTGTTTGGTTGCTTGCTTGTTTCACTGACTGGTTGATTGAGTCATTGATTGATTGTTTGATTGGTTGTGTTGGTTTATGTGTTTTGTTTGTTTGTTTGCATTGTTTGTTTGGCTGTTTGCTCTTTTCACTGGTTGATTGTTTGGATTGGATTGTCTTTATTTGATTTGATCTGATTGATTGACTGATTGGTTGGTTGGCTGATTAATTGTTTGTTGTTTGTGTGTGTGTTTGCTTTATTGTATGTTTGACTGGTTCATTGATTGATCGATTGAATTGATTGATTGATTGATTGATTGATTGATTGATTGATTGATTGATTGATTGATTGATTGATTGAGTGATTTGATTGATTGATTGACTGATTGATTGATTCATTGATTAATTGGTTGATTGATTGGTTGGTTGGTTGGTTGGTTGATTGATGGATCGATCGATCAATTGAATAGGTTGCTTGGTTGGTTGGTTGGTTGGTTGATTGATTGACTGACTGATTGATTGATTGATTTATTGAACTTGACTTTTCAGAAGGGTTGATGATGTGATTAAACATATTGCTTGTGGGACCCGGGTGTTCACGACCAAACGCACAACGACAACCACTTTGAATTTGACCAGCAACACAACAAGGAAAGCAAGCAAGTACACTGCACACACAAACAAACACGTTTGCAAAACATGAACCTAACCTAACCACTTTGTTTGCTTGCGTTGTTTTCCTGATTGCTTGTCACCGCCCTGCGAGGTGTACAAGGAACGCAAGGACGACGAGCACGGCCAGCAATATTTTGTGCCGCACAGCTTCTTGTTTTGCCAAAGGCGTGCGCTGCCTAGAGCAATTTTGGCTGATGCTCAAGAACGGTTTCCTCGAGGATGCTGGTTTCAACATACAGCATACTGTGCCTGACATGTTTTGCTGTTTTCTTCAAAATTACTGAATAAGCATTATTTGGCGAATTGTAGCTGAAGCGCAGATCCATGTCAGGCGAGCACGCCGCTGACTCGGACGTTTTCTGCCTGGTGCGTGGTCATCTCGGTGACGAACACCTTGCGTACCCGCCAGTCATGTGCTTCCCCAAATGCTTCCAACAGCACGCGAAAGCTTTCTTCACCCGCATCATCAATCATCCAGGAGAACGCCCTGACATGGACCCAGAGCGTGCTGAAGGGGTGCTTGAGTTGGGGCGAGCGCTGGCGACGTACCCACAGTACGCGCGTGCCGTGACATACTTTCACGAGCTTGCCGGCACTGTGCCAAGGCAGGCCCTGCCGGTTCCGAGGTTGTTCTTTTTGGAGAGCGGCGCTGTGCCACAGCGTGCGCAAATCCAGCAGCTTCCGCAGCGAGAAGATGGCCCAATGCCATACCGGTTGCAAATTGTTTACAGGCGAGGTGGCAGGGCATGACATGCTGCTGGCAGTTTCAGAATGTCCCAACAAACTTGCACTCAATGATTCAGAGCTTTGAAGCAGTCAAACTTTGTCTCTAAATATCAGCATTATAGCCTAAATTATAGCATGATGTGCCATTATCCGCATGATGTACTTCACCAACTTGCCATTATCAGCATGATGTGCCCTGGCCACCTCGAAAAGGTTCAAAGCTACCCTCATGACCAGACAAGGCTGACCGGTTTGCCCGAGAAACTATGTTGAAGCCTTGAAGCAGCAACCAAAGTTGATCCTGAGCAAAGCCAGTCAGTCTGAATTGCCCGCAGCGTGCCAATTGATGCACACACGCACATGTCCGAGCTTGTTGAAAATGGGGTTTGGGAATTTGCCGATGGATTTGCGCTCAATTTCCAACATTTCACAAATTTTCCATGAGTGCTGTCAGCTCAACTCAGGAACTTGGATCAACGGCTGGGAACGCTATGCATTTCAGAGCCGTGATGGCCGCTTTGGCCGCGTTGCTCAGTGTGACTTGGATGAACTGGCGCTGAACCATGAGTTCACATAATGGACATTGTTTGGGCATTGAGCATTGCTTCATTAGGCGGTGAAGTCCAAACAGTTCTTGGGCTTAGCGGATGGCATGGCTCAGGCAGGCCCTTTGTGTTTAGAGGAAAGCCGATCGACATACCCCCTCCTTGCCCCCCACTACCCGACAGCCTGCAACAGCCGCGTCGCAGGTGTGCTCTGATTCTTCTTCAGGATCATCTGGAGGCTCGAATGGCCCACCTGTTTTTTGCTAAGCAATCAGGTTGAGGGGTGGGGCAAGGTGGGGCGGAATGTGTGCAGAATGCGCCTTGTTTGTGTGGTGTGGCTCAAACTGAAAGCCTTTTTAGGGTGGAATCAGTGGCTGTCTGAAGCCATGAGTGGCATCAAGTATGAGCCAGAGGGCGCAGACTTCAATGACAATGAGAACAGCTCAAGGGAGCAAATCTGGGCCTACTTCCAATCAGCCCAATGCTCAACACAACATAACACAACGTGCAGTGATTGTTGATTGTCGGCTTGACTTTTCTGATTCTTCCACTATTTTTCAAATTGAGCTGCGGGATAAGGTCACTTCTGGCCAGAACTTGGGCGAGTGGTTGAATGCTGCTACGCCTGATCGTGTCACCATGAAGCAGGCCTGGGTGCAAGGATGCCATTTGGATGAGGGCCGTTGTAGCAGGGCGCCATAAATCACATTCATGTTGCTGCAGAAAGACAGATAATTGTACAGTGGGTTGACCAATAACAATAACGTTGAACTATACTGGGACTTGTACAATGGGAGCCAACAATAATAACGTTGTATTAGACTGGGACTCAATTGCACTAAGGTGGGACCAAGTAAGTGGGGCCCAATTCAATCACAAGAAGGCAGTCAGTCCCCCAACCTGTTTCGCAAGCAGCGAAAAGCCAACACACCTGAATATAGTTTTACTGATTATGCTCAACCCCGTGGCCAGGTGATCGAGGGTCTGGTGCTGCAGAAGCAGCCGTTGGACCTGGTGGAGCGCGCCGCCCTGTCCTGCATCCCCACAACGTCGCTAACAGATTGCTGGATGACCATCGATCAGTTTGATTACTCTGCGGAAGCTAAGAACGGCCGTCACCTGGCTACATCATTCAAACATTTAAATTGCAATCAATCATGAACACAGTGTGAGAGCTAAGGGTATCCACATATGTCGAGCCTGAGAACGCACTTCCGCAGCATTTTGTTCGACAACTACGACCCGGGGCGCGAGGTCATTCTGGTGAAATTCAACCAGCGGGCCGACCGGGAAGTAGCTCCCTTCTCGGTTGGATTTGTTGACGGCTTTACCAAGATATTGATCCTGCAAGCGATCACTGTGATGTGCTTCAAGCTTGACCCCTGGTAGAAGACATCAATGAGCAAATGCTGGTTTATGCCAAACAAAAAAGAGTTGAATGTTCGAAACAATTCTCGGAATTCCTAGCAAACATTAAATAGTTGCAAGTATCCCATTGCCACGTTGCAAGGAGTTAAACCTGAAGTCGGACATCCAGTCCCTGCTTTGCAGCTTTCGCTACGTCAAAGCCAACTACAAGCACTATGATAATCCGATTGAATACCACTGGGATTCCCTGCGCTCCCCGGCGTCATGATAAAGTTCAGGAGCAAAAACTGCAAGCGGTTGAGGATTGAGAAGCACAATCATGTCAGTCAGTGAAAAGGCCAAATTTTCACAGTCTTTATGTTGCGGCTAGGGCTTCTGAATATGAATGCCACTGCTGGAAATCACAAACCCCGATCCTGCAACACGACCTGCCCATCTTCCTGCTTGCCCGAGGCATTGGAAACCTCAGCGCCGACAAACAAGCGCCGAGCGCGCTGCAGTATTTGGCCGAGTTCTCCCGAGCAGTGGCGTGGGAGAAGAAGCTCGGAGGGGAATCATCCAGAAAGCGGACAACACGGGACAGAGTTTAGGCCTATACCTTGAAGTGTTGTTCTCAACAGTTCCACTCGGTGCTTTCAATGTCTCTAAGCGTGCCTTCTTCTGGAAATTGTGTCTCCTTGTTATGATGGCTTTTTACACTCACCCTGAAGGAATTACTCACAAAGTGCATCGCGAGCTACAACAAGCAAGTAACCATCAAACGACATCGGGTGGAA
Source organism: Effrenium voratum (assembly GCA_963377175.1). NCBI lineage: Eukaryota > Dinophyceae > Suessiales > Symbiodiniaceae > Effrenium > Effrenium voratum. Next base: position 192,928 of record CAUJNA010000389.1, on the reverse strand, counting down.
GGCAACCGCAAAATGTTGATCTACAACCTGATGCGATGCAGGGAGGAGTGGCTGGCCCTGCTTGCAACGCACTATGACTGTTATGCCCACCCCATTTCAGGCGAGTGTTGAGGTTATCGTGCTCCTTTCTTCCCTCACAGTTGCTCAACAACTCTGAATGAAGGTGTTGCAACATGCTTGTCCAAGTCAAGGCCTTTGTCCCTGGCTCAGGCTTCCCTTATGATATCTTGGAGAGCGAGCACTATGTGCCTGGCTTCGCCTTGCAGCAGGAATCCTTCCAGAAGAAGCCTAACTGGACTGGGATCATGGAGGTCACACCGGAAGCCAGCATGCTGTACGGCAAACGTGTCATCAAGCAGTTCGAAGCAGAGGTCGGCAAGAACTCCACCAACAAAGCCAAGGCCGTGTTCAATTCCAAACAGCAACACACATATAACATAACACAGAATTGAGTCTCGGCTGTGATCTTTGCATGCTCTCGTTTGATCATGGGCTTGTCCAAGAACTTTGTACTCTGGCAACGCCCCTCTCTAAGACAGGTTGGGGGGAAGTCTGTGGGTAGGAGAAATATTGTTGGCCATGTATTGCCTGTTGCCAGAAGAACGCACAGCTGCCGATGGAGCGCCACATTGAGCTGATGCAGCTAAGCTGCCTTTGGGCGCACCTTTGCCCGAAGCTCTGCAGCGTCGTCACGAAGGGCTCTGCCGATCGCCTGGAGAACATGTACATGGATGGGCACAGCGGCTGAATATGAACTTTTTGGGGGTTGCACCAGACTGGGATTTGGTTTGCGCCCAACTTGGTTGGTTTCCATTATTGTGTATTGTTTCTCACAGCTGGGTAAAGGTTAAGCCGTTGATTGATTGACAATAGGGGGCCTCAGTAAGATATTGGGTTTAAAAAATACTTGGATGGTTCGTGGACCATGCTCAAAATTGTACCGCCAAATTTCTGTATTTTTTGGCTGGGGGTGTGATTGGGTTTCCAGAAAACCCGTCAAGCTGCAGCCAAAAAATATGAAAAGTTGGCCTTACTGGAGCACTGCAGGAAAACCCGTCATGACCTGAAGGTAAGTGGGGCCCTGATTGTGTGATGGGTATTTCAAAATACCCGTCAAACAAGTAGATGTGAAGAGGGGGGGGGGCGTCACAACTTGAACCAGCAATGTTCCCCTCAATCTGTGATGGGTTACCTGCCAATCTTCTTTATGGTGATGGGGTTTTCAAGAAACCCGTCAGACTTGGGCATGTTCGCTCAGGCCATGAATCGTGATGGGGTTTCTAGAATTTTGAACAATGTCTCGTTCTGTGCATACAAGGCTGCTCGACAGCGACCTGAAGGGCGCCATCATGACAGCTGATGATGACTGGGTGTGGGAACGTTTGCCATTTATCCTCGAGGCTGGAAGCAAGCTAAGAAACATGTTCATCGCTGCCCCCCCCCCCCCGACCCCCACTCCCCCGAATGCACACAACATCACAATAAATAGTTGTACTGTGGAGCAAGCTAGGTCGCGTGTCCTTCATGCTATTTATTGGCAGGCTATGGGGAAGCAGCAGAATGACTTCATGGAATCGGCTCAAAACACTTTGAAGAATGCCCACCTTGCCTCCATCTCCGCCTCGTTCAACCTTTGGAAAGAGCAATTGCTCAACGACCAGACCATCCATGAAGCCAACATTCTGAAGCTACCTGATTGCATAATAATATCATGACATTTGAGAAGCTAAGTGTTATTGAGAAGTTAAGTGTCTGCTAGGTTCAGAAGCAACCACTTCCCAAACCCTTCCCAGCCACTTCCCGCCTCAGGCATTGCCGGGATGACGCGAAGCGCCGAACCGCCTTGATCGGCAAGCTGGAGGACAGCCGATAAGGCAGCCAAGTTTGTCCCCACATGCCCCAATTATGTTAAGAATTGAATGCTGTCACAGTGAGTTGTTCACAAACAAAGATAACAAAAGTCCGTTGACATCCACGATTTATCGATTATAGGCTATTACAATAATACTAAGTCACTGAGTACTGCACTGCTGGGGTTTCTAAAAGGGAAACCCTGAGACAGGACGCGCACAATCGAGCATGGGTGCAGGTGGCCAAGTTCGTGGACAGCAACCTGCGGACCCTGTCAGCCACAACCGCCGACACATTCATGCCGGAGGTGATGCCGTGGCTTTCAGAAGTCACTGACAATGTGGATGATACACCCAACATTCTGCAACATGGCAGCACTGTCACAATCACCCCCGCAGCCGGTTGAACATTTGCACCCTCCTAGCCAAATCTGAACAAACATTCCATTATCAGCGTGCTGCCGCAGGTACTGGTGTCTGCCAACCACCGGCGTGCTGTCGGCTGCCAAGCTGGACATGCTGTTCAGTGTGACCACAAATTGGCTGGCCGTTCACAAGCAAACTGGCATCGCTGTCATTGTGCAGCCGAACCGGGGCGCACAGATGGACCCTGCAGGCCAATCAAAGAGGCTCAGCTCGAATATGTCGTGGAGTTCTTGTGGGGTTCTTTTGGCGTTTTTGTGGTGTAAGGAAAGAGGACACCACGGTCAAGGAAGAGACCCCCGATGCGCCCATGGAGCCGGATGAGGAGCACAGCGATGATGACGCAGAGGTGCTGAAGGGGGAGGAGCACATCTTGCGCGACCTCAGGCACAAAATTGAGGTGACGCTGTCCCAGAAGAAGAGGAAACTTCTGGTCAAGGATGTGTCCTTTGTGTTTGAGCCCTCCTCGGTCTATGGGCAGCGGTCTGGCTTGGCAAAGGGATGGCTGGTGACGGCCAGGTGCGGGAACAACCGCTTTCACAAAAGCCGCCCTTGGCGCCAGAACGTCGTGTTTGGCATCAACATGCTGGCCCGCGATGGCATGTACAAGCCGGAGAAGGCGGAGCCCAGCATGAGCGCTGCCTTCACAGATGTGCAGGAAATGAAGCAGGCTGCTGGGGGAAGCTCCTTCATCCGCACAATTGTGCAGTCCTTGACTGAAGGCATGCCCCAAGAGGCAGTGGTTTTGATCGATGCGACAGCCTACGACGCGTGGCCTGCAATGGCATCGATCGAGGCTAGGTGGACCGTTTTAAGTTTTTCTTTGTTTTAAACAAATGCACATTGCGCCTTGTGCCTGCAGGCCAGGGAGAACGGGCAAACGTGGTTCTGTGCTTCGGTGGTGCTTGCTCAGCCCAGCCTTGCTGAAACTGTGGCGAAGCGCATCGGTACAGCTGTTTACGAGGCGGCCCGTGCTGGGCGGCTTGCTCTTGAAGGATGGCCAGCCTTTGATGTGCTGGTCAGCCAGTTGCAGGAGATGGGCAGCCAGGCTGACATGAAGGCCGATCAGTACAAAGTGACATCGCCGCTGCCTTGTGGATCGCTGGTTCTGGTGGACAGCTTGTATGCAAAATGGCTCGAGCAGCCCAGGATTGCCGGGCCCTTGCAGGAGCTGATCACGGAGCACAACAATCGCTTCAACAATGAGAATAAGCGATTGTCTGACCGTTCTCCTGAAAAAGATGGGGAGCCACCGGTGAAGCACAGCCTGACCCAGCCCATCACGCTTCAGGTGAGCTCGGCAGTGAAGTTCATCATGAGCGAGGCGGACAGCTCCATGTATGCCATCTCGGAGGAAGCCATGACACTCGTGGAAAAAGAGTTGTTCAGCTTCGGATCTGGTAGCTTCTCTGGAGGAGCCGACGCGAAGACTATCATGGCCGCTTGGTGACTTTCCAACATGTACCCACAGACTACACAGTTACAGTCTTACAACAACACACTAAACCTAGCTTGTTGGGGGCTTAGTTGAATGAATCATTTCTGCCAATGCCCTACACCTTTGTTCGAATCTTTGGAACCCGTCAGGGTGACGCATGTTCAGGTGCATGTTGGGGTGCAAAGCCATGCCGCCAGCCCACCCTACCGTTCGAAACTGTTCTGCGAACCCTTTCCCTGAACTGGTTTATTAAGTTTTAATCCTAGTGGCTGTGACTGGTTCCTAAAGGCCTGACAAATACAAACCTATCAATCTATTACAGCAAGTTGCGTTTGCACCCTTGACCTGTTTAGCTCCCCATCCCAAGATTCAGCAAGGTTGGGAGCACATTGTCTAGACTGCGTGAAGGGATAAATACCCAAGGAGGTCCCAAGCAGGTTAGGGGTTTGACACTGAAAAGTCCCAAGGAGGTTGCCTTGTTGCGAGCCATTCACCACCCTTAGGTTTCTTGAACGTGGTTACCCAATTCTTTTCTGATTCTGGCAGCTCTGCAAGGAAGAAGCGCCTGATGGAGACTGGCTGAGCTGCAGCATGACAACTTCAACCAAGGTCATTCTGGAGCGGAAGAACATATTAGAACACTTAAAGTCGCTCAGTGTCCTGGAGACCCCGGTTTCACTAGGTGAACTTCTGAAGCATCTCCAAGACAGCGGCGAGGTCAATGTGGCAGTCAGCCATCACGACACCGACATGAATCAGGAGTTGGTGAAAAATAGTAAGGCCCTGATATTTGTCATGGACGACAAAAGGAGCAATGACAGCAAGACGAAGAAACAAGAGAAGGCCTATCGTTGCAAAACCAGCAATCCCTGTCAGTGCAACTTGACCACTATTTTCTTGCCATGTCAGGCCTCCAGCAAGACATTCGGCCGCAGCCTGGACATGGCAAAACTCCAGGCGAGTGACATCATCGAGATTGCGTGGCGTGTGAGGACCGACCGAAAAGAACAGAACCGTCGTCAAGTTAAAGTGACACTGCGTGAACGTACCACTCATCATGAAAAGCCCAGTAACCGCTAACCGAACATGAGTTGCCATCATCATTGACTGCTTTGCCTGCCTCAGGATTGGCACAACACAGGTTGGTGACACTGCGCAGCAGTGCATCTTGGTACCCAAACGGCCATGTGCCGTTTTGAAGGGCATGTTGAATCTGCCCAAGGGCATTGTTCGATTGATGTAGGCAGGCTTAGGGCTGAAGAGCTTGTTTGGCTTCCTGGCTTTCTCGTCAACTCCTTGACTATTCAGCAACATTCTGATCAAAATCGAAACCTGTTCATCAGCCAAAGGTAGCCAACAGGCGTTGTGGAGGGAGGCAGATCTTAGCACCAAGCCCACCATCGAGACAATGAGGGGAAAGAGGACACCCAACAATTTCAAAAACGTTGGAACCTTGGGGTCGGCCGCCAAAACACGCACACATTGACAGAATATTAACAGAAATTGGGTGTGCTCTTTGGGGATTGTCTTGAGGGCACAGTTGCTTTGCCTCACACTGCTTGCTTCGTGATGCCTTCGTGACAAAATAATTGTCGAGCGTACTCATGGTGATGTGCAGTCACAGTCAACACAGTGCGGAAAGCAACAAACAAATTGCCGTGCAACCAAACACCTTACATGCGCAGGCGACGACTCATCCTCTTGAACATGGAGAAGGCTCGCAGCCTGCGCATTGAGCACGTGAATGCTGAACGCATGGATGTGAGCTGAGTGTTGTGCGAATTCCGGTCGTCACTTTTTGGCCTGACCAGCACTGCTGGAAGTGGGGACCCAACGCCATCATGTCGGAAACAGAGGACTCATGCGAGGTAGTCGAGCCCAAGGCTTGCTTTGTTGAAGCATCCCGCCCAGAAGCTTGGCAGTGATCCTGCAACCTGTTATTGGGATTGTGTTTTTTGCCTTTCGACTGTTGGAATGCAAACTGTGTGGCTTTCTAATCCCCTAGGCTTTTGACCTGACCAAGTACATGCCTGCCAATCTTCCTGGCCAACGGACGCCCACCAAGAAAGCACAACTCACGCCTGCCAGCTCCAAAGCCAGCTCCAAAGCCAGCGCCAGCAGCACGGACATCCTGCCGTCAGGGTTTCGGGCCTCAACATCATCGTCACCATCGCCCAATGAGGCCAAGAAGGATCGAAGCAAAGAAGATGATCGAAACAAAGACAAAGGCAAAAAACAAGCTAAGGATGATGATGGCAAGAAAAAAAAAGAAAAGAAGGACAGGCGCCGGTCACCGGATGGCCGGGAGAAGAAACGTGGATCCGAAACAGAAGAGGATTCTGACAAAGATAATGCCCCTGGCGCAGTGCAGAAAAAGCCTGCTTCAGCTGTGAAAGATAAGAAGGAAAAGAAGGCGGCCAAAAGCAAGAAGAACAAACCTGACGGCAAGCATGACAAGAAACAGAAAAAGACAAGCAGCAAAAAGAAAGATGACACGGCAACATGTGGCACATCCTCAAGTTATGACCAGGCAAGGCCTTACAGTAATGATCGTGTCGCATGGATCAGCTAAGTGTGATTGTTCACTTCCATGCTCCCCGTTTTGCAGGTTGATGCGGATGGTGAGCCTGAGGAAGATAGGCCATGCCTTTTCCCCCTTCCCCCTGCTGATTATCCTCACCCAAAGGACCGCACCCAAATATCATTATTATTAATCAGTGGGGCTTGCATGACTTGACACTGCCCTAGGACGATGGAGAGCCGCAGACAAGCCAGGACAGATATATAGCTCATGTCACCTCACTGCCAATATTTAGCAAAAAACAGTCTGACAACCGACAGGAGACCCTGCCTTTGGATGCCCTCCTGCTCGAGCAAAGCAGCGTTGCTGAGGACCTGTTCACATGCTGGCGCTGTTTGCAATTGACTGACTGCACGCAGTGACATATCAGGACAAAGCTGAGTCTGAGGAGGTCATCATGGGCGCACCACCGGCACCAACAACACTGGACACGACGCCCCTTTGCAAGGAGGCCACCATGGACGATAGCCTGATGGACAAGGACTGAATTATTTTATCAAGTTGTTTTGATTTCGGTATCAGAGTAAAACCACATCTTGGGGGTTTGAAGGACCACACCAATGCCCCTGGCCCATTGAAGCGACCGGCGGTGCCAACCGCAGCCAAATCAGCGGCCAAAAAGCCGGTGTCCAGCAAGAAGGACACCAACAAAAAGGACGATGCTCGCATCAAGAAAGCCACCAAGAAACCCAGCCAGTCCAGGAAAGGAAAACAGCCGGCCACAAAGGAGAAGCCAGCCACCCGAGGCAGGCCCAAGAACACAAAGCATGTTTCCGAACCGGAGGCCATCTTGAAAAGGTGCGCCTCGGCGCCTTGGACCAACACGCTCGTATTTGCACATTAAATATAAAGGTTCTCAGCAAACCTGGCGCGCATCCGAGGTCTACTCGACTGCATGGCACAACTCCCGCAACAACGGCGACTCACCAGGTACCCGAAGGATGAACGCACGGAGATCTAGGATTGAGGTGGCTCGCGAGCTTGCCAGCACCAGCGGCAAGTTTGTCATCCCTAGAAGCTGGGAGGACTGAGTTTCATTTCAGTGGCAGTGAACTGCTTTGGGGAAAACAATGCGCTGTCAGCAACACATGACCATGCCTGTTCACAGCATCGACCATGAAAGTGCTTGACAAATCAACATGACACCATCGTCAGGCTGGAAGACCGTACAATCAAATCAGAAGGCCTGAGAGTTTCTTAGTTAGCAACACATCCGAACTCTTTGCAGCTGCCCAGCAACAAGTTGGTTACTGATTTTAACAACACCCTCAACAGGAATGTTTGCTTGCCCTCAAACCCGACATAGAGCTCAATGAGGTTGTGTTGTTTTTAGAAGCATTGAACAGTGAATGGCACGTTAGTAGTTAATGTGGTGTTTGCTTACTAATTATTTGGCAGTATTTCGGATAAGCGTTTTCATGTATGGACCCATTGTTGGAATCTTCATTCAACTTGATTCAACTTAGGATCATGTTTTGGCAACCGCCCCCGTCTCCCAACTGCCACCAAACCAAACCAAACCAGAAAACGTCAGGCCTTGCGCGGCCGGCAGCGCAGCCTCGGCAGCGGCCGCGGCAGCGGCAGCGGCGGCAGCGGCCGGCAGCAGCCGCGGCAGCGGCAGCGGCGGCAGCGGCAGCGGCCGGCAGCTGGCAGCGGCGGCGGCTGCGGCTGCGGCAGCTGCCGGCAGCGCTGCCTCGCCAAGGCAGCTGGAGGGGGTCAGGGTTGCTAGAATCCATCAACCACTGGTCCAAACATTTGGGTCCCTAAATCCCGTGGATTAAGGTTAGTTCAATATGAAGTTAAATCGATAAGGAAGCATCCTGGGAATCAAAGAAATGATGGGAACAAATGATGGGAAAAAAGCTAAACCCCGAGAGCGACTTGACTATGAATGCTAGCTACATGTTAACGTTTAAACCTGAACACATGTTGGAACCCTGCCAGGTGGAAGTAAACTCTGTTTCGGGGGGAACTCAGATATTGCCTCAGCGTCAGTTTGATTGATGAGCTTGTTAAAAACAACTGACCTTGTCCATATGCATAACTTGTCTGTTGAATTTGTAAGGTTTATTCATCTGAAGGGCGCCTCCTGGTTCTGGAAATCAAGCATTTCCCCACCAAAGGGTAACACTGGACTGTTTGGTTCAGTTGGTGGGCTCATGAGTTCGGAAGGGGTCATCCTGGTTCTGGAAACTGAGCCATGTAAATTTGGGAGTGGTCTCCGAAGGGGCATCCTGGTTCTGGAGTTGAGTATTTCCCTCACTAAAGGGTAAACCTGTTTCTGGTGAACTTGGAGGAGTTTATTGATCCGAATAAGCATCCTGTTCTTGAAAATTGAGCAAGGGCCAACCTGCTTGGTGAATTTGGAGGGGTTGATTAGTCCAAAAAGGGCATCCTGGTTCTGGAAATTGATTTCAGCATTTCCCCACTAAAGGGTGAACCTGCCTGGTGAATTCGAAGTTTATTAATCCAAAGGGGGCATCTTCTGGAGATTGAGCATTTTCCCACTAAAGGGTGAACCCGTCGCGTGAATTTGGAGGGGTTTATGAACCCCAAAGGGCCAAAGGGGGAATCCTGTTTCTGAAGATTGAGCATTTCCACACGAAGTGTAAACCTTGTTTGATTATTAGGTTGGCGGGTTGACAATCATGGCGATCAAGCAGGATTTTTGGCCCAAGGGGCCAGGGCTGGCATGGAGAAGAACGCTGAGGAGGCACCGGGGTCCACCGCTAATGTTCTGGGCATGCATGTAGCTGGCAAATAGATGGACTAGTATGACTGAGTCATGTTTAAACCGTTGGGTGTGAACCGTTTCATGTTGGAGACATCCTTAAAGATAATTCATGTTTTTCAGACTAATTATATGTCATGCTTTCCATATCTTTCCATGCTGGTGTGACGTGCCCTGGAGGAGAGCAAGGAGGCGCAGGCAAGCGGCCGCAAAAGCCGCAGAGGCCGCAGCCGCCACCGCAAGGACCAAAGGAGAAGAAAGGAGCGCAAACAGCGCAAGGAGCGCAAGGAGCGCAGGGGGGAGCGCCGGGGGGAGCGCAGGGGCGAGCGCAAGGAGCGCAAGGAGCGCAGAGAGCGCAGTCAGCGCAAGGAGCGGCGCAAGGCCTCAGAGCCGCAGCCGGCCCAAGGGCCACAACAGCAGGCCCAAGCGCCCCAGCCGGCCCAACCGGGCCAACCGCCCCAGCCGGCCCAACAACCGGCGGCCCAAGCGCCCCAGCCGGCCCAAGAGACACAACCGGGCCAACCGCCCCAGCCGGCCCAACAACCGGCCCAAGCGCCCCAGCCGGCCCAAGAGCCACAGCAGGCCCAAGAGCCACAGCAGGCCCAAGAGCCACAGCCGGCCCAAGAGCCACAACCGGGCCAACCGCCCCAGCCGGCCCAACAGCCACAACCGGGCCAACCGGGCCAACCGGGCCAACCGCCCCAGCCGGCCCAAGAGCCACAGCAAGCCCAAGAGCCACAGCAGGCCCAAGAGCCACAGCCGGCCCAAGGGCCACAGCCGCAAGGGCCACAGCCGGAACCGGCCACAAAGCAGGAGCTGCCGGCCCAGGCAATGGCTGGGGCCACACCGCAGCCGCTGAGCGACTACGAGTCGGACTCGGACCTCCTGTCAAGCTCAGAGGGCGAGCCGACAGAGGTGGCAAGCTCAGACGAGTCAGAGCGAGCAGCTGCCAAGCCAAGCAAAAAAGCCAGGCGCCAGCCAGCAGCAGCAGCCAGGCCGGCAGGCACAGCCCCGGAAGGCACCCTGCCACCCACGGGCACAGCCCCACAGCCAGGCACAGCCCTGCCACCCACGGTGGGCACAGCCCCACCGGCAGCAGCAGCGGCCCCACAGCCAGCAGTGCTGGCAGGCACAACCCTGCCACCCACGGCAGCCGCGGCCCCACAGCCAGCAGCGCCGGCAGGCACAGCCCCGCCAGGCACAGCCCCGCCCACGCCAGTGGCCCCACAGCCAGCGCCCACACCTCTGACAGCAGCAGCCCCACAACAAGCAGCAGCAGCGCCACCGCCAGCAGGAACCCTGCCACCCACGGCCTCACCAATGCCGGTCCTCTGGCCACTGGCTTTTCAGATCGCCATGGCAACCCTCTCCATTCTGGAGCAAGCTGTTGCACCGCCGGCGTGGCCCCAGCCTGCCAACACAGCAGCAGCAGCAGCTACCACCGCGGCGCACCATCCCCCAACGCATGCCCAACATCCCCATCATCAGCCCCAGGCACACCAGCCACTTCAGGAGCATCAGCTCCACCAGCCCAGCACCACCCAGCATCACGCACCACCCGGAGAACAGCATCACCCAGCACAGCATCACCCAGCACAGCAGCCGGCAGAGCAGCCCCCGGCACTGGCACAGCATCACCCAGCACAGCATCACCCTGCACAGCAGCACCCGGCAGAGCAGCCCCCGGCACTGGCACAGCATCACCCAGCACAGCATCGCCCTGCACAGCAGCACCCGGCAGAGCAGCCCCCGGCACTGGCGCACCCAGCACAGCATCACCCGGCACAGCATCACCCGGCACAGCATCACCCGGCAGAGCAGCCCCTGGCAGAGCAGCCCCTGGCAGAGCAGCCCCTGGCAGAGCAGCCCCCGGCACTGGCGCGCCCAGCATCGCATCACCCGGCGCAGCAGCCGGCACAGCAGCCCCCGGCACTGGCACACCCAGCGCAGCATCACCCGGCGCGGCAGCGCCCGGCACCCCCGGCACCCCCGGCACAGCCCCCGGCACAGCGGCCCCCGGACCAACATCCAGCGCATCATGAAGCCCAACATTTGCAGCAGCAGCATCAGCCACAGCCGCAACATCGGCGGCCAGTGCCCCAACCCTCTCCGGCGCAGCCTGCGCAGCAGCATCAGCCAGCAGCGCCCCCGCCGAAACATGCACACCCGGCGCAGCCCGCGCGGCGGCATCAGCCCCCGACGCAACCCCGGCATCAACACCCGGCGCCAGCCCCGGGGCATCCCTTGGTGCAGCATCAGCTCCCAGTGCAGCCCCCGCCGCAGCATCAGCACGCGGCGCAGCCCCCGCCGAAGCATCCACACCCGGCACCCCCTGCGGTGCATCCCTCGGCGGTGCATCCCTCGGTGCCGCATCAGGACCCGGCGCAGCACCCGGCGCAGCCAAGGCCGCAGCATCAGCCGGCAAACCCGGCACCCCGCCCGCCGCAGCCTCGCCTCCCGGCACACCCGGCGCAGCCCCCGGCGCAGCCCCCGGCGCACCGTCAGCCACGACCCAGGCCGCCCCAGCAGCCACCACATGGTAAGCCCTTCCTCACACCGCGGCCGCCGTCATCACCACCGCCTGCAGCGCCGGTGCATGTGCCCCCACGGCCCAACATGCCCGACACAAGGTCTGCCCCGCGCACGGCGGCGGCACTGGGCGGCACTGCGAGGGCCGCCGCAGGGCAGGATTCCGGCTAAGGCGCGGCCGCCAGCCGATGCCAAGGCGGCCAAGGCGGCCAAGGCGGCCAAGGCGGCAAAGACGCCGAAGATCAAGACAAAGGCCAGGCCCAAAGAAAGCAAAGCCAAAAGGAGGAGCGTGTATGAGTCGCCCTCGGTCTCAACCGATGTGGAAGAGGTGGAGGTGGAGGAAGGACCCGGGTGACAAACTGTGTTGCTAAGAATCGAATAGTTGCCACTAAGAGAAACTAAATTGAAAGATGGCTTTATTAGTCCAAACTCCCTGTCATAGGTCTGGGCGGTTTTTGCATAGTTGTCTTTAGCTCATCAACGTGTTCTTCCATTTAGTTTGGGCCCCTTGGAAAACATGTCCATAGATTCCCTTTAAAACCAAGAGGGAAAAGTAGAAAACTATTCTTAAGATAATGGATGTGTTTGGCTGACCCTATGAGACTTCATGAGAACTTGACATCGCCCTCCATGAACCAATGAAAATTAAATGACCACTTTGAGACGTTTGCGCCGACCAGGAGCTCGCTGAGATGGCCTTTTCTTCTACATAGGGCGCGGCGACATGCAGGGCAGCTACACGGAGCAACACACTCACAAACAACATCTAGCCATAAAGCCACAACACAACAATCCAATCCGCACCTGCCCGCACATGACCCCTTCCATGCAAACACGGCCCCACACACACACACAGCACGCATAAGCAGCTTGTCGCCGTGTCTCACCCAATCGCCTGAATAAACAGGCCTTGTGAAAAGGAAAAATCATAGGGCGCGGCTGTGGCAGGGTGTCCCCCAAACTGCGGAAGCATGTTCTTGGATACCCACCTTGCCAGTAATACCCCCCCCCTGAAACAAAAACTACCCCTCATCATGATGAGTTAGGGGGCACTATTATCAATGTCCCGTTTTGAAGATGAGATTGAAAACATCATATTTGTGTAAAACAACTTGCTACATCTTGGAAAGGGAGTGTTGGCAACAGTGTTGGTGCTTGTTTCAACTGGTTGATCCATCCCCCTTTTGCTTCCCTCCACACTTGCCCCTCGCTCGTTGCCTGCAGGCCATCGGCCCAGCGCCAATGGCGCAGCCGCCGCGCAGCCGCCGCGGCCGACAGCGCGGGCAAAAGCGGAAAAGGGAGTGGAAAAGGGGTTTAATTAGGTGGGCTGTTCCTTAAAGTTTCAACTCCTTGCTTAACTAAGAATTTCGGGGATGGGGGGTTGCTGGGTCATGGATTGTGAGAATGCAACCACCCAGAAACTAATAGACTTGTTGTTTGATATTGTTTCCAAGCTCTCTTTGGTTTCTTCTTTTTGAGAATTTACAAGTTGAAGTGACGGGAAAACTTGAAGTACATAATTCAACCACTCAGTGAGGCCTGTCAGGCAACAATATCCATATTGCTGCCAGAACACAACATGTTGTGACACCAAGTATTGAACAATTTGAGCCAAATCCACAGCTCCATATTCGCACACACACACAACATGACACCAGGCAATCTATACCTTAGCCTTGCTTTGCCTTGTTTTTGGACTGCTACTTCCTTTTGAGAGCACTGCCACTTGCACAGACACAAGCTTTCCTGTCATGGTGCTTTCTGAACCATTGTCATCCATGTTCTCCGACAGTTCCACATCCTGGTCATTCTTTGGGATACCCTTGGAGCAAACTTCCATGTGTAGATAACCACCAGGACCCCATATACCTCGTCTAGTGTCACATTGGTTGCACCAAGGTCTTGAAGACGTTTGGAGTCCATGCGCAAAACCGAGCCATCGACCGGATTGACAATGATCCTCGGAAAACAATCTCGTCCTTGTCTTGGACAATATCCACGCCGAGGGAGGCCGCCTTGGGTTTGCCGATCAAATCATGACCACATCCTGTGTCCATCAGCCATTTTACTCCCTTGCATTGGTTCGCAGACAGGGCGAACAGACTGATCGGTTGTCCGCACTTCTTTTTCCATTGCACGACTCCCTCTGTGGTTCATTGGCATTTTGTGAGTTCGGTATACATCATTGACCACTTCGCTCATAGTCTCGGCCCTGATGAGTGCCTTCTTGTGCCTATATGCGACGTGTCGTCGATGGTCATACGTCTTGAACGTCTTGGCATTGACTGGTTTCGATGATGATTGTTGTACATCGTCAAAGAATCCCTTGTACCACATCGAATTAGTCCGCCATTGTTCATCCTCATTCTTCAGGTACTCCACCCCTTCGCTCACGTCATTGTCAAGATTTTTTGGAACCATACGTGCTTCTCGGGTGTGTCGGTTTTGACCTGACCACCGCGAAGATTCACTCATGGCGTCTTCTGCATCACGGTCGTGATACACAGTCTCGACTTCGGCTTCGCTCTCCTCTGCTCCTTTGTCATCTTTCTTGGTTTCCGAAGTCGCGGCTCTCTTGACAGTGATAGCGGGCATTGCGATGTGAACCTTTCTCACAATTGCCGGAGCTGCTGCTTTGGGCTTGGCCTGTGCTTTGGCCTGTTGTTTGGCATTGGGCGCCGGAGCTGATGCTTTGGGGTTCGCTGGTTCGGCGCGCTTGTTTTTGGCACTGATCCCCTTTTGTGCACTTTCCTTCTCTCCACGCATAGCACCTTTTCCTTTTCCTTTGCCCTTCTTATCGTAGTCTTTCGCTTTCGCCTTGGGCAGCACAGGTGCTGCTGTGTTTCCGTCATCTTCTTTCCCGGAATTTCCTCCTTTTCCCTTTGCCTTATTCTTTTCCGCTGGTGCAGCATTCTTGTTGCCGCTCAGCAGGTTCTTGACTGACTTCTCCTTCTTGTCGTAGACGTAGTCCTCACGATCGGTCCGAAGTTGTCGATCAATCAATCTTAAAAGGAAACGGTAGGTCTTCTCAGGGTGTGCATCTGGTAGCCGCGCATGGGTATTGAGACCAAATTCCAGCTTTCTGCTCCCTTTGATCTTGTGATGCAGGATGTCCCGGAGGTGGATCTTTCTGGGATTCCTCAGACTGAGCAAAATGTCATACCACTTGTTGCGGAACACGGACACTGGTTCAATAGTGAACGTCATGTCTGATCGATCGCTTGATCTGAAAGACTGTAAAACGATGGCAATGATCTCCCTTCCCTTGATCAATCTTTCTCTCTTTGGCGTCGTTCGGAGTGCAAGTTTGATATCCATCATCGCAAATCGTTCTCCTCCCGAATCGGCTAGAAAGTCAAGATCAGGATTCACCACGAAAGCACATCCCACCCATGACATCCATACTTCAATATCAGGGTCTGCTGAGAAGCGCTGGTGACGTTCATGGTGAGTGCCATCTTCCAGCTGTCCAGCTTCGTGATCTTCGGCCATGGAGGTACGTTGACTCTCTCGGCTTCGTTCCGTGATATCCTTCCTTGGTCGACCACTGTCATGATCTCTGCGATCTCTCGATCTTCTCCTTCGTGATGACTTTCTGTTGCGACGGCGACCATCGTCGTCAATCAAAACACAACACCGGTCCGAGGCTGTAATCAATTGGCTTAAGAACATTGGGCGCCTGTCCAGCATTACCTGACCTTGTTGTTGAGGGCCATTTGCGGTATCACCCTCACGGGTCTTCAAGTTGTGGCGTTTACTGGTTCTAACGGAGTCATCCCTCAGTAGAGCTCGTCCACGATCTTTTGCGTCCGCCACAAGGGTGACTTGGGTGGCACTCTCGCTTTCGAGTTCTTTGTTCGTCTCCGCCAATTGGTA
>CAUJNA010000389.1:0-172500 GCA_963377175.1 Effrenium voratum | reverse complement strand
GCTGATGAGGATGATGATGACACTGATGATGACACTGATGATGACACTGATGATGATGATGATGATGATGATGATGATGATGATGCTTTCGTTGCCTATCTTATCTGGACACTTGTTTTAATGTTGGGTGATCTTCATTCGAGTACTCTTTTCTTTGATTCAAGATTTCGAGGAGATCCAGTCCATCTTTTATTACACGTTAGAGTTACTTCTGTCTTCTTCTTTCTTCTCTTTTTGCGAATCTGGCCAATTAATAATAATAATCATCATCATCATAATGTTTACCTCGTACCTCGAATTCTTAAAACAACATTTAACACAACATCAACAATAAAAGCACATTGGGGGTCGGCGGCATCAGGCGTCAGCCTGCTTAATATTCCAAAATGTTGTATTGTACCTCAGTTCAACCCACCGCAGGGACCAATTTTGAACTTACGGCTGATAACCTGCCAGGAGGCGGATCAACCACGCAGTCAATTGACAGGGCAGTTGAGGTTCGACTCCCGTGGGGTGACCAAAACCCTCGACAGTAAGTCGTATAGTAGTGGTCGTGGTAAAAAGGGGTTGTAAGGTAAATGATCTGCAATGTCTCACGACTCGATGCGACCGCGGAATACGAACCCTTTTGCTTTGCTTCACAGCTGTGTTTGGATGTTTGCCTCGATTCAGTTATCAAGGTCTTGAGCCAAATGCATTCGCATGTACATGTCGGCTGCACTCAAAACACGATCCCCCAAAAGGTTTAGGACCTTAAACAAGGGGAAGTAACAGGGTTACCCTCAGAACCTGCCCTTAGGATGTTTTCGCCTTGCGGCTCGCAGATTCTTAGCAATTGTAGACTAGACTAGATGTGTACAATCCGAGGAGGAGTGATAAAATAGATCATTGCTGTACAGACAGTTTGTACATCAAGGCCTTGAGCCTATGGACATTGCCCAGAGTACAAAGGCGCTACACTGGCCGTGCTGACACTCACAGGTCAAACATCAGTTTACACAGTCACTCAGAGTTTAACAATAATGCTTATTTTTTCCCAACACCCTGGGCATCCTTCTACGGTATTCTGGCTCATTGGGATTGGGCTGTGTTCATGCCCAGGAACTTTGGCGCAGTCGGCTTCGAAGTCGCTTGCAGAGGGGGGCACGATACCCGGACAGTCGAGCAAGTAAAGTCTCCTTAGGACTCTCAAGCCGATGAGCCGGCCATTGCGCCAATTTTTTGACAAAGACGGGTCTTTGCCAAGTCTCTTTGTGAGAGCAATGTACTGCCACACTCGAGTCTCTCCAGGAACCGGTGCTGCCTTGCATACCTTTTTCCTCTTCAATGTATTGATCACCGATGACTTACCTCAGAGCAGAAACGGCATTCAATGTACAATAGCTGCATAGAATGAAACATAAAGCCAATCAATGACCAGTATGCCCACGTTGGGGTAGCCAATCATGCCAATGGTCACGTGTTTCTTCTCCTCGGACGGGGGCTGGCGATTCCATGTTCACAAGTCCGACCTCCATGACTCCCACTTCCCGTCCTTGAGAAGATTCCCAAACTGGCGCAGCAAGTTCAGCAAGGAGTTCTTTCCAAAAGGATTGGTGATCGAGGCATGGAACGCCAAGGTGGGGAACTCTTTCATGAGCTCCTGGATCCATCGCCTGGTGGCCCAGGTCGGCACCAAGTCGACTTTGTTCACCAACAGCACCACGTGCTTCTGTCGGCTGCGCAGCTCGCCTCAACCCCTCAACCCCTCAACCCCTCAACCCCTCAACCCCTCAACCCCTCAACCCCTCAACCCCTCAACCCCTCAACCCCTCAACCCCTCAACCCCTCAACCCCTCAACCCGCACATGTGGCAACTCCTCTCTCTTCAATTTATCTTTCTCTCTTCTTTCATTTCATTTCATTTCTTTCATTTCTCTCGTTGTTCTCTCTCACTCCATTTGTTCTCAGCTCAGTTCGCGAGTGCCGCTGAGCTGCGCTCCAGCTGCTGACAGCGGGTTCCCATGGGATCGCGCGCGTCAAGCACAAAGACCAACACGTCTGACGCATCCACCACCTGACTCCGCTGACTCTCCCTTTCAAGCCAGTTCTAAATTGGTTTCAACTCTCACACTCACACCCACTCACACTGCTTCATTTCGCATTTATCTTCATTTCGCATTTCTCATTTCTTCTCATTTCTCTGTGCCTTGTAGAGCTCTGCCCAGATTCTTCGCGACGTGCCCTTGTTGAAGATCTCCTCTCCGGCGTGGCCCGAGAAGTCCTCGGTCTTCTCCATGCCTGCGGCATCCACCAGGGCCGCCGCGTCTGTGCCGTAGCCCTCCGCTTTTTTGTCCGCAGCCTGAGAAAACAGCAACCTTCCCGGCTTCTCGACCTCTCGACCTCTCGACCTCTGGGCTTCCAACGACACGCTTCTTGGAATTTCAAGAAACACGCTTGATTCATTGATGTTTCTTGCCTCGCATTTTGCAGAACACGCGGTGCAACTGTCTCTACCATGGTTCAAGTCGTGTGAACGCTAAAACAGGGCTCCCCAGATCTGCCTTTGGGTTCTATACTGACGATTTTGACATCACATCTTGGCTGCTCAAAACGAATTGCCGGGAGGAAAATGTGAGGATGCAAAGCAATGCAAAGGATTGAAGCAATATAAATCTCCCCAAGAGCTCTGCAAGGGGCACTGAGAATGTGCAATTTGCTGCAAAGTTAGCTACTGGTTTTAAACAGATTTCCTTCTGGTCCCCTTTGCCTGGATTAAAGAATGGATTAGATTGTTTGAGCTTGCTTCTGGCGCAGCTGCGCTAAGTGAAGCTAAGTCAGAACTCATACCGTCCGCACGTATTCCAAGCTTCAAAGCCAGAGGGGCACAGTGAAATGTTTCGACCGGAATTGCAAAATGCTGAAATGCCTCTCGTAGGCTTTCCAGGTCCGTCGCAGCGATTTTGGCTCGCTTCTGCTGGCGCTTCTTGCTGAAGACCTGCACTCGGCCCTCTCGGCCCTCTCGGCCCTCTCGACACTCGGCCACTCGGCCACTCGGCTTGCCAGACCTCCTTGTACGGAGCCACGGAAAGGAGATCCATCCGGGAGGCTTTCTCGGTTTCGCCTCACGTGATCACTCCGTCTCACGTGACACTCCGTGATCCGTGTTCACCAAGCTGCGGAGCAGGGACATGGGCAGTTTCGAGCTCTTGAGTACCACAGAGAAAGGATCCTCCACCCCTTTAGCGATGGTCTCCTCGGGCAAAAGAAACATACGCGGCTCTTGAGAAAAGAAACACGACACGCAAAACACGCAAGACACGCAAGACATATGGCACATGCGATCCGAGTGGCCCTGAAGGCCTGCATCTTCTGCTGCGCAATGACGCGGGTATTGCCAAACCAGCGCCGGTCCGGCTGGATGCGCACCGGCTTCAACGACTGCTCCTTCATTCGCTGCCTGTCTGGCTTGGAGTTGTAGAGCTGAAGCCGCTTAATGGTGCCTAACGCGAAACGCGGCACTCGAATCCGCTCGAATCCGCTCGAATCCGCTCGAATCCGCTCGAATTCGAGTGGCAAGTGGATTTGCCGAGGAGCTCTCGCTGCGCATGTGGGAGCCCGCTTTGCGGACACGCGTTTCCCCCTTGGGTGTGGTTCTTCCCGGCTTGGATGAGGCATTGGAGTGCTTCAAGGCAGAGCCTGAAAAGGAAAGACAGACGCACAGAAAAAGGAAAGGAAGGTGTAGAAACTGAACAAAAGATAACAAAAGACACGGAGAAACACGTGTGCCTGGTCGCAATGCACCCTGGCCCTTCTTCTTGCCGCGGTTGGCTGCACCAGTCGTCGCTTTCCTTTTTCCCACCGTTGGCTTCGGCATGGCACGGGAGGCGCGAGTGCTCGGGCCGGGCCTCTCCGATCCAGTCGGATACCGTCGGATACCGTCGGAGACCGTCGGTGACCGGTCAGATCCGGTCGGTCGAGCTTGAGCCTCGCTTGCCACTTCGCACATGGCACGCCTTCGCACGCCTCACGCCTTCGCACGCTCCCCTTTCCCCCTTTCTGCCTGGCCTTTCCCAAAAGCCACTTGCAATGGCTGTGACAAGGCATTTTGCCCTGTCAGCGCCTCAGACCTCAAATAGAAGCCGGAGACAGAAATTGTGATTTGACTCATTGGAATTTTGGGGCTTGGCCTTGAACTGCTCGGTACTCATCGGTGCCTGACGTCCCAACCCCGTAACCCAACTCACAGCCAAAGTTTCTCACCGGCGACGAAACACTCGATTGCCTGCATCCTCAGGGCGGCGAAGGCCGAGGTCCTGATCCGTGCCTCGCACGCGGCCGCCCGTCCAGAAATTTAAGAAGGGAACACAAATGAAAAAATGAACAATAACAAGCAAGATGAAGTGAAATCATCGGTGTCTCTTGAAATCCCTCTCTCTTTCTCTCTGGCCAAAAGGAGCGGTAGCCATCCGCAGCTCTGGAGCATACCGGCCTTGCCAAAGCTGTGACTTCAACTCAAAACCTGCCATCTGTTTCTCCATGTCTGATACATCTGAAACCTGAGACCTTTTTGAAAACGGGAGCTCTGTCGGAGCCGCGAGTCTCCCAGTTCTCGCCCAAGGCCGGCTCTGACGTCGCTGGACCGACCAAATGGTGCTGACTCAGACGCTGAGAGTCCAGGTCCGTACAAGCGCCTATCACGTCACGGCACGCGTGACACGTTTTGGCACGTGGCGCTCGTGCACACGCTGCACACGCCTCCCGGGTCGCTCTGCAGCTTCCTTTTGCGAGATGCGGCTGGTGCTCTCGGAAACAAGACCTACTTGCATCGAGCGCGGCTTACCTGGACTCCTTCTGCTGGCCAGTGGAGGAAAGTTTGGCCTGCCAAACACAAACTGTCACAAACTCACATACCGTTTCTTCAGTCAATGTTTCCAATTGGCGAAGGAGAAACTCCCTCCAAACGCGCTCCTGAGCTGGCCGCCACGTGCCGGCGCCCCAATGGGCCTTGTGCTTCCTGAGCGATTCTCAATGCGCAATCAGTCGTCATTCTCATCGTTCTCATGCTCTCTCCCTTCGCATGGGCACCTCCCGGGAGGGCGCGTGGTTCCAGCCGAGGATATCCCGGCCTTCGACTTCGCAACAACTTCGACAAACTTCGACAACTTCGACAACTTCGACTCGCGCGTTCAACTCTCACATCTCTCACATCTCACACATCTCACACTCGCGCCTGGGAGTCGCTCCGCATGAGACGGCTGCGCCTATCGGGACTCAGCAAAAAAAGTTGTCACGGGCATGTGACGTGTCCGGTTGCCCTCATCCTTGGCCTCCCCCGTAGCATAGGGCGGCTCTACCTGCAAATCATTGAAAACCGAATGTCAGTGATTTTCGGAATGACGTCAGCGATTCGTTGTCCGTTGCCTGACGCCGCCGGGAACTTTCAGTCGCCTGGGACGCCTGGGACCTCCGCAAAGACCGACAAAGTCGAAAAGGAACGGGCACGAAGCCGAGAAAAAGAAGAAAGTGAGAAACACATAAGACTCTCTAAGACTCTCTAAGACTGCAAACATCTGCCATGCAACACGCTGACTGGGCCCGGCTGGACATCCCATGTGGCGAAGGGCGCCGAGGAGCTGGCGGGACCTCAGGGCGATCTGTATTTCCATTTCGTAGCGTTTCTCGTCGTTTCTCGTCGTTTCGTTCCTTTCGTTAAAATTTCCATCTCCTGATCTTTTCGTTCGAAACTTCAAATTCAAACTCACGGCGCACTGCGCGGGGCAAACATTGCTTCGCTGCGAGGCGTCGCACCTGGCCAAGGCCACACCCCGGCCGTGCGCGACGCTAAGGCCGCTAAGGCCCAAGACTGCGGTACCCGCTGGACACGGACCTCTCGCCAAAGTCTGTGCCCCACCATTTGAATTTGCATCTCACTCCAAATTTGCTTCTCACTCCAAAATATATGGCCCGCTCCATTTCGGCATTGCGCTCAGCTCCAGACCGTGGGGTGGCGGGCCTGTCCTGCACGCACCCGGATCCATCGATCCGATGTGAGGTCCCTGTCCTGCCGCAGCATCAGCCGCGCGAAGTCTTGGAACCGCACGGAGCTGTCACCCCTGAAGCAAATTGTTAGACAGTCTAGACATCCAGTTCCGTGCAAAGAAATGTGTGAGAATGAACATAGCAGAGAAAGCAAAAGCAAAGATGGACAGAATAACACACGCACAGATCCACTGACACCAAAAGCCTTGCCTTGACGGCTCTGACGGCTCTGACGGCTCTGACGGCTCTGACGGCTCTGACGGCTCTGACGGCTCTGACGGCTCTGACGGCTCTGACGGCTCTGACGGCTCTGGGCTCGTTTTTGGTTCAGGCTCGGGCTCTGAGTGCCGCGCTCATGGGTGCGGATCATCTTGTCGAGGTCTGGGGTCAGCGCCACGCCGAAGCCTCAGATGGAAAACATGTTAACAGTCAAGAGAATCCAAGAGAATCTAAGAGAATCGAAGCAAAACATAATCCAATGAGAATCCTCCAGAAGGCCAAAGCCAAAAGCAAGCGCTGAATGCTCACGTTTTTGGCAAACACGCTACTTTGTCCAACGCCTTTGAACATGGACCCGAGGCCAAAGCGCTGCAGCTGAGAGCGGAAGGTGACCTAAGGGCTACTTGGAGTCAGGAACCTTCCAACCGATTCCAACCTTCCTCTAGCTCTCTGCGGACACGAGTCTCAGTCCGCTTCCGCATTTCTTTACGGATACGCTTCCCCTTCTCTTGACATCAGGCTCACGCGAGCCAACCCTTCACAGCCCTTCACTTTGAAGCCATCCGAAACCGAGGATTCCACTGCTGGAATGTGGCCATCCACAAAGTCGCAGATCGCCTCGCGCGCACACTCCGGAAGTTCGCGCGAGGCGCGCCCAGCGGCCTGCCGCAAAGATGTCGGGTTCGCCCTCGGTTTCAGATCCCGAACGCCTTCCAGCCAGACTCGAAACCTGACTCTATCAAAAATAAGCCTTATATATCCGCCGACTCCTTGCAAAGAGTGAGGCATATATCCATCTTGAAAGTGGCGTTAGACATTGCTTGTGATAGGGGGATGCAACTATAATAGCTGTCATGATACGTGTGATGACAATTATTATCAGACATCGTTGCGACGCATGGCGCCGTTGAGGATTCAGGGCATGCTATGATGATAGATATCATCATAATCATGATGACCATTGTCATCATCAAGCATTAGTGGAACGAAGGCAGAAGTCCATCATTGCTTGGGACGTGGGGGGTGCAATGAGCATCATCATCAAGCATCGTTGTGACGTCAGGCATCGCCTGCATCCCCGTAACTACTACTGGAGTGTGTAAGAAAAAAATGAAGGAGATGATGACGACTATGATGGGATCCGTTTTGGGGCCGCTAATCATTGATGTCGACAACCATCGTCATAGCATTCTCCGCATCGCAAGTCTGACGTAACCATTGAAATGCGCAAAAAAATGAGATGATGACGACCTTGACGGGATCCGTTTTTTGGACCCATCATTCGTGGTGATAATTATCATCACAGCATCCCCTGCATCCCAAGAGACGACTGAAATGTGTAAATAAGAAAAGGACTGGGTGATGACTATGATGGAATCCGTTTTGGGACCGCTATGACTCATCACCGGTGGTGATAATTATCAGCATAGCATCCCCTGCATCCCAAACGATGTCTGACATAACTATTTGTTAAACAAGAAAAGAAGGAGATTATGACGACTATGACCGGAGATGTTTGGGGACATTCTGGCTATCATCATAGCCTCCCCTGCATCCCAAGCAATATCTAATGTCATTTTTGAAATGTGCAAGCAAGAAAAGAAGGAGACGATGGCAACTATGATGGGATCCGTTCTGGGACCGCTATGACTCATTCTTTACTGATGATGAAATAAGAACAGAAAAATATAATGATCACCATGATGGATCCGTTTTGGGACCACTATGATGAGTCTCGCCGGCTCTACTGGCATGGGTGGCAAAGTCTTAATGAATCATCTGCGCAAGTCTGCCAACATTGTGAAAGGAGCCCGCTTCTGGCAACATCCTTCTAAAATGTCTCGCAACCTCCCCTACATAAGCAGCAGGCGCGAGTTTGGAGGGGGGGGTTGCTTTGGTTTGTGTTCCTACAAACACTAGTGGCGTTCTAATATCTTGAGGGATTGAGAGTTTCGCAGCGCGCCACTGTCAAAGTATGTTAGTTCATCTGATGGAATCACATGGACTGTTTACTGGCATGGCTTGTATGGAATTCCTAGCGCCTTTCCAAGTTGCTTCACACGTGCCCGAGGCCGGGGCAAGTCACTTGGGCGCGGCTGAAAGCACCTGGATCCGTCCGGATCAATGCATCTCGATCGGAAAGAGAGCCAGGCATTTCTTGACGATCAGACTGGGATGTGCTGCCAGCGCCTCTCTGCAAAACATGGCACCAGCCCGACGAACCCAGAAGAAACACGGCCCTGCCTGTCACCTGAAGCGAAGATACAAGCAGTTCTGTTTCTTCCATTGCCTTCGTATGCTCTGAGCGTGCAACTGGCACATTGCCTGGAGCAGTCTCTGGATGCACCCCGTGCCTGGGCAGTCGCGGCTGGAACAAGCCTATCCTCGCTACAGCCTATCTCGAGCAACTGGCGCATTCCTCGCTCTTCGACCATCGTTCGCGTCGATTTGCAACGCATACATCAATTTGCCTAGCACATTTGCGCAAGCGTGCAGGATCGTGGCGCAAGCTTGGCAACATTGACGTGTTGCCATCTGTTCGAGCTTGTTCTCATCTCGGAGCTGCAACAAAGCCCAATCGCGCCGGCCGGGCTGAAAGGCATCGATCGGGCCGGGCCGTACCTGTGTCCAATGGTTCAAAAATGTTCAAAAGAATAGACTGAGTCGGCACGTCAAAAGCAAACCAATGAATCGAATCTATCGAAAACCTGGCAAGCCGGCGCGATGAGCAGTCGGTCAAGCTCCGCAGTCAGCGGGGCGCCGCAACCTATGGAAAACAAGCGTGATGGCAAAACGCGATTGAGCCCCCTGTTGTCCGCCTTTCTTAACCCTTTCCTCCCAACTTTTCACCATTTGCGAGATCAGAACAATTGCCCCATCAGCCGGGACGCGGGGTTCATGTGTTTGCGTTTGCTACACCAATAATTTCTGAGTTGAGCTCGACGCGACACCAAAAGCGTGCCGCACGCATGCCGCTAGCGATAGCAAGTCGGCAAGTCTTGGCTGGTTTCCTGCGCGACTAGGTGTGCGCCTCACTCACAAACACAAACCAAACTAAAAAAACACAAACTATAATAATACAATTATACTGTATATACATGTATACATGTATATACTGTATATACTGACCTCGGCCGGCAATGCGAAGCCTAAAGCAACCACATAAGACACACCCACAGGAAAGTAGCGCACCCTCAAAACGAACCGAGCAGTCCAAGTTTGTGCACCGAGAGTCGCCCAAAGGTGAGGTTCCCGCGTGGCAAACTCGTCAAATCGCAACAGCTATTGCAACCGGGCAGTTCCGAGGGGCGCAAAGGCATCGGCGAAGCCGGCGTGGCCACTGCTGAAGTACGCTACTTACTCCATGCCTAGCATCGCCAGGGCGAAGGACCAGTCAATCCGTAAACACATTGAGTACACAGAGTGAGGACCAAGGACAGTGTCCTCCCCACTCAATTGGCGGCCTAAATAAAGGAGTCAGCCCAATGAGACGCTAACTGACCTCTTTCTAAACTACCCGTTCATCCCACCTTCACGTGCTTAACCTTCTCTCCCCCTTGCTCCTGACGATTTTTTGTCTAGCCTTTCACCCTCTTTCTTCAACTTGTTGGTTTACCGTCTCCCTACGCTTTCTTCGCCTTTACGCTTTTCGGCCCTGCCGTCTCCCTTTCTTGACCCTTGTCTTCTGACACATTTTGTTCGGCCGCGTTCCTCCTCTTTCCGAACCCTTCAACATTTTCGCCACCTTTTCTTGACTTCCCCCTCGCCCCAGATTCTTTCCCCCCTTTGACGCCCTTCTTCAGCGTGCGTGGTTTCCAACCCCCTTTCTACCCTTTCGCCCCCCTCCCTTCCTGCGTTCTTCCAACAAATCCGCCGAGGTTTTTGGGTCGCCGGCGTTTCCTGCAACTTCTTCAAGTTGGCAACTGATTTTTCCAAAGCTGAGACTTAAGGGGTGCAAGTCGCTTCCAGCGTTCTCTGCATGCGATCCTGTTGAGCTTGAAGTGGGTTTTGCAGCTTGGTGTGATGTGGTGACGGCTTACTTGCAAGTGCTAGCAGTGCGCACATCAAAGCGCGGCACGCGTTAGCTTTCCCCTCTCGTTTCTTCTCCCTTTCCGCCTTTCCGCTTGCCGACCCGTTCTCTTTTGGTCCTCGCTCCGGCCTCGCAGGCCGTCCTTGAACTGCTGGTTGGAGATCCGCCCGCGCTCCCAGAGAGAGAAGACCTCAAGAGAAAACCGACAGAGACCGGAGGCATGCCGATCGGCCTTGCGGATGTCCACCGTCCGCGCCAGCAGAAACCTAAGTCCATCCGAGTCGAGGCCGAGTCAATTGACTTCTGACGCACCCATTGGGCTCCCCTTTGGAAGTGCCAACATCCGAAGCCTGGCGAGAGAAAAGTCCAAAAGCCGAAGCGCAAAGAAGTGCCTCGGAGGGATAGATGGTAGTCTTCATCGTGCCTCAAAGACATCTGCGAATTGCAAATGTGCTGCCAATCTGCGAAAAACCAGCACCTCTACGGCCTCTACGTTTTGCCTTTGGCTAAACCAACCGGGCTCTCGAGGGACTCTTGGCGCATCGCTCTGCTTTGCGCGAGGCTGGTCTGGCGACATCATGTGGCGTAACTCCTGGCCGATGTGCCGATGCGCCGATTCGCCGAGGCACGCGAAAGAGCGTTTTTCTCCACAGTTAGCACTCGGTCTTGTAAGGGACTTGGGCTTCTCGTGGCTAGACTTAGCGACTTAGGGCGAGATGGACAATGGTCGATGGCAAATAGTTGAGGAGTCAACATCGCGTCGTTTGTACGAGCGCACGGGCAGAGCATTGTCTATGTGACACATCCCTAGCTGTGAATGCCCTGCAACCGATGAATACATCAGCGATAAATTGCTTTAGACATTTAGGAACTGACATGGGCCCGTTTGAGCCGGTCCTCCCGGAGGCACTCAGGAAAAGAAAGGATGGCTACGATGGCTACGCAAAATGTAGCGTAGCGAAAACACAAATTGTGCATCTCGGATGAAACCGGGGATGGATGGCCCGGCAATAGAAACGCGCAGTTCCAATGAACTCGGATTGCGAGGCAAGGTATCACAGCATCTTTCCAGCCCCTTCCCAAACCATTGAACTCCATAGCGGGATGTCTTGGGAAAAGGGTGTGTTGCATGCAACCCATGCTGTTGGCTCAGGGTGCGCACGCAGCGCGGGAGGAGCAAGCGACGCCGAAAGTGCTATTAACTGTACCTGAATAATCATGGACAGCCTTTTGCTGACCCACTCAATACAAAGATAAGCATTTAACAGGCGTCAGTGCGTACAGCTCACCGCTAGCAATTCACAATTGGTCGTCGCGTAGCTGCTCTATGTCCGCCGACATTGCGGAGGCGTGTCGGACACCTAAGAGAAGATAGAGGATAACCCCCCCCCCCAAACTCCCCCCGCCCGACGTCTGATACGTGGGGCAGGGGGGGGGTGGCAGGGAAGATTAGGTCCTATGTGGCGTGCGCGCGCGGGATGATTGTTTCCCCCAAAGTGGTACGCGCGCGGGGGGGATGTTTCCCTCACTCATGATACACACACACACATGCGCACACACACACACGCGCACGCACGCACGCGCGCAAGCACGCACGAACGCACGCACGCAAACACAAGCATGTCAAACTACATGCTCCACTTCCTGCAT
The DNA here is from genome assembly GCA_963377175.1 of Effrenium voratum. NCBI lineage: Eukaryota > Dinophyceae > Suessiales > Symbiodiniaceae > Effrenium > Effrenium voratum. The sequence continues at coordinate 160,580 of CAUJNA010000389.1, read as the reverse complement.
TTGTGTTGCATGTGACTGCAGGCCTTGAGCTCACTACATCGCATGTGTAAAAGGTGGATTGCTGCAGACTACAATCGGTTGACTGTTTGTTTGAACACTACAGCACTTGCACTTGTAAGCAAAGTAACCACCGATTTTAACGTGGTAGCGGAGCTGAGATCCTAAACATAGGGGAGCTCCAGTAAGCAGTAAGTACTACAACCACAGCAACAGCAGTCACATGCCAAACTACTACGACATGTCAGGAGAAGCAGCATCAGCCTCAGCACAACAAACTACAGGAGCAGAGAACGGGCCAACAGCAGACACAGTAGGAGCCACAACTACGGGAGCAGGAACAGAACAAGACAACGACGTTCAGAGACTACATAGATACAAACTGCCACCACCCTTCTTCACTGGTGACTACTCCCAGTATGAAGAATGGCTGTTCAAGCTACAAGCATACCTCGGCCTCATAGACCGAGACTTCGACCTGGTGCTACAACTAGCACAAGTGGCTACACGACAGATTGAGGACACAGACATAAAAGCCCACATACGCGACCCTACACAAGCAACAAAAGCAGTAGACCTCTCACGAGATCTACACTACATCCTCATCAACATCTGTCAGGGAGCAGCAGCTACAGTAGTAAGGCAAAACCGCTACAACGCAAACGGATGTGAAACACTACGACTACTACACAACAGGTTCAGCCTACCAGTAGGAACAAGGAGCGTTGGTTACCTTACCAAACTACTGGAACCCACATTCAACGAAGCGCAGTTTGAAGAACAATTTCTACAATGGGAATACGACATCAACCGCTACGAGAAAGACAATGGAACAGCACTACCAGATGGAATCAATATAGCAATACTACTCAACAAAACCAAAGGAGCACTGCAGCAACATCTCCAACTGCGAGCTGGACAGATCACGAACTACATCGAGATCAGAGCACTCATCTTGGACTACTACAAGACGATTTCAGCCTTCACTAGATCTACTTCAGCAGTAGGAACAAACTACAATGGAGGAGCTGCACCAATGGATGTTGACAACATATGGAGGAAAGGAAGAAACTATAAAGGCAAAGGAAAAGGAAAAGGCAGCTACAAAGGAAGCAAGAGCAAAGGCAAATACAGGAGTAAAGGGCACTACAAAGGATTCGACAAAGGCAGCAAAGGAAACTACAACAAAGGAGGATACAACAAGAGCAAAGGAAAAGGCGACTCAAGATCCAAAGGATATGGATCAAGCAAAGGCTACAAAGGCCAAGGAAACTACAGACATCAAAAGGAAAAGGAAGCAACAACTACACAACATGCCATCGATGTGGCAAGCCTGGCTACTGGGCACAAGACTGCAGAGTGCCGGTATGGCACATAGGAGAAGGAGAAGAACTACATCCACTAGAACAAGAACAGACAGATCATGACAACCATAAAGAACTACCTCAGGATGTAAACGACACTTGGGACTGGTACTACGAAGGAGAAGAAGGACAACACGAGGTGAACTACATGGAGGAGAACTGGAACGACTACGACTATGACAACAGCTGGGATTGGAATGACAACAGCTATGAGGACACAGCAAACTACATTGGAGGCATCAACGAGTCACACCTTACCGTTGGACACATCAGACAAGCAAACTCACGACTACACAAGCACAAATCCAAATCACTACTTGGTAAGAGAACAACACATACAACATCATGGAACGACCACAGCAAGAGCTTTCAACAATTCCGACAAGAAGACAACACACAGCCACACTTTGGCATAGCAGCAGCAAGACAACAACAAAGGAACAAGAAGATTGAGAACACTATCACACACTACATCATGTACTCCAACTTCAAGTCATACCACCACCTGTTGATCGACTCAGGAGCATCTACACATGTTTGTCCGAAGGACTACGCACCAGACCTACCGCTACGACCTTGTGGAGAATCGGTTCCACAACTCTACACGGTTACAAACCAGAAGATTCCTGTCTACGGCATCAAGTACGTTCCCTACAAGCAGGACAACTTCAGGATCATGATACCCTACTACGTTTGTGATGTGAAGTATCCAATCCTCAGTGCATCAAGACTACTTGATAGAGGATATGGACTTGACTTCACTCCACGACACTGCACCCATCACACATGGACAACAACAAGCACACCTCATAAGACACTCAGGACTTTTCTACCTACGAGCAGAGAAGATCGACATCCCTACAGGATTCGACATCTACCCAATGACTACAGACAATGGAAAATCCATTGCTGTGATTCAACCTACAGAGAAAACAGTACAACAACAAGAACAAACTGAACCACTCACTCACACAGACCAAGGACTACGACAGATTATTGGTGGAAACACTGACAACTGGAAACTTGATGGTGACTACGCCATCAGAGTACACAAACGACCACGCAAAGCATTATTCACACCACACAACAGCAGTTGCCCAATACCTGAAGGAGAACTAGATGATTGGCGACTAACCATCATCAACAGACAAGGGCAAGAGCAAGAACAACTACAAGAGAACCCAACACAACTTTCCAAGCAAGAACTGCAACGAAGACTCGAAGGTGACAACTGGACTGGAGAAACCAGATTCAGAAGAAAGATAGCACCTACACGCAGGGCAGCATCAAAGACCACACCAACAAGGCAGAGCTCACAACCACAACGGCTAATGGACACACCACCAACCAGATCAAAGATCCAACTACGAGCACCACAAAAGATATGGAGACCTAAAGCAGCACCTTCTACAGATCTTGACACCACACAACCAAAGGAGACAATCCACAGACCACTCACAGCACAGGAGGACAACCAAGACTACTGGGAAAGACAAGGTGAATACTGGATAAGACACCACACAACACTTAGAACAACTCTATTCACTCCAACAGATGGACCAGGACATCCACCAATCAGCACACTTGAACCTCGCAGAACTACAATCACTCACAACAACTTTGGAGAAGTTTCGCAACGCAAAGATGACTGGACAGTCATGGGCAACGCAGCACTACCATTTCAATGGAAAGGAACAACAAGGTTCACCGTGAAGAAAGACTACGAGTACATCCAGGAGAACCACGATGAGGAACAACAACACGAGCATCATGAAGCACACAGAGCAAGAGGACTACGACAACCGCAGCAGCCCACTCCACAACAAATAGCAGAACACAACTTGACACACCTACCATACAGAAATTGGTGTCCAATTTGCGTTCAAGGCAAAGGACGCCAGGACAACTACAAGAAACAACAATCACGACAACCCATCATCCAAGTGGATTTTGCCTACATCAAATCACAACAAGATCCGAAGACCATACCAGTCTTAACAGCAGTTGATGTTACTACACAACTGTGCATGGCTGTATTGGTTCCGGACAAACCATCAATGATGGACTACATGAGCAACAACCTACAAGCATTCATCTTTGAATGCGGAAGAACACAAGGCATACTACAAAGCGACAACGAAGACACACTCAACGCACTACTAAAAGCAACAGCATCTAAAGTCGGCTCAATGACTGTACGACATTCACCATCCTACAGCAGCAACGGTCAAGGAAGCGTTGAGCGACTACATAGAACACTTCTCGGACAAATCCGGGTCGTCAAAGCTCAGGTTGAAAGCAACTACAGCATGACGATGTCCACAAAGCACTGTCTACTACCTTGGATAATACGACATGCAGCATGGACGGTAAATCGCTACGTCATTCACTCAGACGGCTACACAAGCTTTGAACGCCGCTGGGGAAGAAACTACGAGCGAGCAATCTGCGAATTTGGCGAGACACTACTTTACCTTCCACCACAACACAAGAAACTTCCAAAAGCAGACCTACGGATGCAGAAATGCATCTGGCTCGGAAAAGTTTCCGAAACCGGAGAAAACTACGTCGCAACGGAACTCAGACTTCAAATACGACCTCGCACTGTTGAACAAAGCTTCCGGCACACCATGGGCACCACGACGGAACACCTACAACCCATCGTTCGCAACACTGTTGGATACGCAACTACAACCGTCAGAGAAAAGAAGGTCCACGCAAGATTTCGGACAACAAACGAACGCTACGGACGACATCGTTGCGGAACCCGCAACAAAACAACAACGCACTACACCACCTCCACGACTTCCGTCCACATCGACGTCAAGTTCACGACCACTACCGGATAGTCCTATGGCTACTTCACCAACCGGACGACAACATCCACCACTACCAGCACCACCTCGACAAACACTACGACGTTTAACTCCGGAAGAAGTAATGCAACCAACTAAAGCACAGAAGACCTCAAAGGACACTACAATCAGATCAACGGAGCAAGCAACCAAAGAACCACCACCACTACGACAGAAAATCAACGCAGTGACACTTCCCAACGGCAAATCCATCACCCCCTACACAAACGACGACACCTCAGAAGACCAACCCATAATCTTCGACAACGAAGGTTACGACGAAACACAACTACTGGAAGGAATGAAACACGAGTCAAACCAAATGAAGCTACATGACGTCTACGACGAAGTAGATGCGTCTACCGTCGACGACAACGTCATTAGAGAAGCGATACCTACAAGATGGGTACACAGAAAGAAAGGACCAGGAGTGCGAAGCCGAATCGTCGCAAAAGGCTACACAGAGAAGATCGAGGACGAAGACTCCGTCTACGCCTCTACACCAATGTTCACGACACTCCGGACACTTCTCGCACTACAAATGTCACGACCAAACTGGATCGCGCGACTAGGTGACGTCTCTACAGCGTTTCTGCACGCACCACAGCACCCCCACACGCACCCATCGCAAAAGACCACGACGGTAAACAACGTGACGTCTACCTTTGGCCACCTAAAGAACTTTGTCCACAACAGGACAAAATCTGGCGACTAAAGAAAGCCATGTGTGGACTACACAGCTCACCAAAAGCATGGCAGGACTACCTGGCTGAAGTGTTACAAAAGCTCAGCTTTGTAAGACTAAAGTCAGAACCTAACGCCTACACCAATGCGACTCGCGACTGCTACATCATGGTCTACGTGGATGACCTCTTAGTGCTTGGTGACAAGACTACTGTCGACTCCACCTTCGAGGCCATTCAGAAGCAGGTCCTACTCAAGCACATCGGCTACCTCGAACCTGGCAAACCACAACAATTTCTTGGAAGAAACATCGACCACTTTGGCAACTACTGCAATCTTGGACTAAAGGACTCCTACATCGACAACATGATCGAGGAGTCTGGAATGAACAACTGCAACTCAGTGAACACTCCAGGAATTGCACACTACAAACCAACAATAGAAGATGAAGCACTACTTGACCACGAACAACACAAAAGGTACAGAAGGATTGTTGGCAAACTTCAATGGTTAGCATACACACGACCAGACATTGCATACTCCACAAAAGAACCAGACGAGACCTCACAGCACCAAATTCTGGATCTCGACGTTCATGTCGATGCCGACTGGGCAGGATGCCCTACTACCAGGAAATCAACTTCAGGTTTCAACATCATCTTTTTAGGAACAACAGTTGCATTTGGCAGCAGAACACAAGCTACAATAGCACTCAGCTCAGCAGAGTCTGAACTCTACGCCATTTGCACAGGAGTTAATGAGGGACTACACCTCGAAAACTTCCTACTTGAAACCAACATTTGCAGCATGCTAAACCTACGCATCCACACAGACTCCACAGCAGGCAAGAGCATTGCTACACGACAAGGCACTAGCAAACGAGCAAAACACATCGACCTCAAATTTCTCTACACACAAGACCTCATCAAGCATGACATCATCAGAATCCTTAAGATCAACACACTCCACAACAGCGCAGATTTGTTGACCAAATACATCAGCAAAGAAACACTACACAGGCTCATCCAGAGCGTTGGAATACGCATTTCGCACTACGAACGACCAGCACAACTGTTTCACAACAACAACAACAACAACAACAACAACAACAACAACAACAACAACAACAACGACTTTGGACATTTCATGTATGTAAGTAGCTACATGTAACACGACACTTTTGGTATGTAAGTAACAGTAACTACATGTATTTGCACTTGCACTTTTGGCGGCTGAGTCAACACTACAGTTGATTGTTTTACATGTCTGCATGCGCCGACTGCCTGATAGCAACTACTCAGGCTCATTTTGTTTTGCCCCGTTTCACTCCACTGCAGCCATGGCCGCTCCATCTACTGCAGATGCTACAATGGGGGGAGATGCGACTACACCCGACAGGGCGTCTACACTGGAGGTGGCTGTCACTACAACGACTCCAACTACCACTTCAACCATCCCACACCTGGCAACACAGTCTACTACAACCCGACCACAGTGATGGACCAACTACACATCCAGACAACCACTACACCACCACTGCCCGACAACACACCCTACACACAGTTTTTCACTGCACTCACACTTGAAGAGTATCAACTACTTTCACATCAACAAGCAACTCCACTTGCACAACTGGACTACACACAACCCATCTACTGCATCCCTGGAGACCTTCGGATGCCCCGCTACAACTCCACCCTGCTCAGCGTTTCACTACCTGAAGCAGCCAACGTGCGCTACTACCATACGACTTCCCTTCACACTACAACCGGCGACAACAACAACTACGTCATCACCCAACTGCAGATTGAACAACAACTACTCCTGAGGTACCTCACTTCAGGACAATTTATCCACTTCACCAGAGACTACATTTCCTACATGATGTCGGTACAACAGAACTACTACCTCCCAACTACAACACTGCCACAGACCATCTACAAGGTGAACTACAACATGACCATCTTCACCGACAACTACGGCCTCAGGAACAACTATCTTTGGAACTACCACATGCCACTACTACTACCTGAACTACTCCACTACCTCTACAACAGAGACCAACTCCACGACTACCAACACAAGGCAATCACTACAAGTACTACGGATTTACACTACTCACCATGACAAACCTCACACAACACCACAAGGCACTACTACACCGCTACCTCAGGGACTACAACCAACACATGTCATGTCCCGAGATCAACGATGAGCGACTACGAGGAGCACCAAACTACATGACAACCTAACTGGGACTACATCTTTGAGCACATACTCTACTACAACAACAAGTGCCTGCCTCACTACTTCCGTCCAGCGCGCTACATCGAGCTGGAACCTGAACAGCGAGAACTACTGGGTGGGTGCAGGTTACTACTTTTGTCACTACAGTAGAATTGATGAACAACAATGGTTTTCATCACTACTGCCAATCCATGTTTTTGCACTTCAGTTGAAAAGGTACTACAAAGACCTTTTAACTGAGGGGCCGTGTCAAACTACATGCTTCACTTCCTGCATTTGTGTTGCATGTGACTGCAGGCCTTGAGCTCACTACATCGCATGTGTAAAAGGTGGATTGCTGCAGACTACAATCGGTTGACTGTTTGCTTGAACACTACAGCACTTGCACTTGTAAGCAAAGTATTTTAACTAAGCAGAGAGAGAGAGAGAGAGAGAGAGAGCGAGAGAGAGAAACTGAGAGCACACAGGGCACTCAAACAGGGTGACAAGCAATACACACACACACCAAGCACACTAACACAAACAAAACGCCCTTGTTCTTCTTAATTTTCGAATCATTCTAGAAACTCCCAACGGGGCAGGGGACTGTTGGGGAATTCCGAAACAATTTCTTCTAACTCAATGAAATTTCTACTTGTTCTATTTATTACCCAAGGGACGGGCGCGCTTTGGGGAATTCGAGATACATTGTACTAATTCTTACAGCTATTCTGATTATTACATTTTTTTCACCAAGGGACGGGTGCCCTTTGGCGAATTCCAGATTCATGTGTTTTCGAATCATTCTACGTGATTTTATATGTTTCGCAAAGGGGCGGGTGCATTTTGGGTCACTCTCATAACAATTACCAGTAGAGCCGGCGAAGCCGGTGGGCGGGAGTTTCCAAAATATAAAAACTATAGTTCTCTTTCTCTTTCTTTTCTTGACTCCTTTTCTCAGTCATTCTTCCTTTCTTCCTTTCTTTCCTTCCTTCCTCCCTTCTTTCCTTTTTTCTATCTGTCTTTTCTTTCTTTCTTTCGTTTGCTTGTCTATCTATCTTTCTCTACCTATCTATACCTAATTACCTATCTATCTATCTCTCGTGTTATCTATCTATCTGCTTATCTATCTATCTATCTCTCTCTATCTATCTTCTCTATCTATCTCTCTATCTCTCTATCTATATATCTACCTATCTCTCCATCTCTCTATCTATCAATCTCTCTATATCCCTCTATCTCTGTCTCTCTCTTTCTCTGTCTATCTATCTATCCATCTATTTCTCTATCCATCTACCTATCTATCTATTTATCTGTCTATCTATCTATCTATCTATCTTCTGCTTGTTTATCTATCTAACTATATATTTCTCCATCTATCTCTCTATCTTAGACCAAAACTTAGCCTCTATCTCTGTGGAGGTTAAAACCGGCCAATAGTCATGTAACAAACCACGTCACTCTTCATGTAAGTATTCATGTAAACAAAAACAGGCCTTAAAGAAACACGTAAAAGATCATGTAAACAATGTGTGCCTCAGTGTTGGAAGCTGGAAGCTGCATCATTTGCCATGTAACAGGCCTGAACAGAGATAAAAGGCGCACAATCAGACAAGCCAATGGCAAAACATTGGCACGAAGAAGGTAAGGGAAGGTAAGGCTCCAACGCGCCCCTCCCATCTCCATAACAAGCGCCCAAGGTGTTGATTGAATGATAATTGTTAAATCCTTAGCAGCTGCCGTGCGAATGTTAGGAGGCCAAACATCTTAAGTCTTAAACACGTGGTTGGTAAGCCTAAGCATGCGTGAGCAGAAGCAAGAGCAATTCCTGAGCATGCTGTTGCAATCTTCGGAATGGTTCCTAGGTACGCAGCTCCAATGTCTCCGAACGGTTCAGAACGGTTCAGGGTATGATGCTGCAATCCCTCCTGAACGGTTCAGCACGGTTCAGGGCATGCTGCTTGCAATTCTTCCTGAACGGTTCAGAACGGTTCAGGGTATGCTGCTGCAATGACTGCTGAACGGTTCAGAACGGTTCATAGTATGATGCTGCAATCCCTCCTGAACGGTTCAGAACGGTTCCTGGGAAGCTTGAGTGACGAACGGTTCAGAACGGTTCAGAACGGTTCTGAACTATACGCCTGCTCTGTGCGCTGCTTGCTAGATGGGCTCCAGAACGGTTCAGAACGGTTCAGGGGCATGGGTTCCAATGCCTCCGGAACGGTTCAGAACGGTTCAGGGGCACGCGTTCCAATGCTTTCGGAACGGTTCAGAACGGTTCAGGGGCATGCAGTTTGGTTGCCACCGTTCCTCGGAACGGTTCGTGAGCACGCGGCTGGCGGTTCCTAGTCCTAGGTAAAAGGTCAGGCCGGCATCGGAACATCGCAAGCGATCCGAAATCTCAAAGCACAAAAAGGCAAAGACTTGTCTGAAATTTACGCGAAAATTTACGCAACCTCTTACGCAGAAAAAGGCTGGCTGAACCGTTCTGAACCGTTCAGGGGACACATTTTGAGCATGGAGGTCCGTCCGCAGAACTTGCGTGCACATGTGACAGCATCGATCGCTCCTCTTTTCCGGCCTTTGCTCAACTGGGTTTCTGGAATCGGTTCTTGGATTCCCTGGGTCTTGCGGACAAACGAGGCGAAGCCGCGGCAAAGAAAAAAAACAAAAAACAACGCGCGACAGTACCACAACGCGGCAAGCAAAGCTGCAAGAAGGCAAGGCTTAAAATCATCCTTTGCAACTCCTGACTGGTTGGATCAGCGGCCACGCGGAGACAACCTCGTAGAGTCGTGTGTGCATGTGTGTGTTTGTGTGTGTGGGTGGTGTCTGTGTGTCTGTGCGCCAGGTGCATGTTAGGAATATAGACGTTAATCTTGATGTTCTTCAAGATTGGCCCTCGCAAGGTCGCCCAACAAAAAGCTGACTAAGTCTTGATTGTTGGAAAGCGCCCTCAAATCTTCTTAATGTTGTTCACGCAGCTGACATAACCAATGACCGGACATACCGGACGTTCTTTGACAAGACGCAGTGTTCCTAGTCCTCGGTTCCTACAACATCTCCTTTCTCATGATCACTAAACACAAATTGACATGTATCTTGGTGGGGTTCTGGCTGCTTATTAGCATGGCAACGCAACCCAAGCGCAAGCATGGGCGCACGCGCTTTTGCGTCCGGAGCTTTTTGGCTTTGCCAACGCGACACATGCTCGCGAGCAAAACTGTGGCTCGCAGCTACCAGTACGCATGAACATTCATGTCAAAGTTGTCGCGGATCTTCCAATGGTTCATGACTCATGACGCTTTGCCTTCCTTCAGTGATATGAGCAGGTTAAATTCGCGAAGGGGAAGATTCTCGCCAATACACATCCCTGTCAATGAGGGACACTAAGTCCAGCTCACGCAGGGTCACTCAAGATCGGGCAAGCCAAAATAAGCTACAACTAATTTACCTCACTATTTACCATATTATTTACGGACTCTTCCTATTAAGGGCCAACCAGAAAGCTTGATTTATTTACGTGATTGTTTACGCTTTTATTTTCGGGTACGGCGAAAACGACAGACACCCCTATTTATAGAGGCTAAGTTTTGGTTTAATCTCTATCTCTCTTTACTTCTATCTTTCTAGGCGCAGCTGGCTTTGTTTCAGGCCAGGATATGGGGCTGGCGTGCTTCTTGCAGGTGCTAGAGCAGTTGCGGTTTAGGCGTCTTGCCTTTTCTGACGTTTGGCTGCCTTGGCCTTTGCTTGTCCTATTGATGCTTGTGTTTATCGTTTGTTTTGCTGAAACTTTGGTGCGCCTGGTGCAGAGCGCAAGCCATATTTTGCTTCGTGAGCCTTCAAGCATTCAAGCTTTGCCTTGCGCTTGCCAATCTCCCGTCGGACCATGGCTGCTCCGTCTCCGTCGGCCGGCGCTGCTCGAGTGCCAGTGGTGGTGGCGGAGGATGTCCCTATGGCGTCGGACGGGACAGCAGCCGGGCCTGGCTGGACGTCAGACAGTCGTCGCCCGGCAGCCAAGGCTCGCCCGGCAGCCAAGGTTCAGGCAGCGCCCTGCCTGCCGCCGGACTCCGACAGTGACGAGGACCTCTTCCTGACGTCGGACGGCCACTTCGATCAGGCGCGCATCTTCACCTGGGGGGCGGAGAAGGAGTACCGCGGCGAGCAGCATCAGGGCAACTTGGCTAGGCATTGCTGCCGGGAAGGGCTTTGAGAGTTGCCTTTGCTCTTAGGCAAAGTTGCGGGCAAGCACCTTGTGCCCGGGCTGCTCAAAGGCCTGGGCTTTCAACCGCTAACCGAGTCGCAATATTTTGAAAAATGCACCCCCTTCTTTGCTTGGTTTGCAGGCTGGTGGCCGCACGCGCAGCACACGTCGGTCGATGCGCGGGGGTTTTGGGACAAAAACCCCGACGTCGGACTGGGCACCGCGGCCGTGGCCGTGGCCGCGGCCACCCGCGGCCTTGGTACATGCACAGTCTCTTGTCAGGTGATGGTACCTTGTTTCGATGTTCCTGCTTTCTTGTTGTTTCGGAACAATATCAAACTATGTAGTTACTTATAATGATTTTGTTCATACCTGTGTAAGATGGCGTCTTCTATGACACGGACGCCGTTGCGCATTGCCTCATGGCCGGCGGACGGGCGGCGGTGGTCCTTGTGGCCTACTGCTGCATCCAGGTGCTCCAGTTTTTGCACCTGGCGTCGGACGAGGCCTTGCGCCGCGAAAGCGCGGCGGCGCTGGAGCTGGTGCTGTCCCTGTTTTGTGCCCTGTCACCCTTTGCATCTGCGCAAGTCTGTTGACAGTTTTGGTCAGTGGGCCCCTTCAACACAATCTTCTTCTCACCTCTGCTCAGGTACTGCAGGGAAGCACCGCTCCGTGTCGGCTTCTTTCGCCGTCGGACAGCTGTGCCGCTGCACCTTCGCCAACCTCCGGCCGGACGACAAGCGCTTCGCACGCAAACCCTGACCTCTCCTGCTCTAAGTTTTGAGAAAGTGTGTTCCAGCGTTTCGTGTATTTCTGCTTCGCAATGTTGCACACATTTGCATTTCTGTGTGGGCTAAGGATTCCCAGGCGCTGGGATGATTGGAACATCGTCCGCGGTCTGACTCCTGCGCTCAAGCCCTTCTACACGGCTGTCGTCGGACTGGTGAAGTGACTCTGGCTGCAGTTTGAACGGCCAAGCAGCACCTGTTGACTTCAAGAGATAGGCGTTGCCATTCTCAAACAAAGTTTTCATGATGCGAGGACTCGTCCATCGCCTGCCTTGGCCTCTTCCACCACGCCGGACACGCCGGACACGCCGGACACGCCGGACACGCCGGACAGGCCGGACAGCAGCAGGCCGGACAGCAGCAGGCCGGACGAGTGTATCCGGATGGCCACCAAGCAAGCCCCTTGTCCTTTTCAGCAGCTTTTTGACCAGTCAGCCAGTGAGCCAGTTATTTCAGCCAGTTGGCATTGAAACCATTTTGCGGCTCGCGGTGTACAAATCAGGTCATGGCGCAGCTGAGACAGGAATTGCCGGCTGTTCATTGCCCTGCAGAAGCTCAAAGTCGACGACGATGTCTACTCGGATCCTCAGCGTGGTTTGTGTGTTCTGCAAGGGTGTGGACGCTTTCAGTGTGCCTTGACATGAGAGTTTGGTATTCTCCCTTCACTGAGGGCTTCTTGGCTCTTGCTGATTGCAAAACAATTGCCTGATGTGCGCCACACGCCCTTGGCTGAGGCGAGGCCTCGTCGGGGGATGCGCGGTGGCGCAACCCGTCGGCCGTCCTCTCCAAAACCATCCGCAGCATCATGGATGAGTTTCACAGGAGGAGGGGTGTTCCGTCCAACACGTCGGGCCGGGATCGCGCGGCCATGGAGCAGAGCCGCAAGCGGCGACGCTGACGTCGGACAGTGCGCTTGACCCTCCCTTTTGATTGTTTCTTTTTTGCGTTGGCCGCGGGCAAAGGGTCCGTCGGACAGAGTGGCCGGCGTCGAAAAAGAGTGATTCGCGCTTGATGTCTCACCTGAACCCCTCAGCGTGCATGCATGTTTTGTGGCTGATGCTTGTTTGCGCAGGTGCTCACTATCACCAACGGCCTCACGTTCCGCGGCGCCCCAAGAAGTGCCAGAAACCTTCACACAGCCCATGTTACTCACCGTTGTGGCGCCACAGTGCTGCTTTTGTCTGTGGCTTGTCAGTTGCTTAGCGTGCAGCCAGCTGCCAATGGCCGTCGGACCTGGAGGCTTAGCCGAGGCACAGGCGAGAATTGTGCCACATGAGCCGGAAGAGGAAGGCCAGCGTCAGACGGAGTTCTTCACATTTGAAGTAAGTTCCACGAAGCTAGTTGCAGCATGGCAAGAATTGCGAGCAGCAATCCCAGACTCATGTGTGTTGCCGTTGCTCGTTGAGTGTCTGAGGTATTGCTCGAGGAGGACGGCGTTGGGCAGTGGGAGCTCAGGCGCTGGCACCACAGACACAGCTATGTCATCAAGAGGGAACTTTATCACCGTGTTCGTACAAGCCAAAAGGCGCCCCTGCCAGCAAAACCAGCGGCTTTGCTTTGACAGTGAATGGGTGCTAAGAAAGGTTTGGTTGTCCAGCTTTTGGTCCATCCCATCGATTCCTAGGCATGGGTGTCCCAGTTCCACATGATTTGGCCGGACTTGCCTTTGCCACCCTTGATCATCCCAGAAAAGCCTGGCGTCTGCCAGCCAGAAAAGCAGGCGCCTCCCCAGGTAGCAGCCTTGGGTCCAGGCCATGCAACAGTGTCTGACCAGACAGCTCCGACGGACCAAGTGGCATCAGACCAAGCCCCGTCGGACCAAGCGGCGCCAGAACAGGTCTTGTTCAGTCAGGCGCGCCGTTGGTATTCAGCTGACATCCGGCTGCTTTTGGCCATTCAGCTCTGGGACTGCATAGGGCGGCCAAGGCAAAGAGAAGGGGTCTCTTTATTGAATTCATTTGACCGCCGGAGACAGCACACTGTCGACCCAGAGGGCCTTGAGTTCATGCAAGACTTCTTGAACACTGCAGCTGCCAAACTACAGTTCCAGATTCGCTTGCCGTGCCCGTTTCGCCACTGGCAACTTACAAAGCAGCAGCTTTGGTACTTTCTAACTCAAAGCCGCGCCGCGTTTTTAAGCAAGTCGTGTTTGCTCCCTACTAGCTGCGTAATTGCAGGAGTCGGGCAGCCGCGTGGGCAGGACCCCAACCTTGTCTGGGAAGGGCCTGCACAGCCTGTGCGCAGCAGCCCCGTGCCTTCTCAGCAGTCATGACAGCAGGCAAAAGCTGAGCGCAGACTGTGCTTTACGGCATGTGTCACCTTCGATCAAGCTAACTCAGTGGGGCGGGCTGGAGAGGGGGGCTAGTGCACTGTTGCCTTTGGTTTTGATCCGCTGTGAGGGTGGCCACCTTTTGCTTGACAACGTCCTTCACTTGGCGGGCAGTGAGGATGCAGACCCTCTGCTTTCGCCCTGAACGCCACTTGGAACATGATCTTTCGCGGGGAGTTCGACTCCCCTGCCGGACTGAAGGTGGCCACGCCGGACATGACGGTGTGCAAGCTTGGCGACTTTGTCGCCTTCTGTGCCAGTCACGGCTGCTCCCCCAAAGCAGGCACCGGGCGCATGCTCGGGCTTGCTGTGCTGCTGCTGCAACAGGTGGGGGATGCCCTTGCGTTGGACCAGTTCAGGACGTTTGTGCTTCCCCCATCCTGTCCTGTGTGTTGGGAAGTCTTCATGTTGCGGCTGGCTTCATCTCACAGTGTCAAGGCTTTGCAAGCAACCCCTTTTTTCCCAAGGATGCTTTCCAAGTGCACATCAGACGACCTGCCCCTGATCCGCATGATCCAGCAAAAGCAGCCGTCGGACCGAAAAGATGACTTGGGCCAAGAGCAGCGTGATGCTGGTGAGATCGATGACCGCATCTACTGCCTCGCTTCATTCAAGGAGACGTGGGGCATCCTGAGCCGCGCAGCGTCGGACCATTGTCGCAAATCCTTGTGCATTGTTGCTGACGCAGGCGATGTCGCAGGTGCGCCGGTGGAGCTCTTCTTTGCCTACTCGCCTGTCTGTGAACGCGGGGCGTTGCTTCCACACCAGGTCGGGGGGGAGCTTGTTCGTCCCCGCTTGCCAGGGCCTTTTTCAGGGCTCTGCTTAGGACTGCTGCCGCGCAGCCGAGTGATGCAGCATTTTGGCTTTCGCATTTGTTTAGGGCAACTCTGCCTGCAGCAATGGCATTCTCGGTGCGCTCGCGTCAGACAGGGTCCCTTGCGTCGGACACAATGAGCTTTGGACCCTTTGCCGGCGGGGAAAAGTTCAAGTCCAACGTGAGTTACGTTGGGCAGCTGGAGGCCAGCTTCGTTGGAGTAGTACCGAGACTTACTCTCAGATTCCCAGCACTTGCCCTAGGATTGCCAATTGCCAAGACTTACTCTCGCATTAAATTAGTATTGCCAATTCTAGATTCGCCATGTTTTCAAGCCTCACTTTCTACATTCAGCATTGTAAATGTTGAATTTAGTATTCCCAAAGAAACTCTCAGATAACCAGTGCTTATTCTATCGCTGCCAATTGTAGATTGAGCATTGCCGCGACTGATTCCCAGAATCCTAGTAGCGTCGCCAAGACTTGTTATCAGATTCCCAATGCTTGCTTTAGTATTGCCAATTCTGAACTGAGAATTGCCAAGCTTTACTCTTAGGTTCCCAGTCCGTACTTAATGTAGTCTCGTCATTGTCAAAATTAGCAGTGCTACAGATTCTCAGTGCTTAATTTTGTGTTGCGCTAAATTTTGAGATTCCCAGTGCTAAATTTGAAATTGCCAGTTTTACGTGTAGTAGCGTTGATTCTCAGTGCTTAATTTAATCTTGCCATTCAACAGTGGGCACTGCCAAGCCTGATTCTCAGATTCCCAGTGCGTAATTGTCCATTGCCAGTTCTATTTTGGCATTGTCAAGCCTGACTTGCAGATTACCAGCGCTTAATTTGACTGCCAGTTATGATTGAGCATTCTTGAGACCTACTCCCAGTTTCCCAGTGCCTAAAGTAGCGTTGCCAAGACGCTAACTTTAGTCTTGTACTTCTGAACTTAGAACTGCCAAGCTTTACTCTTAGATTCCCAGTACTTGACGGCGCCGACAGTGCCAAAATTTAGCGCTGCTACAACTTATTCTCAGATGCCCAGTACTTGATTTAGCGTTGCCAATTCGAGATTGAGCCGAGCAGTGCTGAATTCCGCATTGCCCATTCGAACTTGAGCATTTCCAAGGCTAACTTTGAGATTCCAAGTACTAAAATTGAATCTGCCAGGTCTACATGTAGCAGCATCGCCAAGACTTGCGATTCCCAGTGCTTAATTTAGTATTGCCATTTCAAAAGTTGGCTTTTATCAAGCCAGGGCTTCTTGTTGGCAAGCCACTGCGCGACTATTTGGTCTTGCTTCTACACAAAAAAGCTGTCTTAATTTGATGGTTTGGGCACAACTTGCAAAACCGATATTCCTAGATCTGAGGCCTTTAATTTAAGCCTTTGAGTTGTGAAGAGCATAACCAACCTGCTGAGGTTTTGGTCTGGGTACTTCCCTAAGCCCCAGAAAAAACCTGGACATTAAAGTGAACCACGGAACAGCCAAATTCAACAGAGTCAAGGTGCTTGTGGGCAACCCGCTTTGTGACGCGTGGCCTTGCTTTGTTGTATGGATAAACCGCCCCCAAATGCGGCCACAAGAGGCTGGGGGTGAGGGTCAGGTTCCCGCAACTACTGTAGGTTCAGCGGGTATCTAAGATCAAGTAGTCGCAATTTGGCGGATCTAAATCGATTGAGTACTGACTATGCAAACTCAGCGCGAACAATACTAAGCTTAATATTGACGACACTTAATATTGACAATACTTCGGTTCCCAGTTCTAAATTATGCAGCGTTGCCATGAAAAAATGCGGGGTCATGATAACTGAGCACAAGCCGCAGAACATAAAATGACTCCATTGTTCTAAAATGAAATTGTACTTATAGGTAGCCGAAACTTGTACTACACGTTCTCGGTTCAGGCCAGCCTGGGAGGCTACCTACCTCAAGCGCGCGCAAAATGTGGTTGAGGAAGCTGTCTGAAGGTGCGAATCCTGACGCACTCTCAGCCGAAAACCGGCCACTAAAAATAGTCCAGTTTGCAGGGCGGTAGCCCCGCTTCATTTTGCGGGGGATAAGAGAATCGCATCACTATGGCACCAAAGAAACGAAGCACCAGACCAGGTTTACTGTGGGAGGTGGGCCACGACGGCCAAAGGTGGACCATCGCTGCTCAGGCAATGGGGCTCGTCAACTCCCGTGGAAATATTGAAAACAACTTGCTTGTTTGAAGCCACGTCTCCTGTCCTGTCTCTCGCCGCAGTTCCTGTTGCGCTTTAGGCCGCATCGCTGGGCAGTTTTTCGTTTTGAGAACGGACTAGGCCAGTTGTGTCGCACCTCTCGTTGCGCCCGTTGCGCCCTTCATTCTGTTGCCCTCGCCCTCCTGAAGCGCTGTCTCTTTTTTCTGCGTTGCTTTGATTGACGCCGTAGTCTTGTGTTTCTCAGTCAGTTTGATTTCGCTGTTGCGCTTTTTGTGCTCATGCCCGCTTTTGCAGGGACTGACGTCGTTTTCACATCGATTTTGCGTGTGGGCACTTTTCTTGATGTTGCGCCTCGGGAAAGCAACATCAACTTGACAGCAAAGCAGGCTCTTGCCCAGAAAATGCGTTGATGTCAGTTTGATAGCATTTTGATGCCGATTTGATGTCATTTTGATGTCATTCCCGCGCTGTGTTCCATCAAGAGGCCATCGCCATGAAATCAAAATAGCGTGAGCCTGGTCAAAGCATTAGGGCCTCCCTTGATGCTGTTTCGGTTTATTTTTCACGCTGCTTTCCCACCCTGGCCAAAGGAAAGTTGACAGTAGATTGATGCCATTGATGTCGAATAGATGTCATTTGATGCACCGTTTGCCCGCCTCAGCAAACACACCTCAAAATGGGACCAGTGCAGGAAACGCATTGCTTTCATGTCTGCTTCCCACTACACAGGGAAGAAGCACGCAAATGGGGATTTCCTCAAAGCTGCCAGAAGGCGCGTGCAATTGACATGAAAACAACGGGCAGCGCAGGGCTGGGCCTGAGAGTGTGTTGATGTCGTTTTGATTTGATCTTGACTTCTTTTTCATAGAACGACGCGCGCTTGAGTGAGTAACGGCAAGATGGCACAAAGTGAAGGCAGCTCTGGCCAAATAAGATCGCATCGCGCCACAACATTTGATGACAGGAGCGCAACTTCACCCTCCCAAAAGCACCCCGTGCCAGTAGCGCAGTTGCACGAAACCGGCATCAGAATGACATCAAGGCACAGGGCTGGGCCTGAAAGTGCGCTGCTGTCATTGTGATGGCGCTTTGATGGGAGAGCTACAAAAGAACAACGCCAACAGTATACCAATGAACATGCAGCGCAGGACCAGAAGGCACAGGATTACCCCATACCCCAGCGTTTCTTTCGCAATGTTGCTGCAGCTAAGGTCCTGTTAGAGTGGATTGGGAGCAAGACCTTGGTGGAGCCGCTGAAGGTTGCGTCGGACTGATCTTCACGGTGCGGGGACGAGTCGCTCCACTGTAGTGCGTGAGAATGGGTGTGCCTCTTGTGTGCGATGGGTCTTTGTTGCTTGTGACACGCAGGTGCCTTTGTCATGTTTGTTTTTTGCGCGACGCTTTGTCTGTGCCTATTGACCAAGAAGCCGCAATAGCAAGCAATCACAAGTTGTGCAATATAATGCAGATATTCGTGTGGCAGTTGCGCCCAGCCTTTTTCTTGCATTTCACCTTTTGGGCCTCAGGGGTTTGAGCAGTGGATTCGCATGTTGGAAATCAGTTCCTGCTCCTTTGCTTAGGCAACTCGCACCGCCGGACAGCTGAGGCTTCTCCCTTTCCCTTATAAGAGTTTTGTAACTGTCAGCGTGAGTCCAGGGCAAGGGGCTGCATGTCTACAAATTTCCACAGCTGCTGCTGTTTGCTTTGCGTTGGACTCCCTGGGCCACTGCTTGCAGCGCAGTGTCACTGCACAAGACCACGGTGCGTCAACCGCCAGAGGAGAAAATAGGAGCGCAGCCTTGGCTTCAACTTTGCAACTGATCTCAGCCACCAACTCGTTTGCAATGTAATGTCACTTCGTGCCCCCTTCTTTGCGATCAAGTGTGCCCAGTCAGATTGCTGTAGCATTTGGGCCCTGCAGGTGGCAGCCAAAGCAGGTAACACTGCGTCGGAAGAAATGAGTCGGCAAGAGCTGCTCAAGGTGCTGAACAACGTGGGGCTGTACCATTATACCAGGTTCTTCGAAGAGGGGGATTCCACAGGCAAGGAGCGCTTAGCCAAGATTCGGAAGAAGATTCAAACGGCGGACAAGATCCGTAAAGCGTCAGCGCAGGCTGTGATCAAGCTCTCATCCGCTTTGAATGCCGGTGCTGGATGGGGGCTTGAGGCATACTTGCCCAGCAAGAGGCTATTGCCTGGGGCTCCCTTTGAGCTTGACATTGGAAAGCCCAGGTCGGTCCTTGTCTTCACAGCAGATGAAGGGCCGGACATGAAGCTCAGCCACGCATTTCTGAGCAGTGTCGGGCTTCGCTGTCAAAGTGAGCGAGACTTTTGGCACAGGTTGCACAATACCCATGCTAATGCCGTCGGACTTGGTAACGGATATGCTGACGCAGCAGCCAAGGCCTTGTTCCTATCGCGCGTCAATCGGGCACCTTGGGGGTCGGGGGCCAACGCCAACCTCAAGGCAGAACTGCTTGCGCAATTTGACCAAGTCGGACGCAACTTCTCTGCCAGCTACCAGGCGCAGATGTGGGAAGCCGGTGTTCTGTTTGACGAAGGCCTAAAGTTTCTTGGCCGGACTACAGAAAAGCTGCTGGACGACATGATTGGCAGCGCCAAAACAATCCATGAGAGAACTGAAGGCGCAACTTGGCTGCAATGAGCTTGCTCCGCCCCAGCAGTCTTCAACGATTTGATTTGGGTGGTCTGTTGGATGGCTGGTCACCTGACTAACTAACAGACTTGCTTACCCTGCAAGCCTTGGAAGGTCAGATGGTAGGTGGATCAATCAAAAATGAGCGTTGTTTTGAGTGTGTGGGTGGGTGGGTGGGTAGGTTGGGTTGGGCTGGGTTGGGTTGGGCTGGGTTGCGGGGTGGGATTGTGGAAGGGCGGACGGGTGTGTTTTGGGTAAGCGCATGAGGACGTGTGTGTGTGTGCGTGTGTTGGTGTGTGAGGGGATGGGCAAATAGCGGGTGAGCGAGTAGCAAGTGCGTGGGTAATCGAGGCGATTTTCGTAATTTTGTGCGCGAGCAAGTGAGTGAGCAGAAGACTTGAAGAGAGGACCCGCTGACTTCCAAAGCGCGCGTGAGTGGCCAAGGGAACGAGTAAGCAAGTGTGGGTCGAGTCAGTGAGCGAGTGACTGAAAGACAACTTCAACATGGAGCGAGGCGCGTGTGAGTTTTAAGTGGGTGATTGCGCCAAGGTAAAGCAGGCGAGCCTTCCTGCGCCGCGCAGAAAACCATGCAGGAAGTGAGCTGTTTTGTTTGCCTTGCTCGCTCCCGTTGCTTGATTGTGGATTTCCCGAACGCAACCCGGTGAGCACCTTGCTTTTCTTGAGTGTCACTGATTTTGCCGCGCCGGCCTCCTGAGATTGAATCCAAAAAGATTCTTCAGCTTCGTCAAGCAATGGAAGAAGTTGGACAGAACGTGGACTGTCGAGTCCGCGTCGTTGGACTTGTACTTCAAAGGCCAAGGGGCAGTCAAACTAGACAGCAGCGCGCCTGACATTGGTGGAGCCCTGGCCGGCTAAGCTGCCTTTTTTCTTCAAGTGTAGTGCTGAGCAGACAGTGAACGGAAATTGCAACTGCAACACCACCCCGTCAGGTCAGCCTTCCGACGGCCAAGCTCCAAGCGCCACACTACAAGACTTGCGCCGGTCCACTCCTTCAACCCTTCCACTTGCTTGGCGTATCTACCAGGCTTGGTCAGGGTTGCTTGCAAAGACCTACTAACTGGGAGGCCTTTTTGCTGCATGGCTTTAAGATACGAGGCCCAGCGTATTGAATACTGCCATAGCTGACAATTCCGTTATATTGGTTTTGCCGCTCAGGTTCAGATGAAATGCCGGCACATTTGGCACTGCGGCCGAATCTTGCTATCTGAGGCCAGCGCTGCCTGGGAAAGCCAGACTGCGTTGGACAGTATATTGCAGTACACGCACGCTCGGGCTGTGGGCAAAGGCGCGCACATGCTGGTGGAGTTGAGCCAGCTCACGTGTGACCTGAGTTTGCTGCCGCAGCTGGGCTTCCCACAAATACAGGGTGTGTCTGAGATGCCGCCAGACCTGTACCCACAAGCTATTGCGCTGGCGTCGGATTTCCTGGACCTGGTGTCCAACTTCATTTCGTGTGTGGCATGGGACTACACTTGGTGGTCGGAGCTCTGGCCACAGCGGTTTGCAAATCTGTTGGGCCCCGATGCGCTTGGCGAGCTGGAGCAGCTGCGCGAGGAGTGGCGCAAGATCCAGCGCTTGGAGAAAATGCTTTTCAAGCAGGCACCGTCGGACAGCAAGCGCTGTGAAAGCTTGCTTCGTGAGGCAGCGCAGCAGCACCCGGAGATGGCGAAGCACTACCTTTTCTTGGACGGAGTGACGGCCCAGCTGTCTAGAGAGCTCATTTTCTTGCTTGAATCATCGGGCTGGGCATGTGTCTCTCCTCTCCAGAAGCGCGCGAGCTGCTGTTGGACTCTTTCGCAGTGCCCTGCAGCACAAAGTCCTACACCGAAGACGTCTTCAGGGACATGCGGGCAGCCGTTGAAGGCACGCCGGTCAGCAAGGTGAACCCCGTGGGTGCGCCAGAAGGCTGCAGTGGATTCTTTCGCAGCGCGGGACAAGGAGAGAATCTTGCCTGTCCAGGGCTCACTGCAGCAGTCTTCAGTCCTCCTTCCAACAGCAGCAGGGCCAAGAAGGCAGCGGAGCAAGGTCGTGTTTTCGACGTCGGACTCACACACACAAGGGCGTTTGCCCCATGATCGGACTGGAGCGCCTCCACAACCCAGAGTACAAGGAGGAGGCGGTGCCGGATGCGCGTTCCGACACCGGGAGCATGTTCTGCTTCCAAAGCTGCGTCCTACATTGCCGCGTCGGCTTTTGCAAGCAGCCGGCTGCTAGGCGACCTCATTGAATCGTTGGACATGACGCGGGTCGAAGCCGCTCTGGGCAGCTGCTGGCAGGGCGCACTTCTCCAGCGGGGCCAAGTTTTCCATGTGCCGGACATCGGGGACTGCCTCAGTCTTGGCTCGCACGGCGGCGGCAGCTGTCCACCTTCACCCTGCCTTCGGGCAGAAAATGTTTCTCCATGAAGGCTTCTTGCCGTGTTCTATGGTGTTGCGGGGGGAACTGCATTATGTCCACCAGGCCTGTCTTGTTAATTGCCTCAGGACCGCAGAGAGTCACACCTTCATTGGGTCAGCGCTTCAAGCCTTCTGTCTTCAGATGTGTGTGGCGGATATCTCACTGAAGCCCTTGTCCCGCAGTGCTTGCCAGCCGCCCTCCAAGGGCATGGCTTTGTCTGGGCAGCGCGCGAGCTTGTCGGACTTGCGAAGTTCAGTGTTCTTTTGAGGCAGCCCTTGCCGGCCCAGATTTGGCTGAAGCTGGCGGTCCATCAAGGCGTTGGACAGGACATTGCTGCGGCCGCAACAGATGGTGTCAAAGCGGTGAAGGCCTTGGTCCAGCACTTTGCTCCAGGAGTCAGGGTGCCATTGCTTGCGTGCTTACTTTCCTCCAGCCCATTAAGTTTGTGACAGCGCAATCTTCTGTTTTTTGATCGCGGCGCAGTAACTCGACAACACCCCACTACAGGGCCTCAAATTGTGTTCAATTTTGCAAACAGCAGTGTTCCTCAGCAAAACAGCAACACTAAGCAGCATGCAATCAGACGAAGAAGCGCGCTGCCCAGTCCGTCTCCGCAGGCGCCGGACAGGTGGTGGCAATTGTTCAGGTGCAACGTGCACATGTGCTGGCGGGATCGCTGTCCTGCAACACTTAAATTTCTTGGAAGAGGCCATTTTCGAGCACGCATGTGTGGCCCAACGCGCACACACCCACACACGCAGACACGCAGAAGCACAAGCGCACGCTTGTTTCCCTGAAAACGTTCACAGGAACAAGTGGAGCTGAGCTTGAAGAGTGGGCTGCAGCTCTCCTCGATGTTGGGCACAAGCGTCGCTCGTCGGTCAAAGTGAAGTTCATGCGAGGTGCTAAAAAGCTATGGCTACAACGCTACCTCCGTCAACCAGGTGAGGAAGTGTACTTTTCTGTACCCTTGCATTTTCCGGCAGGCTTGTTCCTATTGGAGCTTTCCTTATTTTACATGCCCTTTTTGTGTGGTACTGTGGGAGTGTTGCAATCCACTTAGCCCTTTTCAGTTCGTGGCAGCTTTGGTTTCAGTTTGCAGCGCAAGAAGTTTGTGTTCAGAACAACGAGTAGACTGGGAACAGACTGAGAGCGTTAGATTGTTTGTTCCACCGGGAGCTCAGGACGAGGTGTGCGACTGGTTCGTTGAGCGCATTCAGCAGTCCCCGTTCGACGGCTACAATGACACTTGGAACTGGCGCGCGCTGGGTTTCATTCTTCTTGGCCTCCCTGCAAGCACTTCTCCAAACATGCATCGGCATCAACCTAAAGCCATGTTGTGGCTGCGGGCATCATAGAAATTAGGCTTTGCTTCGGCGTGTTCAAATTGTTTGACTGTAGCCACCTCACTCGGGCTTGCTCTTGCCCACGCCCCAGGATGTCATGGACCAGGTGGAAGCGACCTTCTGCAAGTATGGATTGCACAGGTTCTGCTACCAGGAGCCGAGTGTTTGCTGCCCCCTCTCCCTGCACGAGTGCTTTGGCATGAGGGCTCTTGGTTGCCGAAAGGCAGAGGGACAAACATGATGTCCGGCAGGCCTCTGCAACTTGCTTGCAGCTTAGGCGCGGCTCCCCCATGGAGAGCAGCGAAAGGCTGCAGAAGATGCTAGACAGCATTCTGGAAACGTCGGCCTGTGTAAACGGCTTCTGGGCCAGCACTAAATTCACAAATGAGCCCTCGTCGGACCTTTTCAGCAAAGCGTCCATCCGGAAGCTGGACAGCAACAGCTTGTGCCTTTTCTGAAGATGGCGCGTGGGGGGGGGGGGGGGCAGGTTTGCTTGGCTGAAAATAGGTGCCCGTGCAACTTGGCTTTGTATGGGCGATTTCGGGCCTGCTGACATTGTCAGGTACTATTTGCTGCTGCGCCACGTCGGCTTGGAGGATGACGTGAAGAATATGCAGCGCCGGACGCAGAATGCCCAGCCCCCTCGCAACCAATGTTGCATCTTCTAGAAGCGGGGCCCCGTCAGTGAGACTCAGACATGTTGCAAGCAGAGCTTGGGCTTTTGTCGGACCTTTTGGAGGCAGGGCCCGCATTGGACCGCTTGGAAGAGGAGCCTCAGCCAGGCGCTTCTGCAGAAGCCATCGTCGGGCCTCCTGACGCAGCGCCTGCAGACGCTGCAAGGAGAACATGTTGCGACTTTTTGCTTTTTCAAAGCGCCAAGTGCGCAGTCGTACTTTCCACTGTTCACCCTCCCCTGCGCCATTGATACTTACTGTAACTGGGGAAGGTGGGTAAGAGCACTTAGCTCTCTATGCCTGCAACTTGCCTCAGGTTTGGATTGTGCGCTAGCTAAGGAAGCTGCCGGAAGCGAGACTGTTATTCGCACAGACTCTTTGAGGGGCCGGGCAAGGTCTTGGATGGACCACGCTACATCGGAGCTTGTAAGAGCTGGCTTCCACGAGCCTGCGCGGCTGTCGGTCCTAGCTTTTGCCGTGCAGGTGCTTCTGCGCCTACCAGAGGAGCAACTTGCGCGGCTACCAGTGCTGAAAAGCGGCTGCGCGGCGCAAATTCTGGGGCTTGCCTTGCTGCACCTAGGCGGCAAGTACCACTCCCAGGACTACGTCGGACGCCCTACGTCGGACTTGTTGGGCGCTGGGCAGCATGTGAGGGAGTGCGCGCTTGTGTTGGAGCCCACTCTTGTCAACATGTACTACGGCAATGTGTGAGAACAGGGTGTTGGGGAGTCAAGGCGTCATGGTCAGCTGGTCTCATTTTGAAGGTTTGCATGAGAGCTAATGTGCAAGAGAGGACTCGCCAGCAGCACCTTCCTCAAGCTTAGAAGCAGCAGCTTTGTATGTGCGGCTGCTCCCATGACTGGCGTCTCGTGGGACTTTGTCTTCATTGCTGTTTGTGTGCTCTACACGGCTGGCAGCATGGTGTGGGAGCTGTGGAAGCTCCTTCGTTGGACACTCCGTCCGACGTGCAGGCCGCACCATCAACCGTTCTTTTCTAAGAACATATGGGAAGCTTCGTCCGACGTGGTATACATCACTCCGTTCGGCCGGGTGTGGCACATCTCACCAGAGTGTGCCCGTCGGACTGCGCGTTACGCCAGGGTTGAGGCTTGGATAATTGCAATACGGCAATGTCACCTGTACAAGGAAACTATCGCGTGAGGTGAAAAGGGCGCCTGCGCCAGGGACTGCGAAAATATGTCAAGGAACACATGCGATTGTTCAATATTTGGGGGCTAACGGTTTGGAGGTTCATTTGTTGGGGCTGACGGTGTCGAAACTGGAAAGCAAATGACTTGAGGTCTTCAATGGGAAAGTAAGCGTGATTGCGAGGTTCATTTTTGGGGGGCCAGAAAGAGAACAGGGTGTGGTTTCGAGGTCTTTCTTGGCGCTGATGGTGTCAAAATGCTAAACAAACTGTGATGAAGAGCTCCATTTTTTGACGCTGGTGGAGTCAAAGCAGTAAGAAGGTGTGATTTGTTTGTCCATTTTTAGGGGGCTGATGGTGTCAAAATGTGTCAAACCATGGGAAAGCGTAGAATTCCAAAGGGCCAATCCCAAACGCCAGAGAACGGCAAGCTGACTACTACTTCTGATAACTGCTCTATTTATTATTGTCATTCCCAAACGGACAGGTGCTTGTGGGGAGTTCCAGATTCTGGTGCTTCAATTTCTTCATTTCTCAGGTTGGGGAATTTCAGACTCATAGTATCTCTAATCCTTCTACTTCAGATATTTTCTGTTTTTGGAAGTACCCGAATTATTTCAATTCTGCCCAACGGGACGGGTCCCTTTTGAGTTGAGGAATTCCAGAGTCATTTTCTAGTCTGGCGATTCTACTTATCAACTTGATATAATCATTCTTCCCAAAGGGACGTCGTTCCCACAGGGACGGGTGCCTTTGTGGAGTTGAAGATTAATGTGTTGCAAATTCGCCTACTTATCATAGCTATTTTTGCTTCTACTTATTCCAAAACGGGCGGGCGCCGTTTGAGGAATTCCAGGTTCATAGCTTTGCACCTTCTGATAATTGCTCTATGTATCATTCTCATTCCCAAAGGGTATCAAGCTACAAGCACACCTCGTAGACCGAGACTTCGACCTGGCGCTACAACTAGCACAAGTAGCTACGCGACAGATTGAGGACACAGACATCAGGACACACATACTCGATCCTACACAAGCAAGCAAAGCAGTAGACCTCTCCAGAGATCTACACTACATCCTCATCAACATCTGTCAGGCAAAACCGCTACAACGCAAATGGATGTGAAACACTGCGACTCTTGCGCAACAGGTTCAGCCTACCAGTA
The DNA here is from genome assembly GCA_963377175.1 of Effrenium voratum. Taxonomy (NCBI): domain Eukaryota; class Dinophyceae; order Suessiales; family Symbiodiniaceae; genus Effrenium; species Effrenium voratum. The sequence continues at coordinate 133,733 of CAUJNA010000389.1, read as the reverse complement.
GGAACACGAAGCGTTGGCTACCTTAACAAGCTACTGGAACCTGCATTCAATGAAGCACAATTTGAAGAGCAATTCCTACAATGGGAATACGACATCAACCGCTACGAGAAAGACAACGGCACAGCACTACCAGATGGAATCAAAATAGCAATACTACTCAACAAGACCAAAGGAGCACTGCAACAACATCTCCAACTGCGAGCTGGGCAGATCACGAGCTACATCGAGATCAGAGCAGTCATCCTACACTACTACAAGACGATTTCAGCTTTCTCAAGATCGACTTCGGCAGTCGGCACAAACTACAATGGAGGAGCTGCACCAATGGATGTTGACAACATCTGGAGGAAAGGAAGAAACTACAAAGGCCACTACAAAGGAAGCAAAGGCAAAGGCAAGTACAGGAGCAAAGGACACTACAAAGGATTCGACAAAGGCAATAAAGGAAGCTACAACAAAGGAGGATACAACAAGAGCAAAGGAAAAGGCTACTCAGGATCCAAAGGATTTGAATAAATAAATGCTATACAGGCCAAGGAAACTACAGCAAAGCAGAAGGAAAAGGAAGCAACAACTACATGACATGCCACCAGAACTGCACTTCGACATAGCAGCAGCAACACAACAGCAAAGGGACAGGAAAATTGAGGACACCATCACACACTACATCATGTGCTCCAACTTCAAGTCACACCATCACCTGCTGATCGACTCAGGAGCATCTACGCATGTTTGCCCGAAGAACTACGCACCAAACCTACCACTACGACCTTGTGGAGAACCAGTTCAACCGCAACTCTACACGGCTACCAACAAGAAGATTCCTGTCTACGGCATCAAGTATGTTCCCTACAAGCAGGAAAACTTCAGGATCATGATTGTGAAGTATCCTATCCTCAGTGCATTGATAGAGGATATGGGCCCGACTTCAATCCACGACACTGCACCATCACACATGGATCACAACAAGCACACCTCATCAGACACTCAGGACTCTTCTACCTACAAGCAGACAAGATCGACATCCCTACAGGATTTGACATCTACCCAATGACTCCAGACACTGGAAAATCCATTGCTGCGATTCAAACTACCGAGAAAGCAAAACAACAACAAGAACAAATTGCACCACTCACACACAGCCAAGGACTGCGACGGATCCTTGGTGGAAACACTGACTACTGGAAACTTGATGGTGACTACGCCATCAGAGTTCACAAACGACCATGCAAAGCACTGTTCACACCACACAACAGTGCGGCTGCCCAATACCAGAAGAACTAGATGATTGGCGACTAACCATCATCAACAGACAAGGGCAAGAGCAAGAACAACTACAAGAGAACCCGCAACAACTCTCCAAGCAAGAACTACAATGAAGACTAGAAGGTGACATCTGGACTGGAGAAACCAGATTCAGAAGAAAGATAACACCTACACGCAGAGCAACATTAAAGACGACAGCAACAAGGAAGAGCTCACAACCACAACGGCTAACCCCCCCAACAAGATCAAAGAGCCAACTACGAGCCCCACAAAAGATATGGAGACGTAAAGCAGCACCTTGGACCAGGACATTCACCAATTAGCACACAAGAACTACAATCACTACCAACAACTTTGGAGAACTTTGACAACGCAAAGATGACTGGACAGTCATGGGCAACGCAACACCACCTTTTCAACGGAAAGGAACAACAAGGTTCACCATAAAGAAAGACTACGAGTACATCCAGGAGAACCACGATGAGGAACAACAGCACGAGCCTCACGAAGCACACAGAGCAACTGGACTACGACAACCACAGCAACCAACTCCACAACAATTAGCAGAACACAACTTGACACACCTACCATACAGAAATTGGTGTCCAATTTGCGTGCAAGGCAAGGGACGCCAAGACAACTACAAGAAAGAACTATCTCGACAACCCGTCATTCAAGTAGACTTTGCCTACATAAAATCACAATAAGACTCAAAGACCATACGAGTCTTTGCAGTTGATGTTACTACACAACTGTGCGTGGCGGTAATGGTCCCGGACAAACCATCATTGATGGACTACACGGTCAAGAACCTACAAGCATTCATCTTTGAGTGCGGAAGAACACAAGGCATACTACAAAGTGACAAGGAAGACACACGCAACGCACTTCCAAAAACTACAGCAGCCAAAGTTGGCTCAATGACTGTTCGACATGCACCCTCCTACAGCAGCAACAGTCAAGGAAGCGTTGAGCGACTACATCGAACGAAGCACTGTCTACTACCTTGGATAGTACGGCATGCAGCATGGACGGTAAATCGCTACGTCGTCCACTCAGACGGCTACACGAGCTTCGAACGCCGCTGGGGGAGAAACTACGGGCGAGCACACTACTTTATCTTCCACCACAACACAAGAAACTTCCAAAAGCAGACCTACGGATGCAGAAATGCATCTGGCTCGGAAAAGTTTCCGAAACCGGAGAAAACTACGTCGCAACGGAAGCAGGCGTACAAAAAGTACGAACAGCACGGAGACTACAACCAGACTTCAACTACGATCTCGTACTGCTAAACAAAGTTTCCGGCACACCTTGGGCGCCACGATGGAACACTTGCAACCCGTCCTTTGCAACACTGTTGGACACGCAACTACAATCGTCAGAGAAGAGACGATCTACGCAAGACTCCGGACAACAGACGAACGTGACGGACGACATCGTCGTGGAACCCGCAACAAAACAACAACGCACTACGCCACCTCCGCGACTTCCGTCGACATCGACGTCAAGTTCACGACCACTACCGGATAGCCCTATGGCTACTTCACCAACCGGACGGCAACATCCACCACTACCAGCACCACCTCGACAAACGCTAAGACGATCGGAAGAAGTAATGCAACCAACCAAAGCACAGAAGACCTCAAAGGACGCTACAATCAGATCAACGGAACAACGTCCAAAGAGCCACAACCACCATACGACAGAAAATCAACGCAGTGACACTTCCCAACGGAACATCCATCACTCCTTACACAAACGACGACACCTCCGAAGACCAACCTATAATCTTCGACAACGAAGGGTACGACGAAACACAACTACTGGAAGGAATGAAGCACGAGTCAAACCAATTGAAACTACATGACGTCTACGACGAAGTAGATGCGTCTACAGTCGACGACAACGTCATCAGAGAAGCAGCAGCAACACCTACAAGATGGGTCCACAGAAAGAAAGGGCCAGGAGTACGAAGCCGAATCGTCGCAAAAAGCTGCGCAAAAGGCTACACTGAGAAGATTGAGGACGAAGACTCCGTCTACGCCTCTACACCAATGTTCACGACACTACGGACACTTCTTGCGCTACAAACTACAGCATTTCTACACGCACCCATCGCAGAGGACCACGACGGTAAACAACGTGACGTCTACCTTGGGCAACCTAAAGAACTCTGTCCACAACAGGACAAAATATGGCGGCTAAAGAAAGCCATGTGCGGACGTAGGTACTGTTACTTACATACCAAAAGTGTCGTGTTTCATGTAGCTACTTACATACAAAAATGTTCGAAGTCGTTGTTGTTGTTGTGAAACAGTTGTGCTGGTGGTTCGTAGTGCTAAATGCGAGTCCCAATGCTCTGGGTGAGCCTGTGTAGCGTTCCTTGCTGATGCATTTGGTAAACAAATCTGCGCTGTTGTGGAGTGTGTTGATCTTAAGGATTCTGATGATGTCATGTTTGATGAGTCGATGTGCTTTGCTCGTTTGCTTGTGCCTTGTCGTGTAGCAATGCTCTTGCCTGCTGTGGAGTCTGTGTGGACGCGTAGGTTTAGCTTGCTGCAAATGTTGGTTTCAAGTAGAAAGTTTCTGAGGTGTTGTCCCTCATTAACTTCCGTGCAAATGGAGTAGACTTCAAATTCTGCTGAACTGAGCGCTATTGTAGCCTGCGTTCTGCTGCCACATGCAACTGTTGTTGATAGAGAAAGATGATGTTGAAACCTGATGTTGGTTTCCTGTTAGTAGGGCATCCTGCCCAGTCAGCATCGACATGAACGTCAAGATCCAGGATGTTGTTGGTGTTTGCTCTGAGTGTTCCATGGTGAATTTGTAGTGTTTGGCGCCGTGCAAGTAGCGTAGTAAGGGTGTGAAAGTTCTGTAGGTGCTGTGAGGTCTCGTGCCAGTTCTTTTGTTGCGTATGCGATGTCTGGTCGTGTGTATGCTAACGTAGTTTGCCAACAATCCTTCTGTATCATTTGTGTTGTTCGTGGTCCAGAAGTGCTTCATCCTCTATTGTTGGTTTGTAGCGGGCGATTCCTGCATTGGTCAGCGAGTTGCAGTTGGTCATTCCAGTCTCCTTGATCATGTTGTCGATGTAGGAGTCCTTTAGTCCAAGGTTGCAGTAGTTGCCGAAGTGGTCGATGTTTCTTCGCCAGGCTCGAGGTAGCCAAGGCGCTTGAGTAGAACCTGCTTCTGGATGGCCTCGAGGATGGAGTCAACCGTAGTCTTATCTCGAAGTACCAGTAGATCGTCCACGTAGACCATGATGTAGCAGTCGCGAGTCGCATTGGTGTAGACGTTAGGTTCTGACTTTAGTCTTACAAAGCTGAGCCTTTGTAAAACTTCAGCCAGGTAGTCCTGCCATGCTTTAGGTGAACTGCGTATGTAACTTCACTTGCAGTTTTGGCGGCTTGAGTCCACACTACAGTTGTTTGTTTTACATGTCTGCATGCGCCGCTTGCCTGATAGCCACTACATAGGATCATACATCTTTTTTGCCCCGTCTCGCTTTGTTTTGCTCACTACAGCCATGTCCTGCCGACGCCACTATGGGAGACACTACTCCCAACCAGGCTTTGACTCTCCAGTGACCGTGGGTCACTACCACTGCCGCACTACGACGAGACCAACTACCACCTCAACCACACTACACCCAACACCACACCTTGCTACCAGCCATCAGCCATCATGGAACAACTACACAGCACCAGACAATGCAGACACCCCTACTCCACAACGTGCAACTCTTCACCGCTTTCACGCTTGAGGAGTACGAACTCCTCTCACTACAACAATCTACACCGCTGGGGCAACTTGATTTTACACGACCACGACAGTGCATCCCGGGTGGTCTTAGGATGCCCCGCTACGACTCGGCACTACTCAGCATTTCGCTTGCTGAGGCTCAACTTCACTGCACACTACCACCAACCACAACGACAGCTACATCGTTGTCAGACTACATGCGGAAAAAGAACTACTTTTGAGGTACTTGACCTCAGGACAACTCATCCACTGCACCCGCGACTACATCTCCTACATGTTCTCCATTCAGACAACGAACTTCCATCCACAACTCATCTACAAGGTGGACTATGACATGGGCAGGTTTACTGAAATCATCTACAGTTTGAAGAACAACTACATCTGGAACTACCACATGCCTTTGTTCCTACCTGACCTCCTTCACTACCTCAACAACCACGAACAACTGCAGCACTTTCAACACAAAGCAAAAACTGCAGTGCTTTGCAAAAGCATCCACTACTATGGATTCACACTACTCACAATGACAAACCTCACTGCGCACAACGACTTCACCACTTCCTCCGCAACTACCAACACCAGGTAGCACCAACAGAGGTTGACGACAACCGACTACGTGGTGCGCCAGACTTCGCTGAGCACTTTGTGAGCAACTACTACGCCTCTTTGGAACAACGAGCGGAGCAGGTACGCAACTACCGGCTCCAGCATTGGGGCTGCAGCCTTTGTTTGCTCCAGCTGTAGTTGGGCTGAGACTCAAGGCCTGCAGTATATGACAACTATCAGTGTAGCGCACATACAACTGTATCATGCACTCGCTGTGGTTCTCTCGTTAAAATCGGAGTTACAGTTGCTACAAGTGCAAGTGCTGTAATGTTGTCACTAACAATCAAACCTGTAGTGTCTGCAATGCACTTTTTCCGAGTGGGCTTGAGCAGCTCAAGGCCTTCGGTAGTGTACACATGCAACACAAATGCAAGTAGTGAAGCATGTAGTTTGACACGGCTCAGTTGAAAGATCTTCCTGTAGTATCTAACTGGAGTGGAAAACAAAGGATTGCCAGTAGTGATGAAAACTCTTGTTGTTCGTCTATGCAGCTGTAGTGAATAGAACCTAATCGTAGCCAAGCAGACTACATTTGTTTGTGATAGAAACAACACTGCATTTGCACTTGTAGTAATTGTAGCTCCGATTTTAACGTGGTAGCGGAGCTGAGATCCTAAACGTAGGGGAGCTACCAGTATCCAGCAGTAAGTACTACAGCAACTGCAGCATCAGCCTCAGCACAACAAACTACAGGAGCAGAGAATGGGCCAGCAGCAGAAACTATAGGAGTCACGACTACGGGAGCAGGAACACGACATCGATACAAACTGCCACCACCCGTCTTCACTGGTGACTACTCCCAGTATGAAGAATTGCTATTCAAGCTACAAGCATACCTTGGACTCATAGACCAAGACTTCGACCTGGTGCTACAACTGGCACAAGTAGCTACACGACAGATTGAGGACACAGACATCAGGACACACATGCTCGATCCTACACAAGCAAGCAAAGCAGTAGACCTCTCCAGAGATTTACACTACCTCCTTATCAACATCTGTCAGGGTGCAGCAGCTACAGTAGTAAGGCAACACCGCTACAACGCAAATGGATGTGAAACACTGCGCAATAGGTTCAGCCTACCAGTAGGAACACGAAGCGTTGGCTACCTTACCAAGCTACTGGAACCTACGCACAGTTTGAAGAGCAAGTCCTGCAATGGGAATACAACATCAACCGCTACGAGAAAGACAACGGCAAAGCCCTACCAGATGGAAAACAACAATACTACGCAAACAAGCCAAAAAAGGCTGCGACAACATCTCCAACTGCGAGCTGGACAGATGACGAACTACAACGAGAGCAGAGCAGTCATCCTGGACTGCTACAAGACGATTTCAGCTTTCTCAAGATCGACTTCGGCAGTTGGCACAAACTACAATGGAGGATCTGCACCAGTGGACGTTGACAACATTTGGAGGAAGGGAAGAAACTACAAAGGCAAAGGAAAAGGCAAAGGCCGCTACAAAGGAAGCAAAGGCAACGGCAAATACAGGAGCAAACGACACTACAAGCGATTTGACAAAGGCAACAAAGGAAGCTACAACAAAAAAGGACACAACAAGAGCAAAGGCTACTCAGGATCCAAAGGCTATGGATCAAGCAAGGGCTACAAAGGCCAAGGAAACTACAGCACAGCAAAAGGAAAAGGAAGCAAAAACAACTACATGACACGCCACCGATGTGGCAGGACTGCAGAGTGCCTGTGTGGCACATTCAGAGAAGGAGAAGAACTACATCCACTAGAACAAGAACAAGCAGATCATGACAACAATGAAGAGGTACTACGCAGGAGAAGAAGGACAACACGAGATAAACTACATGGAGGAGAATTGGAACGACTACGACTATGACAACAGCTGGAATTGACAACAGCTACGAAGGCACAGCAAACTACATTGGAGGCATCAACAAGTCACACCTCACCATTGGAAGCAAAGTCACTACTACACAAGCACAAATCCAAACCACTACTTGGAAAGAAAACAACACACACAACATCATGGAACGACCACAGCAAGAGCTTTCAACAATTCCACGCAACGCAACTGCACTTCGACATAGCAGCAGCAACACAACAGCAAAGAAACAAGAAGATTGAGGACACCATCACACACTACATCATGTACTAGCATCTACACATGTTTGCCCGAAGGACTACGCGCCAGACCCACCACTGCGACCTTGTGGAGAATCAGTTCCGCAACTCTACACGGTTACCAACAAGAAGATTCCTGTCATCAAGTGTGTTCCCTGCGGGCAGGACAACTTCAGATGATACCCTACTACGTTTGTGATGTGAAGTATCCTATCCTCAGCGCATCAAGACTACTTGATAGAGGATATGGGCTCGACTTCCATCCACGACACTGCGCCATCACACATGGACCACAACAAGCACACCTCATCAGACACTCAGGACTCTTCTACCTACAAGCAGACAAGATCGACATCCCTACAGGATTTGACATCTACCCAATGACTCCAGACACTGGAAAATCCATTGCTGCGATTCAACCTGCAGGGAAAGCAAAACAACAACAAGAACAAATTGCACCACTCACACACAGGTCCTTGGTGGCAACACTGACTACTGGAAACTTGATGGTGGCGACGCCATCAAACTTCACAAACGACCACGCAAAGCACTTTTCACACCACACAACAGCGGCTGCCCAATACCAGAAGGAGAACTGGATGATTGGCGACTAACCATCATCAACAGACAAGGAGGGCAAGAGCCAGAACAACTGCAACAACTTTCCAAGCAAGAACTACAACGAAGACTAGAAGGTGACAAATGGACTGGAGAAACTAGATTCAGAAGAAAGATAACGCTTGCAGGCAGAGCAACATCAAAGACCACACCAACAAGGCAGAGCTCACAACCACAACAGCTAATGGATACACCACCAACAAGATCAAAGATTCAACTACGAGCTCCACAAAAGAAATGAGACCTAAAGCAGCATCTTCCACAGACCTTGACATCACACAACCAAAGGAGACCACACACAGACCGCTCACAGCACACGAAGACAACCAAGACTACTGGCAAAGACAAGGTGAAAACGGATAAGGCACCACACATCACATAGAACTACACTATTTACGCCAACAGATGGACCAGGACATCCACCAATTAGCACACAAGAACCTCACAAGAACTACAATCACTACCAACAACTTTGGAGAAGCTTCACAACGCAAAGATGACTGGACAGTCATGGGCAACGCAACACCACCTTTTCAACGGAAAGGAACAACAAGGTTCACCATAAAGAAAGACTACGAGTACATCCAGCAGAACCACGATGAGGAACAACAACACGAGCATCACGAAGCACACAGAGCAAGAGGACTACGACAACCACAGCAACCAACTCCACAACAAATAGCAGAACACAACTTGACACACCTACCATACAGAAATTGGTGTCCAATTTGCGTGCAAGGCAAGCGACGCCAAGACAACTACAAGAAACAACTACCACGACAACCCGTCATTCAAGTAGACTTTGCCTACATAAAATCACAGCAAGACCCAAAGACCATACCAGTCTTAACAGCAGTTGATGTTACCACACAACTGTGTGCGGCGGTAATGGTCCCGGACAAACCATCATTGATGGACTACATGGTCAAGAACCTACAATCATTCATCTCTGAGCGCGGAAGAACACAAGGCATACTACAAAGTGACAAGGAAAACACACGCAACGCACTTCTAACAGCTACAGCAGCCAAAGTTGGCTCAATGACTGTTCGACATGCACCCTCCTACAGCAGCAACAGTCAAGGAAGCGTTGAGCGACTACATCGAACACTCCTCGGACAGATACGCGTTGTCAAAGCACCAGTTGGAAGCAAAATAATTACAGCATGACAATGTCCACGAATCACTGTCTACTACCATGGAAAGTACGACATGCAGCATGGACGGTAAATCGCTACGTCATCCACTCAGACGGCTACACAAGCTTCGAAGGTCGCTCGGGAAGAAACTACGAGCGAGCGATTTGCGAACTTGGCGATACACTATACTTTACCTTCCACCGCAACACAAGAAACTTCCAAAAGCAGACCTACGAATGCAGAAATGCATCTGGCTCGGAAAAGCTTCCGAAACCGGAGAAATCCACGTCGCAACGGAAACAGGCGTACAGAAAGTACGAACAGTACGCAGACTACAACCAGACTTCAAATACGACCTCGTACTACTAAACAAAGTTTCCGGCACACCTTGGGCGCCACGACGGAACACATACAACCGTCATTTGCAACACTGCTGGACACGCAACTATAATCGTCAGAGAAGAGACGATCTACGCAAGACTTCGGGCAACAAACGAACGTGACGGACGACATCGTGGAACCCGCAACAAAACAACAACGCACTACACCACCTCCACGACTTCCGTCGACATCGGCGTCAAGTTCACGACCACTGCCGGATAGCCCTATGGCTACTTCACCAACCGGACGGCAACATCCACCACTACCTCGACAAACACTACGACGCTTGGCTCCAGAAGAAGTAATGCAACCGACCAAAGCACAGAAGACCTCAAAGGACACTACAATCAGATCAACGGAACAAGCAACCAAAGAACCACAACCACTACGACAGAAAATTAACGCAGTGGACATCGGCTATTGATTCTAATCAATAGAAATCAGTATGTTTTTATTGATATTGATTTCGTCGGTTTCTATTGCTATAATCAATGTTTTGTTAAAGCCCGGATTTTAAGACTTCATTGATTTGGCGCTGCATAGCTTCTATTGATTTGGGCGCTGTAGTTTCTATTGATTTGGAATATGCAGTTTCATCCGCAGTTTCTATTGATTTGACACAAGGCCAGTTCAATTAAGAAATGCTCCTTACCTCTTTACCTGTTACCCCTCCCCTAACCCCTCCCCAGGGGCAGCATTTCAGACTATTGCGGGGGGGGGGGGGTCCACGTGCCACGCGGTGATTCGAAGACGCTTCACTAAATCTGTTCATTGCGCGGGCTTGCGCAACTCAGTTTGTCAAAAACATTGGGGTGTTCGATTCCCCCCGGGTGCGCTTTCGCATCCTTAGCAGCATCGCCAGCATCACCTGCATCATCCGCATCAGCACCTGCCAAGAATGCGGATGATGCAAGTGATGCTGGGGATGTTGCCTATGCTGGTGAAGGAAATGAAGGGGGGAAAGGGGGAAAGGATCTCAACAGCGAAAGAGGGGGAAAGATCTCAGGGAGGAAAGGGAGAAGATCTGGGGAAAAAATGCCTTAAGGGGGAAAGGGGGGAAAAGATCTTTGGGAGGAAAAGGGAAATCTTTCTCGGGGGGAACAGGCCCTAAGGGGCAATCGGGGGACAGGATCTCAATCGGGAAAGAGAGAAAAAACTTTGGGAAGAGAAGGGTGGAGATCTTGGGGGGAAAAGGCCTTAGGGGGGAAACGGGGGCAAGGATCTTAAGCGGGAAAGGGGGGAAGAGATCTTAGGGAGGCAAAGGGAGACGAACTCAGGGAAAAGGACTTAGGGAGGAAAGGGGGGGAAAGATCTTTGGGAGGAAAAGGGAGAAGAACTGAGGGTGGGAAAAGGCCTTAGAAGGAAAAGGGGGGAAATAAATGATCTCAACAAGGAACTGGGGGGGGGAAAGATCTTAGGGAGGAAAGGCAGAAGATCTGGGGCAAAAAGGCCTTAGGGGGGAAAGGGGAGAAATGATCTCAACAGGGAAAGGGGTGGAAAAGATCTTAGGGAGGAAAGGGAGAAGATCTGGGGAAAAAAGGCCAACAGGGAAAGGGGGGAAAAGATCTTAGGAAGGAAAAGGGAGAAGCTCTCAGGGGGGGAAAGGCCTTGGGAGGGAAAGGGGGGAAAGGATCTCAACAGGGAAAGGGTGGGAAAGATCTTAAGGAGGAAAGGGGGGGGAAGATCTTAGGGAGGAAAGGGAGAAGATCTGGGAGAAAAGGACTTAGGGGGGAAAGCCTAACAGGGAAAGGGGGGAAAAGATCTTCGGAAGGAAAAGGGAGAAGCTCTCAGGGGGGGGAAAGGCCTTAGGGGGGAAAGGGGGAAAAGGATCTCAGCAGGGAAAGGGGGGGGGGGGAAGATCTTAGGGAGGAAAGGGAGAAGATCTGGGGACAAAGGCCTTAGGGGGGAAAGGGGAGAAATGATCTCAACAGGGAAAGGGGTGGAAAAGATCTTAGGGCGGAAAGGGAGAAGATCTGGGAGAAAAAAGGCCAACAGGGAAAGGGGGGAAAGATCTAAGGAAGGAAAAGGGAGAAGCTCTCAGGGGGGGAAAGGCCTGAGGGGGGAAAGGGTGGGAAGGATCTCAACAGGGAAAGGGGGGAAACAATCTTAGGAAGGAAAGGGAGAAGATCTGGAAAGGCCTTAAAGGGAAGGGGGGAAAGGATCTCAACAGGGAAAGGGGGCAAAGGATCTTAAGGAGGAATAGGAAGAAGATCTCAGCGGGGGGAAAGGCCGTAGGGGGGAAAGAGGGGAAAGGATCTCAACAGGGAAAGGGGGGAAAGATCTCAGTGAAAAAGGGAGAAGGTCCCAGGCAGGGAAAAGGCCTTAGGGGGGAAAGGGGGAAAGGATCTCAACAGGGACAGGGGGCAAAGGATCTTAGGGAGGAAAAGGGAGAAGATCTGAAAAGGCCTTAGGGGGAAAAGGGGGAAAGGATAGGGAGGCAAAGGGAGAAGATCTCAGGGGGGAAAAGGCCTTAGGGGAAAGGATCTCAACAGGGAGAGGGGTGAAAACATCTTAGGGAGGAAAAGGGAAAAAACAGAGGGAGAAAAGGCCTTAGGGCGGAAAGGGGGAATGGATCTCAACAAAGAAAGGGGGCAAAAATCTCAGAGGGGAAGGGGGCAAGGGGACAATTCCAAAGGGACGCAAATAAGAAAGCAGGCCTGTAATGTCGGCGGCCTGAGCCGGAGGCACTAAAATATGGTACATACAGACAAACATACATATGTCTATGCTAAGGCTTTATTTGAATAGGGAGAGTGTTACATATTGTTTTGTGTGTATGTGTGACAACACGTTGGTTTACGCGTGTTGAAATGTCTGTCCATAAATATATATTACCCATTGGGGGCTGCTACATTGTTGTTTCCCTTATGACAGTGGAGCAACATTATGTTGTTTTTTGTGGAGGCCCAGTCGAAAACAACAAACTTGAACTACAAGTTGAGGACCTGTTTGCTTGATGCCTAGTAAGCCGGAAAACTCAAAACTTGGTGGGCCCAGGACCCCTTGGATAGTCATCCATCACAATTATTTTGCCAAAATACGTTCACCAAGAGAAACATGCAGTCACCAATTTATCTGACAGATATTTGGGCTGCAAAATTATTGAGGCCACAGAAAGCTGTAGTCCCGATATCTGTCCTTATTTTGGAGTTTCCACATCATGTTCACCTACAAACAAGTTGTAGTCATCAATTGTGTTGTCATCTATTTGGCCTGCAACATCTTGAGGCCACAGGAAATCGTAGTCCAAAGTGCTTGAATCGAGTTCTCAAAATATGTTGTCCCAAAAAAAGCCGTCACCATTGTTTCTGTCAAATATGTGGACTGTGAAATTTGAGGCCTCTGGACATGGTAGTCCAGAAATTTTGTTTAACCCGTGTTCAAAGTATGTTGACCCATAAGACTTCGTGGTCACCAAATCCTGGTGTCAAACATTTGGCCTGCAACATGTCGAGGCGCAAGGAAATTGTACTCCCAACATTTCCCTTGGCTATAATTGTTCAAAATATGTTGGCCTATGCACATGTTTCTGTCAATTGCTCGGCCTGCAAAATTCTCAGGCCACAGGACACTGTAGTCCAGAGTTTCTCCTTATATATTCAACATATGTTGACCCACAAAGATATTGTGGTCACCAAGTGTTCTGTCAACCATTTGGCCTGCAAATTTTTGAGGCCACAGGAAGTTGTGGTACATAAAGTGTTCCTTAACAATGTGTTCAACATATGTTCATCAATTGAACAATGTACTCAAATGTTTGTCTGGCAAGCATTTGGCATGTAAAATCTTGAGGTCAGAGCAAATTGTAGTCCAGAAATATCCCTTAACTCTATTTCATTTATTGTGTCAAACATGTGGCCTGTCAAAATGTTGAGGCCACATGAATCATAGTCCAGAGATGTGCCTCAACTATATGTTCAACATTTTTTGGCCAGTCAAATGTGTGGCCACCAATTGTTCAGTCAAACATTGTCAGATTGTGTGTCCAACACAGGAAATTGTAGGGCACAAAATGTGTCTCAACTAAATTTCAATATGTGTTCACCCAGAAAATTGTAGTTACCATTTTGTGAAATATGTGGAGTGCAACATTTTGAGGCCACGGATATGTGTAGTCCAGACGTGATTTCTTCAGGGTCGTTTCACCCACAAACATGTGTGGTCCCCATATGTTCTATCACCAAATGTGCTTACACCCGTCCAGAGCGAGGTTTCTCAAAAATATATGGCCTGCAAATATCGTTGGCAACCAATAGTTGCGAAATTCCTTGTTTCATAGTTTTTCAAGCTTCCTGTTCACTGGCACTTTGTCGTGGTGATGTTTGTGTTGTCTCTTAGCCATCCCGAAATTTGGCTCATATTTTCCAGTCCTCGGATTTACTGCTCACTGGGCCTTCCAAAACTTGATTTGATAGCTTTTCAGTGTTGACACGTTTTTGGGTATCCTTTCCCAAGCAGTCCTGGTCACAGTTGCCATTGGTGGCGCCCTCTTTCCAAGGGATTGCTTTCAATTGGGATGGCTCAGAATGCATGCCCTAGAATCAAAATTCACATAGGGAACAATATTGAGTGTTCCAATTTTTTTGGGGGGGCTCTCAATTCCACATGTTGATCAAATTTGATCAAATTTGATCAAATGCATGGATTTGATCAAATTTGATCAAGAATGATCAAACTTGACTAAATTTCATCAAGTTTTTTTTGGCTGGGGGGCTGCACAAACATAAACTAACACGACGCGCCAGATTTCCAGCACCATCCACCCTGGCCAAGCAACCAATGGGAAGCCAACAACCCCTATGTTTCGCCAGGTTCATCATTTTTGTTGGTAAAGACTCATGCCACCAAACCCAAGGCAAATGCAATGATGATAACAAAGTTCCCTTGAGAAAAATGAACAACAAAGGTGATGACATGTTGCTTGAAAATAGCTGCGGATTTCCACCAGGTGGCACCTGCAAAGATTCAAATGAAATCAAACAAAAACAAGTGACGGAGCCAAGAAACTGCAAACAATCTCAAGGCAATGCTGGGGAAACAGGAGAGTTCCAGGGCTTGGCCTTGGTCCAAGTACGAAACATCAACCAAAGGCAAAAGAAAAAGAATGGATTGTAACAAATGCACAGAAATGCAAAATGAAGTCTTGATGCTGCCTTGCAGCTTTGCAGCTGGCCAAAACCAAGTTTCTGAAGATATGCATTGATGTTCTTACCTTTCTATGATTGTTCTATGATGTCCTATGAAATGTCCACACATTTTCTACGCACTGGTTATGTACTTGTTATAGACATTATAGAAAGTGAACAGATCATGTATATTCCAAGGGAAGGTGCGTAAGAAGCACATGGAGAATTCACAAGAATCGAACGTGCACAAAAAGTGCAATAAGCCAATGCAAAGAACATGCATAGACAGTGCATGTAACATGCAAAGAAATTCATAGATAATTATAGAACACTCACGGAAAGTTCACTGCTACATCACAGAAATGCATGTGTCACGCGCTCTACAAACTTGCTCTCAATGCGCTCGTGTTTTTTTGTGAACTGAAAAAGGGTGCCATCCCTGACCATCACTGACAGCAAATGTTTACGAGTCAAATTCAACAGGCGGGAACCTGAGATGAAGTCTTGGCCATACTTAACCTTGATTTTCCAATACTAGGTTGAGTACTTTATATCAAAGATTCAGTCTTGGCAATACTAAATTTTGGATTGGCAAAAGGTAGATTAAGTACTGGAAATCGATTAGTAAGTCTTGCAATATCAAACTTGGAATTGTCAATAGTAACTTAGGGGGCAGTCCCATTCTGATGGGACACCCCCGAGAAAACTGCAGGACATCCAAAGTGCACAGCGCACAGTAAATGCAAACTTCCAAACAACGAACGATGCAAGAAAAACAACATGTCAGCAACCAAGCCCCGTGTTTATTTTGTTTGAGGTGAGTAAATTTAGAGCCTCCAAGAAACGTCGAGGATGCAAAGACAATGGCAAACATGTCAGCAACCACGTCCCAAATAAAAATTCGATAGCAAACTCGGTAAGTGCTATTCCCCAAAAACCTCGAGAAGTCCAAACAAACAAATAACAACAAAACAACATGGAATGTCAGCAGCCGTCCAAACAAACCATCAGTACATGCGCTATATCAAAAAACAAGAGTTCAAACAAAAACACATAGCACAGAAAAATGTCGGCAACCATATCCCAGATAGAAATTCCCAGCAAACCCTAAGTAAGTGCAAGGTTTCAAACAACACCTCGAGAATTCCCCAAACCAAAAACACACAACAAACGAGCACATGTTAGAAACCAGGAGGAGCCCTTTGGTGGGTTCCATGTTAGTGGAGAGGAGGGTAGTGGGAACCCCGGATGAAGTTAAACCCCTGCCCGGAGCAAGGGCCTAGCCTTGTGAAGTTGATCGTGCTTCGGCACAAGCAAAGCCCATCGACCTCAAATTCCTCTTTGCGCAGGACCTCATCAAAAGGAAACACTACACAGGCTCATTCAGAGCATTGGGGTATGCATTTAGCACTACGAACAATCAGCACAACTGTTTCACAACTGTTTCACAACAACAACAACAACAACAACAACAACAACAACAACAACAACAACAACAACAACAACAACAACAACAACAACAACAACACAAACATCAACAAAACAACAACAAGCAACAACAACAACAACAACAACAACAACAACAACAACAACAACAACAAACACAACAACAACAACAACAACAACGACAACAACAACAACAACAACAACAACAACAACAACAACAACAACAACAACAACAACAACAACAACAACAACAACAACAACAACAACAACAACAATGTCAAGAGACGGCAAGGTGACGTCCCGTGGGACGCTGTCCACCGAACCCTCCAGCTGTAATACCAACCACGTAGAAAGGTGTATACGGTCAAACCGTTATAGCCGAACCCGTGCAAATGTTGTAAGGGAGAAGGAATAATAGTTACAACAGTGGTCCTGACAAATGCAGCGCAAGCGAAGTGTTTTCCGCTCTCAATTGCCGATCACGTATGAACGCAGCTTCACATAAGATCTTGAACCTCACTTGTGACTTGAGCCAAATGGCAATCAATGGAACCTTGTAAGCAACACAAACACGGACCTCAGAACTGCTTCCCAATTTAGGCACGGGGCCAGGAGGGTTTTAACATCCCCCATTTGGGACGCATTGTTCATCACGCGGTCCAAACACCACAAAACGTTCCACTGGCCACGGCTTCAGCTACGAAACTGTGTCGAGCACTCTTTCACTCGCTATCGCTACACCGTTCATTCATTGTGAAACCTGCCGGGTTCGATTGAATAAAAATGAAACATGCATCCGCAAATCGTAGCACATTCCCATATGCAGGTGTAATGTATACACTATCGTCACGTCATTTTACAACCATCGAACATCCAAGCTGCCGCATTTGCGCATCGCGCAGCCGTCATCCACAGGAATGGGTTGGCCATAGAAGTTCAACAGCAGCGCCTGATCGTAAGCGATCTGCATATCACCGGCAAAGAAATATCGGTGAGCAATCAATGCAAAACATAGCCATTCCAGGTACCATGAATAATATATAAATAATGAAAAGAAATCAACCATGAGGTAATAGTTCCATCCATGAATATCCGGAATGTCATAGTCGTCGGAATATGTAAATGTATACATATCCATTCATCTTGGACGTATGAAATCATATCATGATGTAGAGTCGTTCCATCGCAATGATATTGATGAGACGCAAGCAACAGATGGGGACTAGCCCACATCGTGCCGCAATCAGCATCTGCATTACGCATACCTGTCTCCAATGGACAGTTTGTGGGTACGTCGACGGAACTCTTCGTCCAAATTCTTTTGGGCTTCTCGCGCCCGGACACACTTCTTGTTATGATCTTCTGGCATCCAATGTCCCATTCAGAGGCACCAATCCAGCAGAGGTGTGT
Source organism: Effrenium voratum (assembly GCA_963377175.1). NCBI lineage: Eukaryota > Dinophyceae > Suessiales > Symbiodiniaceae > Effrenium > Effrenium voratum. Next base: position 115,878 of record CAUJNA010000389.1, on the reverse strand, counting down.
CGCATTTATTCGGGTCGGTAGCTGCAATAATGGCGCTCACATTGACCGAATAACCATATTTGCCAAGGTTCAAGCCATCCCTTACGAACGATATATACTTACAGTTGAAAGCCAGGGAGAAGCATCTGTAAATAATATCACCCACCGGGTGCACGCGATCCTTGACCAGGAGCTTCATTTCGTCCTTGGTGACGTCGAGGATTCTCGCTGCAATCCACAGCTTGTAGAATATGTATAACCCCTCGCACTTGCACACCATCATACGAATGTGTTCTTCACGCTCCTCAGCCGACCGGAAGGTCCTTGTCCGAACATTCTGAGATTGAGAAATCTTCAGCACCGTCGATGGCAAAAGGATCCCCTCCTGATCGTGCTCAGTCATGTTGGGGTACTTCATGAAGTCGTTGTGGTATGGGCAGCCTGGCTTCCCTTCGAGCGCGGCATCGACCGTTCTCTTTTCACCACCTTCGAACATCCCCCACATCTTTGACATCTGCAGTGCGATGAATCCCGCCATGTGTTGAGCTTCGCGCGGCTCATCAAGGCAAATCGCCATCCGCTGGGTATTTATGATATCCCGCGATGCCAAGTCATTGTCGCGGTATTGCCAACCGCCATCTTCCTCCTCAGACATGTAGCCGGACGTGTATCCTTGCGTGTCCATGTCGTCTTCTTCAGGAACGTCCTCCGCCTCATCATCCTCTTCCTGCGCTGCCGCATCATGGTTGGCTTCGTCTTGCGCGCGCCTGGCATCACCCGAGACGTTGGGCCTTTGGTTGCCCTCGTCGTCGTCGGAACTGATGTGGATGTAGAATCTCCCGGTAGAGATCAATTGCGCTCCACATTCCAGGCACACACAGAAGCATGTGGGAATCGCGGTCGCACATGACGGACATATCCGGCACCTCAGTCCTTCCCATGTCTCGTCATTCAGGATGACGACCTTGCTGATCTCGTCCCTGACCTCGTTGGTCTGCGCATCAAACTCCTCCATCTTGTTTTCACGAAACAGCTCGCATGCACGATCAACCATGTCTTTGATGTAGTGCAGATTGTCGGCACCTGCCTCGGTCTCAGGCATCCTCTCGTTGATCTTCGCGACGTTCTGGAGGAACATCGCAGCCGATTCCTGGGAGGAGTTGACGAAACCCGGACAGATCTCGTTTTCCACACATTTTGAGTACGCTCGCTTGATGTCCCCGTACTCCAGGCGTCTCCCTCCGTTGCTTTTGCCGATCCAAATGGACTTGACCTCATAGAACGGGATCACGTCAAAGACCATGAATGTACCATTTGCCGCGACTCCAGCTCCATACCGCGCGAGGGTTGCACTGGGAATGTAGATGATCGCAATCGGATCCCCCGACCTTACGTTTCGTAGCGTCACCTTCGTTGCTACGTTCATCTCATCCCATGGAGCAAATGCCCCGAAGTGCAATGCTAGCCTGTTTCCGCCATCGATCCCGCCGGGGACTAGCCCACAGCGTACGATGCTTGGCAGGTTCTCCACATACGTCACATGGAATGCTCCTCCGAGAGAATCACCCATTCTTGCGGAATACCTATTTGCCAGATGCACCAAGGCCTGTACCATCCATCGCATCTGTTGAACATCCTGTCGATGTCGTCCCGATCCAGGCCAGCATTGTTCATCTCCTCCCTGGCCGCCTTCATGTCATTCGGGTTCATGACGCTTGGAAACCTTGCTGCCAGGACCTGAAATCTCGATTTCTGTTGTCCGGACTCCTGCCACTTGATCACTTCCATGATGCCCATGTATCGTTTTGTTTTCGAAGTTGAAGGTGGGAATATGTCGTTGTTGCGGTCGTCAATGACAGCGTCTATGTCGACCCATCCACCTTCATCGCATCTGAAAACACTTCCTCGGCAATTGCCGATTTTGTGCCGAAGGACTCTGCATAGGTTGTGAGATAGCTGGTTTGCTTGATCTTTCGTAGCAAATACCGAGCGATCGTCGCCAATCTTGCATAGTGGAGCACCGTCAAAAGGAGCAACGCAGAAATTGACGCTCTTGCCAAGCTGCATCACATCCACCTGCTCAAGGTTGGCACCCTTGGGAAAGTACTTGGGGTCAACAATAGACGCGTACGCCCATGGCATATGCACATCACTCACGTCGCCGTACTTCGGGATGTAGCATGGGATGGTGTCACATCCTCGCTCTAGCGTCGTCTTGAACGTTCTGTTGTCTCCGCACGGATTGTAGGTGAGGTCCACGCCACCGCATTGTAGCTCTCCTCCCTCAGCCGTGTCAGCCATCTCCACCAGGTTGATGGTATAGCTATACATTTCTATTGTCTCTTTCCCTTCTTGTCCCCCTTTCTTGCGTTCCTTGGACGTCGATGAGGACGGCTCTTCCGTATCCCCCATTTCTTCATCCGAGGAAACATGATCGCTGCTGAGAAGTTCACGGATCTTCTTCATCGCCTTCTCATTCCCAGCAGCCTCCTCATAGTTCTTGCAGTCGCCGTCGTGGGCCAGGTTCGCGCATCTCATGCAAATTCCCATCTCTCCCATGCACTTTTCCATTGAGACTAGGAATCCGAGTGCCGCTCTCCGCCCATCAATCACTCGCTGCTTCTTCTCTTCTTTCTCAACGTTGGGCTGAGAGCTTCGGCTCGGGTCTGGTACTTGACCAAGACCGTCACCTTCGCTCTCTGTTGCCTTCCTCTTGGATCCTTGGGTGGCATGCTCGGTCGTCAGGGATCGCGGATGTCTGGGCTTGATCTTGTTCATGATGTCCAGCACTTCTTTCGTGGGCGCCCCGAGCTGGGCGGATGGTTTGTTCCGCTTTCGGTTCTGGCCCGTTGTGTGGCTCACGTTCCCGGCGAGGTGCCGTACGATTGAATGCTCAAACTCCCTCTTGATCTTCCATGCATCTTTCCACAATGGAAGTTCGTGCTGAAAGTACGACATCACCTCAAAGAATCCCAATATCATCTCGACGACGTCTCCCAAGGACTCCTCATTCGTAGTCTGTCCCAGGAGGTCATACATCGTCCCCTGATCGAGCACGCTCTTGATCCAGGATGAATAGGCCACATTGCCAAGATCTCTGTCTATCACAAAGATGGAGGTCCTCTCCTCAACTCCCTCAGAATTCTTGCACGTGATCACATCCCGGGATGCACACAATTGCTTCCCGTGACCGTTATTGTAGAACTGTGCTGCCTGATCCATTGGCATGCTCACGAAACCCACGTGGGATAGCTCCTTCTTCAGCTTGGAATATGCAAGTTCCCGTATGATCGTGGTCATGGCCTGAACATTGTTGACGTCCTCCATGAGATGTTGAAGATCTGGGATTGCAACCACGCATTCCGCGAAAAGTCGCGTGTACAGCTTCCTCCCTTCGGTTGGTCTCACAACACCGTTCGTATCCGCATTCCAGTTCGCGCAACAGTTCACGCAAGATGTGGGATTGAATTTTGAGTTTGACCCGAGCGCCTTCGACTTGTTCATCTGCATCTCTCTCACACAAAGTTCGCAGATCAACTCACTGAGCTCGGTGACCGAATACCATCGAAGACTTTGATCACTGACATCGATGTTCCCAAACGCATCTTGTCCGCCGTGTCCTTCATCCTGCCGTTCTTGCTTCCGCTTTGATTGAGCAGTGAAGGTCGGCTTGTACTCGAATTTCACCTTCGACTCCTCCATGTTCTTCGGGATATTGAATCGAAGGTCGGGCTCGTTTATGCGTGTCTCCTCCAGCTCACGCACGAACGCGTTGCTTGGCGCGATCACATCGATGGATTTCTCCACCAACAATCGCTTCAAGAGGAAATGTTGCAGATTCGAGCTCCCAGGGATCTTGTAGTTCTTACCTGTGAGCGCGTGGGCAACGCGCCACATCCAAATGTGTACAGACACAGGTGAGTCATCCATGTCTCGCCTCCGTCGTTCGACGATGAGCTTTTCCAGTTTCTGCAATCGGGAGATGATGCTCATCGTATCTGCGGACGAGGAGACTTGCTCACTCGAACCGTAGTACGATCTCTCCTCGATGTTTGTCCATCCCTGTTCGTTGACCATCATCTGGAAGGTCTCGTGCTCCCTTTCGCATTGACAGCCCTCAGGGGCCAATCCAGGACCAAGAAGCTCTTCTTCTGAATCATCATGTCGCGAATCGTCGCCCCACCAATGGGGCCCCTTTTCTGCTCCTTGATGATCCGGATCAACCGTCCAGGTGCGTTGTCTGGGTTCTTCTCTGCCTGGATCAACGCGTTGATGGCTTTGGCGCCCGGAAGGCGTCCAGTAATCAAGCATCCTGTTTGGGCACACGTGAAAGCATACAGCTGAAGCCATGCCGCATTCCCTTTCCCAACATAGGAAAGAATAATCTTCTCCGCACTGGTCTTCTCCTCGAAATGTAATAGCGAAGAAGTCAGGCATCTCAGCATACACTCCCAATATGTCGCGTTCTTCCCGTCCGCGAGACACGGCCCAAATACAGTTTGTATGATTGGGTACCCTGTGTTGGCGTCTATGTTGAACTTCACGTTGACAGTCGCGCCACTCAGAGTAATACCCCCTTCGAATGAGGTGTATGTGTCGAGTCCAGCAGTTGGGCTGATGATTGTCCATCTGTCATCATCACCACCGGAGTTCATGCGGAATATGGAGTCGATGATCTCGTTGTCGATCTTGACGGCATCGCTTGCATACGACCCCCCACTTGAAGCTCCCTGCTGGGGGACTGGCCCACCAGAGGTTTGTTTCCTTTGCCCGGAGCTCGACGCCGACTTCTGCTGTCGCTCCGTCTTCTGCGGCGGCTCCGTCTTCGATGAACCCATTACCCACCACGTCGGCTCCTCTCCGATCGCGAAGTCCTCGGGGTACCTCTCCAGTTCCCTGTCGGCTTCGTGAATGGTGCAGTAGGTGTTCTGGTCGAATTCGATCATGTTGTCCTTCTCCGCCTTCCTTTCGATCTCCTTCAGCCAACTTACCCACTTGCGCCGATCTTGGTTCTCAGCGGCCCTGTCAGCCGCGTGTGGCGCCAAGCTGATGGAATTGATGTTCATCGCAGGCAGCTTTGATTCGTAGATCATGTCGATGCACCACAGGAAGTTCCTGGCGACCTCAATCTCCCGATAGAGGTCCCTTAGCTCATTCTTGTCCTGACGGAAATAAACTGTGTACGACTGATCCGCAGCATGCCTCTCCCCGACCAATGGCTGCAACCTCCTCATGATGAAGGAAACGCACATAAGTGAGTTGATTGCCCCAATGCATGCGTCAGAGATGTCGCTGGGGGTTGACCCACAGATCATCCAGCGCAAAAGGTTGTGCTGGCTTCATCGATGCACGCAGCTCATTCTGGTAGGTCAGCCCAAGGTCCCAATTCTTCTGGTAGTCGTCTTTTGCGCCACGACCGTAGAAGTCAAGCCTTGATCACGCTCAACGTGAATACCTTCCCCCAGTTTCGATCTCTGAACTTCGAAATTCTTCGATCATGCCTTTCGAACTCTGCAGTTGTCATAAACTCCTCGGAGCTCCTCCACCTTCTTGACGACGAGGTTCTGGTTGGTTCGTCGCTGATGAACTCCTTGTAGACTTCCCCGACCGGAGTGTCTTGGTGGAACGCAGCTTTGAAAGACCGTTCTTCATTGTCCTCGGCCACACCTGATGCGAGATCCCAAATATCTGCGATGGAGCTCAACATATCTGCCCCTTCGATGCAATACTTGGTGACGTTGAGCAGTTCAGGATTCTTCGCTAGTAGCGATGCCTCACCGCAAAGCTGGTTCAGCGCCGCCACAATCTTCTTCCCTTTGCTGCAGAACTCCCTCCAACCAAGCATGCATTCGTCAGCAGAAAGTTGTCCGAAAACTTTACTGATAAACTCCAATGCAACCCTCATGGATTGCCCTTCTCCTTTCATCATTCCGCGGCACTTGGCAGAGTAGTACGCTGAGTAGGCGTAGATAGCGGGGACGCCAATGTCCTCGATCCACTTTATGCATGTACCCAGGTCGCTGCCCATTTCCATTCTCTTGGGGATTCTTTTGCCCTCCTCGATGGCGTTCTTCACGAGGTTCCCCAAGAATATTGCCGCTTGCCTGGATTTCCCAACAGGCACGCAGAAGAATTCATTCGTATTGACGACGGTCGCATTGGCAGTCATCTTGATGATATTCTCCAGAACCGGGAAAACCCAAAATAGGCAGCTGCAAATAAAGCCACAGAATAGTCCCAATAAGCGCCCAGCTTCTAATTGAGGTGCGGGACTGGCCCAACTCCTCTTCGAAACTTGAGGTTCGGGACTAGCCCAGTCCCCCGTTGGAACCTGAGGTTCGGGACTAGCCCAGCTCCTCGGTGGTACAGTCGGGGTGGTGCGTATCTCACACGCAGCAGCTTGATGCTTCCGCGATCTCCCTCGCGTAACGCAAGCAAGAGCGAGTTTCAATGGTGCCGGCTGAAGGCACTTTGCTCGAGCACGAAAACGACGGAGGATCACACCCACAATTAACGACGTGTACAACTGGGTTTCTTTGGTTTCCCGACCGGCACAAGGTCCATGCTCATGGTTTCCATTACACTTCTTAGACAACGAGCTGCCAAGGTCAAAGTTCCACGAAACAACTCTCCATGGTTTCTTGATTGGCATGGGTTTGTTAGCATACCTTTGCTTCAAGCCATAGCGACACCCATCAAACTCATGACTAATGTCATCATGAACAGCCTCATGCAGTCTCTCATCCTTCCAATAATCGCAACTCCCAGGCAACCCAAACAAAATCGCAGCGCGTTTCGTCATGGCATGCCGTTTGATTTCAACGAACCGTTCAAACAATTTCCAAAATTCCTTCTGTTTGGCCTCTATTTTCTCTGCGGTGTCAACTCCGCGAGTCTTGTTGAGGCGTGCCCATGATGATCCCCCCGTGCAAGGCCCGGCGAAGAACAACAAATCGGAAGTTTTAGTAAGCACATGTCTGGCGATTCTCCCCCCGTACTCGCTCAGTAAGTCATCGACCAAAGTGATGGTCACGACCTGCGGCCCGTTATGTCGGGCAAGGGCAGTGAACCAGTTACGCGGTTCGGAACATGCCATCAGCACAATAGGCCGAGCCAAGTCAACACTGTACAAAGTGACGACTGTGCGAGTTCTCATACCAGGAAGCGAGACATGCACCGGAGCACGAAGCACACCACCGTCATGTTTAACCATCGCGAGCTCAATACCCGGCACTAACTGTGGTTTGTGCTTCACCGCAATGCCATACGGAACAAAACAACGACCAGGAACATGTTGCTCATGACTGGTATGCAGGCAACGCATAAGCAGCTTAAACCGGAGCAAAGTTTCCAAAGCAAGGTCATTGACACATTTTAATTCAATGCGCTCGTTCGACAGTTCTTCAACGAATGCGGCCAGCACGGACTGCATGTCAACATCCCCGGACCCGACGTGAATTGGTCGTGGTCGTGGAGACTGCTCCCGCGCCGGTACAGCAACCGGTACGGGATGAAACTGCCAAACTGCGCGTTCAACCCACCCATCAATCCGCTCACACTGCAATCCAGGGTCGACCCTGTCCTCAACTTTGAGCCATGACCCGTTCCTCAGAAACCAAGTGGAACGAAGCCACTTGCTCCCGAATGGTGTCACAACCGCAAGTGGAGGTCTCACACGCATCAATCTGGGTCCTTTGGCAACGACAACCGGATCATGTCCTTCATGCTCATGCAATCCTTCTTTGGATGTCAATCCGGACCACCACAGGTCCGGGGGCATGATCGGAATGTGTGTGTACGGAAATGTGGGAACTCCGTCAACCGTTCCCGAAGCAGTCTGCATGGTCCCTTTTATGGGATCACACGTAGGTGTGAGCGCCTTGAGGGTATCCGGGTCAGACAGCAAGCTCGGGTCGAGTAGACCAATCTGCAAACATGCATGTTTCCATTTGCGTCCATCATTGAACGCCTTGGTGTAGATGTCAGCCGCCATTCTGTCGGTGACTTCATACGCCAAATACATGTAATCACGTGTGAACATCTCATGCATCCACGAAATGCAAACACCATGGCTTCTCTCAAGGTGGCGCATCGTGGGGTTTCTCCCCGATCGCACGACACCGATCATAGCCTTGTTATCGTCATAGAACACAAAGTTCGGTGACTTCTTGAGAATCCGCTGCAACAACTTTAGAGCAGGCATACCCATGCTCTCATGGCAACATCGGCCGCAACTATTTCGGCCTCAGGAGTTGAGTGACTCACACAACCCTGTCTTTTTGAGCTGCCAGACAACGGAAACCGAGTATTAGGCCCTTGTATATTCAAGTGTCCACCAGAGGTGGAACGTAGCGAGTCGACACATCCTGCAAAGTCAGCGTCCGCATACAAGGCCAAGTGCACATCATCCATGGAGTCTCCGACCCAACCGACCATGCGCCAATGTTTCGTATGATGTACATAGCACATCAAATGATGCAAACCCCGATCATCGGAGTCAGTCCACCTGTGCACATTCCGTGCCAGGCGATTCACTTGCCGCAACAAATCGAAGCGGGCAATCCGCGCACCGTACAGCAACTTCATTAGTACGCTAGCGGCATGCGGAGCAAGGTGTCCACGCACGGGCTCCTTCATGGCCAACTCAGGAGTCCCTCCCCGCTGGTCCGGCGCTGTGGCAGAACCGTCGGTGGGCGCAAGATTGTTACACCAATTGCACACGACTGACGGCCCCTCTTTGGCAGGCTTCCGTGAGACGTGATTCTTTGTTTCTTCATGCAACTCAGGAGTGACAACCTTATTCAACTTTACGTCGCCCGCCACCTCAAGATAGCGGTCGACACAGGAACGTAGGAACTGTTCCATGTCATAGGTCACCGTTGTTACTCGGTGTCCGTTCCCGAGAGTGACGTTTCCCTTGCTTTGATTACAACCAAGGTACATGTCAAGTCCAGTCTCGGGCTCAATCTTCAAACGTGTACGTAACATGCTCCATCCCTGGGCAAGGTTCTTTTGCGGCCCTGCCATTTTGAAGTCGTCGACGTACACAACCAGAACAAGCTGGAGCTTTTCATGAATGTACACTGACATTCTTCACCGATGGGTTCAAAACCAACGGCGCGCACCGATTCATCACAGTGCTGCTCCCAGAATGTTCCAACATCTGGGTGTCCGTACAGCGCCTTCCTCAATGGAACGACTGGTCTCCTGTACTTACCCCATTTGCATTCACTCGGCACAGCCTCTGGTGGCAATTCAATCCAACATGGCGTGCCTCTCAGTGTGGCCTGGATGTACGCTTGAACAGCGTCGGCCATCTGCACATCCCAACCATCATGACAACCCAAAAAATCCGCCCAACGCGAGGCCTCAAACGAAGCAGGAGAGTTCCCCAAATCTTGAAACATCGCAGCTTCAAAGCTTTGATTCTTCACTTGGTTCCCCAGCAACACGCCTCTACCCTTGAACTTCCTCTTAGGATCACCAACAGGCAACTGTGAGTGCTTCTCAACACAAATACCATGTGCGCGAGCCATGTGTATCTCTTCCCCTTTCGCTTTTGCCTCCTTGGCCACAGCGTCATATTCCCGCACTGCGCCAAGGTCGAAGACGCCCTGGTCGATTAATCCCGACCATTCTTTCTTCATTGATGCCAACGCATCAGGGTTGGTCAGCATTTCCTTCCGGCCAACCGGTCTGGACACTAAAGCGTCGAAGAATCGTACAACTTTTACGGCTTTCTCTCTGTGCTGTATTCGCTCAGAAGTCACGCACGGCATCGATGGGTATTTCTTGGCTTCACCGTTTTCTCCTATTGCGGGCAACGCGAGTGGCACTTTTCCAGAAACCACCTCAGCAGACTCCTCCCATTCATACCAGGTAAAATCCGTCGATGCATCGACCGTTGGATCTGTCCCCGATGTCGTCTCAGCTTCGTCTTTCTGACGCTCTATGACTGATGCAACTGCCTTCGTCCAATTTGGAGTCGATTTCGACCGCTCCTCAGATTTGAACTTCCAGGCGTACATTACCACCAGACACGCAAATTCTTTCTCAAGCTGAACGTTTCGTCTCAAGACGTCTTGGGATTGCTTGGAATCCATGAGAACAACCACTCCGTCAACAGGATTTACAACTATCCTGACCCAATCAAGCTCAGCCAAGTGTTTCCCATCCATTGGGTTCTTGATCTTTGATATGATCTTCCGCAATCCCCAATTGTACTGCCATTCAACTCCACCCCAGCGATTTCGAAGCATTGCTCGAATTCTCTTACCACCGGGCATCTGCAATGTCTGTGCCTCAGCCGGCGCAGAAATCTCAGATTCCTTACTTTTGGGGTCGTCTTTCTTCTTCTTGCCACCGCCCTTCACCTCGGCCTTTTCCTCCTCGGTGTAGTATTTCCTCATCATTGCCCATTCATCGGGAGTGTACTCTGGAGGTCTCGTCGTCTTCATTAACCTGAAGCCATCTTTCCCGACAGGATATGGTCTTCCGGCCCTATCGATCTTAACCTCCTTGCCATCGTCGTTGATGTATGTTATGCCGTCCCCAGGTAGTCCAGCTGACACATGTGGAAGGTCGGGCTTCTTAATTTCTTCGTCGCCCTTGACATGTCCATCCCCTTTCCCTTTCGATGAGCTCGGTCTAGCATCCTCTTCTTCTACATGGTCCCCCCGACCTCCGACAAGTACTTCCGGACCATCATCAAGCAGCAGACCAGCGATCTGATCGACCTGGTCGTCGAGCAGTCGCTTTTCGTCACTCTGCAATAACTCGGGCTCGTAGTCCTCATCTTCGATCAGGCGGTCACGTGCATCCAGACCGATTGCATCGACAGACATCTCAATCCCCTCCAAAGTCTCGTTGGCAGCCTTGTACTTCTGTTGTATTGGGAATGTCAGAGGTGATTTGAGAATCATCCTCTCCGTTTGATGCGGCATTCTCAATCGAGGTGGAACCTTTGCTTTCTTGATGTTCAACTCTGCACCCGCAAACGCAGTGAGTGCCCAAGCCCGATACTTGTTCGCCCAATGCATCCCGGTGCTCAACACGTATCCAGCAAATATACCAGTTTCCCCTCTTGGTTCGAATTTCTCCCTCTTCTCCCCTCGTGCCTCACTCGGCTTGAAGTCTACTAGCGCACCAAAAGGTATCTTCTCGCCTTTGAACTCCTCGCCATGCAGTCTCATCCAAGCGCTCGATCCATTTACTTCTTCAATGTTCATAAGATGGCACAGCGTGGTGATGGCCTGCGCCCAGTAGCACGTGGGTAGACCGGCATGTACAAGACAAGCCGAAGTCTGGTCGATGATGAATTGGTTTGTTCTTTCAGCAAGGGAATTATTCTGCGGTCGTCCAGGCAGCGACAGGTCGTGGTTCAGTTTCAGCTCCACGCATGCATTGATCAGTTCCGGGCCATCATCCGAGTATACCTGCTTGATCTTCCTCCTCCCGCAGAAGTGCTTGATGGCCCTGACGACGGAGTCAGTGTCTCTTCTCGCAGTTGGATAAGCCATGATAATTCCGGTATATATGTCCCGAACAATGAGCGCATACCTGCCTTCCACTTCATGATCTCCTGATGCCGTCACAAAGTCGAACGTCACCAGGTCCCCGAACATCTTTACCTCCCTCTTGAAGGCCCCCGTTCGTGATCTGAAGTGTCTCATCTTCGCCTTGACGCATGATTCGCAGAAAGGGTTTCGATACCTGTGTGTAAGCAAATGAGCAATGGAGTTGGCGTCCCTCTTGAGGACTCCCACTTTCCTCTTTATAGATGATCCTTCGTACACATCAACTTCAATTCCAGCATCTGGATCATCCTCATCAACCTCTTCCTCGTTAGCTTCGGCATCACCATGTCGACATGGGACTGGCCCAACGTCTACAGGTGTTTCCTCAGCTACGGGAGGCGGACGTACCGGACCGGCTCCTCCGGGTGGTCCGAAGTCAAACGCACCATCATGGCGCTCGCCCTCGACCTCTGCGGATTCACCGACAGCGGCGGGTGTGACCTCGTTGTCATCGTCGCCATCCTGATCTGCCTCATCGTTCGTTACCATTGCCAATACTTCCGAAAAGTGCCCCTTGAGGTCGTCTACCGTAGGGCGATGCCTGTTACTCCGAAGTTTACCATCACTCACGAGGTATGGGATGTCGTCCTTGACTTGTAAGTGCACGAATCCCTGCTTTGGTGTAACCATGAAAGGTAGTTTACCAGGCATCCAGTGAAATGCATAACCCATCTTCATGCACCTCCTCCCTACTGACAACACCGTGGGTGTCTCGTCCAACACGTGCGGCTCGACAGTCTCGTCCAACTCGTCCACAACTATCTTGGCCACGTCGGATGTGGAAGTGGAACCATTTGCGGTCTGGAACACAATCTCATCATCATCCTTCACAATATCCACACCCAGACTCTTTGCCTTGGCTCGTCCAATGAGATCATGACCACATCCGGTGTCCATCAACCACTTCACCCGTTTGCTGATGCACGTTGACATTGCGAACACATTCTTCGGCAAACCATGCTGCTTCTTCCAGTCGACGGCCGATTCCTTAATCTCGTCCTTGTTCCGATCATATTCGAACAACATGGCGCTCTCCTTGGTTACTGGGAAGTAGTGTTTCTTGTATATGTCGTCTACCACCTCTTTCAATATTCTCGCTCTTATCAATGATCGTTGGACTTAATAGGCTGATAATTCTCGATGATCACTGCTCTTAAACATCTTCTCGTCGACGTGCACGTACTGATAAAGCTCATTCTCATTGTCCTCATAGCCGTACCACTCCCCTTTTCGTTCCCATTGCCTTCTCTCGTCTTCGAGATAGGTGATCTCCCCATTCTCGTCGACATCGAGTACTTCCTTGAACCATACCATTTCTCGGGGATCGCGGACTCGCCAGACCATCTTGATGATTCGCTCATTGCGTCGTCATCATGCTCGTGGTAGATAGTCTCGGCTTCATCCGGTTCGACCTGGTCAACGTCCTTCTTGAAGCTGACCTTTCCCGCAGGAGCCGATTGCTTCAAGACTATCGTAGGCATCGCGATGGCCCTTCTTGCAATAGCTGGCGCTGCGGCTTTGGCGGCAGCCTTCGACTTGGCTTGCGCCTTGTCGCTTAACGTTGCCGGAGCTGAATTGTTCTTGATGAGCTCGTGCCTATACTTGCAAGCACTCCCCTTGTCGCATTTTCCTTTCTGAAACGCGAAGCATGCTCCATCATCCCTCTTTGGTGATGATGATCTGGATTTGGACTTACCTTTTCCTTTCCCTTTGGGCATGTTCTCCAGCTTGTGCTCCGTCTTCTTGCTGTGGGAAAATGTGCATTCATTCCCTTTTACGCATCCCTTCGCTGACTTGAAGTGATACCAACATGGGTTATCTTTACCTCCGCCCGGACTCTTGCCTCTGTCGCTGGCACCGTCGGACTTGCCGTTCTTGCCAGCGTGACCCTTTGCTTTGGCCTTTGGGAGTACAGGAGCAGCATCAGGTCCACTGGGTTTCCCCTTTCTGCCTTTGCCACCCTGGTTCTCCTGTTTGCCAGTTGCAGGGGCTGCATCTCTGCCGCCCGACTTCATCATCGACTTGACCGATTTCTCCTTCATGTCAAGCATCAGGTCCTCCCGATCCGCCTTAATCTGATGGTCGATCAATGCCAATAAGAATTCGTACGTCTTCTGAGGATGCTTGTCCGGCAATCTATGGTAGGCGTTGAGGCCGAACTCCATCTTCTTGCTCCCTTTGATCTTCCTGTAAAGAATATCTCTGAGAGCCAACTTGCTGGGTCTGTCTTCGCTCCTCATCTTCAGCAACAAATCATACCACTTGTTCCTGAATATAACCAAGTTCTTGTCTCCAGGAAAGTCAAGGTTGAATAGGTGCTCGATGTGGTAGACAAGATCCGTTCGATCAGACGTTCTGAATGATTGCAAAACCAATGCCACCAATTCTCGTCCCTTCACGATCACCCCTTGTTGATGTCGTAGTTCCGAATGTCGCGTAGCGTCAAGGTACACGTCTTTGGCTTCGTCAGGTGCTTGTTTCAACATGTTCTGCATGCCCATGGCCATTTTGATATCTATCGTAGCGAATCTGTCGCCGCCGGAGTCGCTCAGCATATTTAGGTCTGGGTTTAACCCAAGAGCCTGTTCCAACCATTTCGTCCATGCGTCAGTATCTGGATCTGCGCATGCGCTCAGAACATTCATCAGCAGTTGCATCTTCCAGTTATCGAGTTGATGGATCTTTGGCCAACCCTGAGCATCGGATATTGATTACAATCAATCTTTTGATTATCAGATTGATTCCATACAAAAATCAATCTCCACAGATTGATTTTGGAGAAAATGAAATCAATCTAAAAAAGCAAAGTTTGCAGCTCATATTCAATATAAAAATGCATACTTTTAGACCTGCAAAATCAATCTAGAAATCAATATCAAAATCAAAAAATCAATCTGCAAATCAATACAAGTCATGCTTTTTTCAGTATTTGCTGATGGTCCAGCAAAAGATTTGCCTTGCCACTTTGTGGTGAAACTACCCTTTTTCAAAGGTGCACTTTTTCAAAGGTTTCCCTTTTGCAAGGTCAGAATAGCCTTTCAGTTTCTTTGAAATTGTCCCTTGTCAGCAAAAGAGACAGAAGAATCTTATATTTGGGTGCCATTTTGGCAGAGAGCCTGGTGCTTCTGACCCCACTTGATGAGGAAAATGTCAGCAAGCTGACTTTCCCAACAAAATCCTCATTGGAAAAGCACCAGTGTGCTTTGACGTTGAGATACTGTGAGTTATAAAGGAGATGTCTTTTGTTGACTCAGCTTGGTTCCAAAATGCTTCCAAGTGTTCTGTTGGGAATATATTGTCAAAGTTAGGCAAGGCCCCCATAGCCTCAAAAAGGATGTGAGGAAGGAAGACAGCTGCCTCCTCAATCCCCTTTTTCAAGGACTTGGGGTCGATGCACTGTACAGGCACCTCTGTTGCAGAAGGCACAATGCTGTCTTGGACAAACCTTGTCAGCAGATCCCTGTGGATGTTCCCTGGGTATTGCCCAAAGGAGCCGCACTTGGCTATGTCAGATAATTCATCATGCTGGCAGCCATCACAGCAGGCACAATCTGCTAGCCACCTCACAGTGGTTGCACTGAGCTTTCCATGACTCCAAAGACTCAACAGTGCAGTTGCTAGCCTGCTGCGCTGGTCCCCTTTTTCAAAGGAAGCATTGTTCTGCTTACCCATAGCTTGCTCAAGCTTCCAACCTCTCAATCTTTTGGTCATGTGGTGAATCTTTTTAAACCACACCACCCCTTTTTCAAGGTGCCTTGTCCCTTTTACAAGGTGGAGCTGCCTCCCTTTTTGTAAGGTTCCTTGTCCCTTTTGCAAAGGTTTCTGCCTTGAGCCAGACTCATGGCTGCAGTAAGCCACAAATTTCAAACTCTTGGGGGTGGGGCAACACCAACCTTGTAAACCCTCAAGTTCCCCTATTTTTTAATGGGTGCTTGGCCAAGGGGCCCACACAAGGAACAAAACCAACCTTGTTAACTGGGAAGCAACCCCCCATGCAAGTTCCTTTGATTGTTTGGCGCCAAAGCAAATTTGTTGATCAAGGGGCCCAAACACAACCAACCAGGCTTCAGGGTTGGGTGGGGGGGTGGTGGAAATCTTGGAGGGTGGTGCTTGGGTGTGGGTCCCTTAATGTCAAAGCAAGCAAGAGGTTTTCCCTGCGAACATTGTGCACTTGCAGCACTGTGGCTGCAAGGTGAGAAAGCGCATGCCAGGGCGCCCACCAAAACGTAATCCAAAACGCAATGGTTCCCTTTTGTTGTTTGGGTGGTGTGATTCTCTTATTTTCAGGGTACCCGGCAAAATATGTATTTGCAATGGTTGGTTAGGCACCCCTGCATGAAACCCCCCTCCTACACTGAGATCATAGAGCCCCTTTTTCAAAGGATCCCCCTGTTTCAAAGGAGTGTGCCCTGCCCTTTTCCAAAGGCTCACCCTTGCCAAAGGGATGTGTGATGTTCAGCCTTTGGAGCTTCTGGATGTAGCTTTGTTGAGGATTTGCAGCACATCCTTTGTTTCATCCTTTGCGTTTTTCACTGCAGCTGCCACCTCCAGCATGATTTGTTTCATATCCTCTACACTGGCTTTGTTCCCTTTGTTCAAGGTTCTTCTCACCTTTCCCAACACCTCCCCCAACTCCATATGCACCTGCTGCTTGTCTTTCAAGCCTTGCTTGCTCATGTATGGGGACCCTTTTACATTTTCCAGGGCATCGCCAAAGTCTTCCAGGCAATTTGCACACATCTCTTTGGTTTTTTTTAGCTTTTTCAAAGCTGCGGTCATTTGCTCTTCAGGTGGCAGGTCCTCCAAAGCCAGCACTTGGGGTTTGGGCTTATTTCCTTTCCTGCCCCCCTCCCCCCCTTTGCCTTTGCCAGTTCCTTTTTCAAGGCTGCTGCTTTTCCCTTGGCTAGCCAGGAACTGTTGCAAGTCCTTGTCAAAGAACTTTTGCCATTCCTCTTCTTCCTCCTGGTTCGGCTGGTACTCTTGGCTTTGCTGCCAGTGCTTACCCTGGGTCCCCTTTGACACCCTCAGGTAGTCTTTGTTATCACAATATTCCCAGACCCCCCAACTGTCAGTGCATTCTCTGGCAGTGACCCTGCCACTTTGAACATGTCTGTTGAGGGTTTCTTCTCCCCATTTGTCAAGGGCTTCTTTTTCACTCAGCCACTTCTCCCTTTTTGCAAGGGATTGCTCAACGCTTTTTGTTTCTGCCACATGGCAAAACTTTGGGGCATCCTGCCTCATCAAAAACAAGGCTGTCCTTAGCCCCTTCTCCTTTTTCCCTGCCTGATCAAACTCCTCTTTGGCTTCTTCATTTCCTTTTTTGGCAAGCCACTTGTGGCGCCTGTTCCACCCCCTTGTCTTTTCAGATGCTGTCATGGATTCTTGCAGGGACCTTGCAGCCTCAGATTCATCATCATACTTGTCAGCAATCTGGTCGACCTTTTCCTTTAAGGACAGCTGCCCCAATTTACCCAAATTCTTTGCATTTATCGTGGCTTTGGCCCCTTTGTTCAAGGGAGGTGCCTTTAAAATTGATTTGGGTGCTTTCTTTGGCTTTGGCTTTCCCTTTGTCAAGGGTGCTGACTTCATGACGGTGGTGGGTTTGTGCCTTTTGGCGCCCGTTGCCTTTGCCATGTTCTTCACTTTCTCAAGTGGGTCCCCTTTTTCCAAGGGTGTTTGTTGTAGAATTCTGTTTGGGCCTGAGCAGAAAATGCTGCAGAAAAAAATGCATGAAACCCAGTAAGGGTGATGAAGGGTGATGAAGGGTGATGAAGGGTGATGAAAGGTGATGAAAGGTGATGAAAGGTGATGAAATACATGGTATCACCCTTCATCACCCTTCATCACCCTTCATCACCCTTCATCACCCTTCATCACCCTTCATCATTTTTCAAGGCCCCTCAAAATGTTGCTCAAAAAATTGGAAACCAAACTGGTATGATTTGTTTGAATGAGTTTGGGGCCCAAACCATAAAGCACCAAGAGGTTTTGTTGGCAACCAGCCACATTTATGAAGATCCAACAGGATAGGAAAAACCAACCTCATGTGTGCAATCTCCTTTGCAAAAGGGAGTTTCCCAAAACGCACACCCCTTACCACCCTTGAAAAAGGGGGGTTCCCCAAAACACACACCCCTTACCACCCTTGAAAAAGGGGGGTTCCCCAAAACACACACCCCTTACCACCCTTGCAAAAGGGTGGTTTCCCAAAACACACACCCCTTACCACCCCAGCAGCCCAGCCCCTCCAGGACCTTTTTTTTCCGTTGCAAGCTCAACTCTGTGCAGACAGCCACTGCCCAAAAAAACCAAACAGCTTAGCTTTGAGATACTGTGACACTCAACCTTCAACAACTGTAACAACTGTTATAAATAGGGCAGTGGTGCCTGCAGAAACTACAAAAACATGCACCCCTTTCTCCAAGGGTTCCCCCTTGTTCAAAGGTCGAATTAGTTGGTGAGTCCCCTGTTTCTAGGGTGTTTGGCCGCAGGCTGCAGGTCCCTATTTCTAGGGTTGTTTTTTCTTGCTCTTTTTCAAGAGTCCTGCAGGAATGCCTGAATTGCCTCCTGCAGGTTGTTGCAGACCTGGATGCCCTGAGCCTTTGCCCAGTTGTGCTTCTCTTTGAAGCATCTGATGGGGAAGGTCCTGAGGTTCAGCCAGGCTGCCTCCTGGCAAATGTCAGCCCCATCATCAAACAGGGCAGTGCATCCCAAATGCACTGCCCAGCTGCTCTTGCCCCATCTGCCTGTTCTTTCTCTGATGCAGAAGGCATTGCTGAGCTGGCCCCAGAAGGCAAGCTCTGCAATGTCCTCGTCACCTCCTTTTCCCTTTTTGCACAGGCATAGCTGCACACAACCACCTCATGCCCCAAGCCAAGCAGCTCTTGAATGGCTTCAATGTGCTGGTCTGGGACGTAGCCATTGGCTTCCAGCACATTGTGAAAGTCAATCATGACTTTGGTCTTGGGCGTTGAGGCAGGTGCAGCCCCCTTTTCAGGGGTGTTCTCCTCTTGGCTTGGCTCTCCCTTTGCCAGGATCTTGCTCTGGCTTGGTTTCCCCTTTTCAGAGGTTTTCTGGCTTGGCTCCTCTTGGTTTGGCTCCTCTTTCTGTGGCTTCTCTTGGCTTTGGGATGGTCCCCTTTTCATGCATCCACCTTTTCAGGTGCTTTCTCTGGCTCCCCCCCCTTTTCAGAGGCTTTGCCTTCCTCTAGCACAGGCTCAAGTTGGCCCACCCCATAGTTGCTACTCAGGTGCCAGGCGTGCCTTTCCTTTTCCTTCTTGTGCCAAACCAATTTTTTTCTGGCAGGGCTGGTTGACCTGGACTCTGAGCTGGAGTTGTCCCAGTCCACAGACATGGGGCCTCTTCCTGCAGAGCTTCCAGAGCTTTGGCTGCTTGACCTTTGCCTCCTTTGGCTCCTGCTCCTTTGGCTGCTTTTGCTTGAGGCCCTGCTTCTGCTCCTTTTTGGCTTGGTGTCACTTTGCCAAGTGTCATCTGTCCAGGTGTCATTTTGCCAAGTGTCATCTGTCCAGGTGTCACTTTGCCAAGTGTCATCTGTCCAGGTGTCACTTTGCCAAGTGTCATCTTCCCAATCTTCCCAGGTGTCACTTTGCCAAGTGTTGCCTGTCCAGGCTTCACTTGGCCAAGTGTCACCTTCCCAGGTGTAACCCTCACTTTTGCAAGTGTTTTGCTGCCAGCTTTCCGGCTCTTCCCATTGTTCTTTCACCTTTTCAGGTGGTGGCTGTGGTTGCAGGTGGGCTCTTCTGGCTTGCCTGGCTTTGCTGGTTGTGCCCTGCCCGCTGTTCCTGCCTGCTTTGTTGCCAAAATCCCCTTTTTCAAGGGCGAGGTTTTTCCTCCACTCTTTCCATTCCCAACTCATCCACTCACCACTCATGGCCCTAGGTAGCTAGGCTTAAGCCAAAATGGCTGCAGACCCATGCATGCATACCGACCCCTTATAAGAAACACAGTTATTAGCAGCCCCACCCCCCATGCAAACAAAACATTGGCAAGACAACCATGTTTCATCTGCCTTTCTTAAGGGGGACCACCTGATCCTTGCAATTCTTGTTTTTTTTGGGGGGGCCCCTTAGCTACCCTTGCAACCCTAAAACCAATTTTTCTCCTTTCCCAAAGTTCTTGCTAGGCTCTTGTGGCCAGCAGCGCCAACCCCTTGCAAAAGGGCAATCCCTTTTTCAAGGGCACTTTGTGTGCCCCTCCCCCTTTTCAAGGGTTCTCCTCCAGCCTCCCTTTTGTCAAGGGTGTACTGCACTTTTCAAGGGTACTTCTTCAGATTGGCTTTCCTTTTGTCACAGGTTAAGTGTTTTTATGCATCCCTTTTGCAAAGGTGCTTTTTGAAACAAGAGGATTTTCCTCAAGGTCAGCAGGAGCCCTGCATCCACATATGGTTTGGAGAAATGCCTAGCTCCTCCCCTGCCTCCTTTTCCCATTCCCTTTTTCAAGGGCTTTAACACCCTGTTGCAAGGGGCTCTTTGGGTTGCTGTCCCTTTCAACGTACAAAGCCTTTAGCAAGTTGCCCCCTTTATTCAAAGGCTTCCCAGCAAACTGTAAGCCAAAATGCTGCAAATGTACTCACAGCAAAAAGTTCCCATGCAAAAAATCAATATGGAAATCAATATGGAAATCAATATGGAAATCAATATGGAAATCAAACAAATCAATCTGGAAATCAATATTAAAACCAATGCAAAACCACCCTTACAATCAATATGAGAATCAATATATAAATCAATCTGGAGAATCAAACTTTTCAACCCAGCAAATATTGAAAAAACAATGTAATCAAACTATTCAAAATCAATATAAAAACCAGGAAGTTTATTGATTGTAATCAATATCCGATGCTCAGGGAAGCAGGAATAGACACCCTCTCGGCTTCTTTCCTCGAAATCCTCGGCCTTTCGTTCTTGATTTCTCGATCATCCCTCGATCTTCTGCGCCTCCTCCGTGTCCGATTGTCATCTTCTTCCTCTTCTTCGTCCTCGTCCTCTTCGTCCTCTTCATCGTCGTCATCCTCGTCCTCATCACCGGGTGGATCATCCGGAGGTCCTCCTCCGCCACCTGTGAGGCTCAACTGACGTCGACCTGCCCCTTGTCTATTTCCATTGGGCGAGAATCCACCGTAATCCAATGGGGGTGTAGTACCGTTGTTTCCCCCTCCATCACCACTACCACCAGTTGTAGTAGCGGGTTGTGGGACATGCCCAACAACCCCCTGCATCTGGGATAGGTGTACATCGATCATTGGATCACCAAAAGACGGAAAGAGAATCGAACCTGGCATTAGTGACGAATTAGGGATCAGATTCGATGATGATGACGGGAATAACCCAGTCACCCTCTTGTCTACCCTAGTCGAATTAGCTTGGGGTCCTCCCTCAGCGCGTTTCACTACTGCTCGTTCACGATGTCCATCTTTACTGCTAGAGGCTTCCTGTGTCTCCAGCTTCTTGAGTGCTCGTAGTTCCTCATTGTCAGCATCGAGTTGACGAACAAAACTCTCTTCTTGCTTGAGCGTCGCCTCCCGATCCTTCAGTTGTCCCTGAAGTTCATGCATCTCCTCGAGGTACTCATCATACACTCCTTTAGCTGTCAATCTCCAGTACTCAGCCTCCTTCGACTTCTCGTCCATCGTGCACCGCTCTTCTTGTTTTGCTTCTCTGACCTGGGCTAACTCCAAGATCGCATCTTGACGATGACCACCCTCGATAGCAATCATCTGGTCCTTCTTCAACACGTCGGATTCGTACTGTTTGACGATCTCTTCCTTCTCGCGAAGTAAGCACTCTGCTCTCTTCGATTCTTGCTCCGCGAATATTGTAACGTCGTTCAGTCTCGCCATCAGCTGTTCCCTGGAGTCCTCCATAGAGTACGTCTCGGGGCGTTTGACGAGTGCGTGCTCCAACTGTGATTTTAGACTTTGGACCATCTCCTCCTCGTTGAACTTCTCGATAGATGTAGACGATTCAATACCTCTGATCTGTTGCTGATAAACTGATATTTGTTGCGAAGCCTCACGGTGTATCTGATTTGCATGTATAGCTGATTCCTGCGCGGCCGACTTCTCGCTTGCCATGTAGGATTTCATCACTGCAATCTCCCGCTTCTGCTCCATAATAGTTCCTTCAGCTTGTCTCATCTGTTGTATTATAACATTCGACTCCATGTCTTTCTTTTCCCCGTACTGATATGCGTTCATTTCCACCTTGCGCATCTGTTGGGCTTCCTCCTCAAACTTGCGCCATGCCTCAGCCATGTGGTGTTGGTGGTGACTCACAAGATGTCCCGACTGCTTGCTAGCAATCTCGCATCGTCTCTCCAGCTCCTGGATCCGGATGGTGCTCCCATAGTCTTCTTGATGAAGATTCGCCATTGCTGCCGACATTTCATCAAGTGTCTTTTGGTATTCCCCGATCTCCATCTCCATCTTGTTCTTTTCTTTAATCGCGGCGCGAAACTCTGCACTGGTGGGTGATTTAGACCTCCCACCTTTTGATGTTGACCTCACGCCCTTCTGCGACGTCCGTGGTGTCGCAGGCGAAGATGATGATCTTCTCGGCGGGGATTCTCTTTGCTTCGACTCCTGACGAACATCGATCTGCTTCCATGATCTTGTAGGAGTGGATATGTCGCTGAATAGCGCGGATCCTCCGCTCCCAGGTTCATCCTGTGAATCTGCGATCAAATCCATCACCGCAGGAAGAGCCATCAATCCATTGGATCCCTCTGAGCTGCTGTTCCCAAAAGTTGCAGTACTTGGGCTCGCTGAAGATGCCATTGTACCGTGTAGGTTGTTGTCCCTTTATTGTCCCTGTACCCGCAATAAACCAGCTGTCTCTCTGTCCAGTGTAGAGCTTGTCGATACGGCTGATAACCTGTCAAGAGACGGCAAGGTGACGTCCCGTGGGACGCTGTCCACCGAACCCTCCAGCTGTAATACCAACCACGTAGAAAGGTGTATACGGTCAAACCGTTATAGCCGAACCCGTGCAAATGTTGTAAGGGAGAAGGAATAATAGTTACAACAGTGGTCCTGACAAATGCAGCGCAAGCGAAGTGTTTTCCGCTCTCAATTGCCGATCACGTATGAACGCAGCTTCACATAAGATCTTGAACCTCACTTGTGACTTGAGCCAAATGGCAATCAATGGAACCTTGTAAGCAACACAAACACGGACCTCAGAACTGCTTCCCAATTTAGGCACGGGGCCAGGAGGGTTTTAACAAACAACAACAACAACAACAACAACAACAAACAACAACAAGCAAACAAACAAACAAACAAACAAACAAACAAACACGACAACAACAACAACGACAACGACAACGACAACAGCAACAACAACAACAACAAACAACAACGCTTCGATGGGCTCTCACCGCGCGGTTTTTCGGTCCAGAGTTTTCTGTCTGTTCAATGCGTCTTGGGGTTTTTACGCCCACAGACGCTGCTTGTTTCATCGATGTTCAAATATGCCCTTGGGGCAATGATGATAATGTGTGCGTGAACGTGGATGCTGATCAAGTGGCAGGCATGCACGCAATGATGATAGTGTGTGCGTGAAATGATGATCATGTGGCAGGCATGCACGCAACGATGATAATGTGT
The DNA here is from genome assembly GCA_963377175.1 of Effrenium voratum. Lineage (NCBI taxonomy): Eukaryota > Dinophyceae > Suessiales > Symbiodiniaceae > Effrenium > Effrenium voratum. Next base: position 92,697 of record CAUJNA010000389.1, on the reverse strand, counting down.
GCGTGAACGTGGGCGCTGATCATGTGGCAGGCATGCACGCAATGATGATAATGTGTGCAATGGATGATGGCAGACATGCACGCAATGATGATAATGCGTGCGTGAACGTGGATGCTGATCATGTGGCAGGCATGCACGCAATGATGATAATGCGTGCGTGAACGTGGATGCTGATCATGTGGCAGACATGCACGCAACGATGATAATGTGTGCGTGAACGTGGATGCTGATCATGTGGCAGGCATGCACGCAACGATGATAATGTGCGCGTGAACGTGGATGCTGATCATGTGGCAGGCATGTACGCAATGATGATAATGTGTGCAATGATGATAATGCGCGCATGCACGCAACGATGATAATGTGTGCAATGATGATAATGTGTGCGTGAACGTGGATGCTGATCATGTGGCAGGCACGCACGCAATGATGATAATGTGTGCAATGATGATAATGTGTGCATGCACGCAATGATGATAATGCGTGCGTCAATGTGGGTGCTTATCATGTGGCAGGCGTGCGCTCAGTCATGAAAGTGTGCCCGTGAACGCAACATACGCCCACTGCTCCAAACCCGCGCGCAGGTCGTCAAAAATGGCCCTGAAACCCTTGTTTACAGTGGGAAACGAAACGCGAAAAGCGCGCGGAAACACCCCATCGGAGGGAACAACAAACAACAAACAACAAACAAACAAACAAACAAACAACAAACAACAAACAACAAACACCAAACAACAACCAACAAACAACAAACAACGAACAACGAACAACGAACAACGAACAACGAACAACGGACAACGAACAACGAACAACAAACAACAATCAACAAACAACAAACGACAAACAACAAACAACAAACAACAAACAACAAACAACCAACAACCAACAACAAACAACCAACAACCAACAACCAACAACCAACAACCAACAAACAACAAACAACAAACAACAAACAACAAACAACAAACAACAACCAACAACCAACAAACAATAAGCAACAAGCAACAAACAACAAAACAACAAACAACGAACAACAAACAACAAACAACAAACAACCAACAACCAACAACCAACAACCAACAATCAACAACCACAACAACCACACAACCACAACAACCACAACTACCACAACAACCACAACAACAACAACGACTTCAAGCATGTTTTGTATACACTAGCTACATGTATCATGACACTTTTGGTATGTAAGTAACAGTAACTACAGGTAATGTCACTTGCGCCTTTGGCGGCATGATTGGCGGCTTCAGTCAACACTACAGCTGTTTGTTTCAGCACATGTCTGCATGCGCCGTTCGTCAGCCACTACTCCGGCTCATTTGCACTGCCCCGTCTCACTACCTTTTGTGTCCACTACAGCCATGGCCACTGGGCCTTCGAGTGTTGATGCCACTGCGGGTATCACTACGCCCGATCAAGCATCGACTCCACTTGTCGTGGAGACTACAGATTCGAGCAACCAAGGGTCACCACCAGCACCCAGCTACAACGAGAACAACTACCACTTCAACCACACAACACCCAACACCACACCTTCCTACCAGCCATCAGCAATCACGGAACAACTACACATCACCGCATACCAGACTACAACTACACCGCCTCTCGACAAACACGCTCACTACGTTCAACTCTTCACAACTACTCGACACCACTCAACCAAATCGACTACAACCGACCGCTACAGCGCATCCCGGCAATCTGAGGATGCGAAGCCTGCAACGTGCACTACTACCACACCACCTCTCTCCGCACCATAACCTGTCACAACTACGTTGCTGTCAAGCTACAGATTGAGCAACAACTATTGCTGAGGTACCTTACCTCAGAACAACTACTCCAGTTCACCCACGACTACATTTCTTACACAACACACTACCTTCCAATCTCATAACACTCGCAACACATCTACAAGGTAGACTACAACATGAGCAGGTTCACCGAAATCTACAGCTGATGAACATTTGGAACTACTACATGCCCTTGCTTCTACCTCAAACTTCAACCATCACGACCAACTACACGACTTCCAATACAAAGCAATCACTACCATTCTCAGCAAAAGCACACAATACTACGGCTTCACACTACTCACAAATTACCACTGGCAGCACCCGAGATCGATGACAATTGACTACGAGCGCCCGACTTCAACAACTACTTTGTCACACACTACTTCAGCACGCTGGATGACGGGCTGAAGTCTGCGCACGACTACAGACTTCACAACTGGCAACAGCATGCTTATCCACTACACGCTGGACGACACCATTTGAGTCACTACGACTCGTGAGGGTTAATTAGGACCCTCTACAGCCACTACATTCTTTTGGCCTGTTGTAGACCTACCTTCGGTCATTTTTTCAGGGCAAGAAAACTACATGTCAGCCTTTTTGGATTCCCCCCTTTTCAACTACGGTTGCGCAACACTTGCAGTGATACAATTGTATGTGCACTACACTGATAGTTGTCATACACTGCAGGCCTTGAGTCTCAGCCCGACTACAGCTGGAGAAAACAAAGGCTGCAGCAGACTACATTTGTTTGCGATAGAACCTAGAATAAGGGTACCCTTTTTTCTGCACAGGGGCGTGGACAGGAAGGACAGGGAGACAGAAAGAGACAGAGAAACAGAGAAACAGAGAAACAGAGCACAGAGAGAGAGAGAGAGAGAGAGAGAGAGAGAGAGAGCGAGAAAGAGATAGAGAGAGAAAGAGAGAGAGAGAGAGAGAGAGAGAGAGAGAGAGAGAGAGAGAGACAGGGAGACAGAGAGAAGAAGATTGAGGAGAGAGAGGCTTGGGGGGATGGGGAGGATGGCAGAGGGAGGGAGAGAGGAAGAAGGAGAAAAGGGCGAGGGCAATGTCGGGGGAGAGCCGGGGCTCTAAAGTTACATGACAGCTGCCTTGTAGTGGACATAGCCATCATCCGTGACGGTACAATACTGCAATATGTCATCCACCTCTGCAATTCGGCAATTTGCAAGAGAGCACGAGACCCACAAGACGGACCTCAGCCTGGCCGTAGCGCAGACCCAGCGTCTCCAGGGCCTCTCAGCGCCGCGTCTCTTTCCGCGGTTCGAAGCGGTTCGGCTCAACGCCTTGGCAAAGTTTGCAGAGGTGATGAGGCCACGGTGGTAGGTGTCCACCTGCGTCAAACTTGTTCCAAGTCGATCCTACAACAGAATCGCCTTCTGGAATTCGTGGCACGCAGCATGCAGCAAGTATTCTCGATCATTGGCCAAGCGGTTCTTGTCTATCCTGACACGTTGAAGCTCTGAAAGCGCAGGCCAAGCTGTTGCAGGCGTCCTGCCATTTGCCATAGCATCGGACGCTTGGCTCTTGTCTGTGCTCAATGTGCTGATTGGGTTGTTCTTTTGACAGCAAAAACTGCCAGCAACATGTTTCTGCCCTCCTTGATACTTGAAGAATCCCAGCTTGAACAAAGCAAATGTGTCTTGACAGAACTGCGTTGGTAAAGGCACGGCCAGGTCCAAGCGCCGCGGTTTCCCATCCGAAAGCGAAGCTTTGTCGCGAATTGCAATCCAATTGAATTTCCAAATGCGAAATGCAAAGCCGTGCGAATTGCAACTCGGAATAACTCGAATTGCCGAATTTGAGGGCACGCTGGAAAGCGCCCTCGCGGAACTTCCGCCCTTCCCGCCCTTGAGGTCCCTGGCCAGTCGTCCAGCGAAACAAGGATGGAGCCTCTTGGTCTTGCATGCATATGGAGATACATGTATGAAAGCAGGAGCAACTGTACACCTAATTTCCTGAAGTGATGAACCTGTGTGTGAAGTTGCGCTCTTGCTGCGCTAAGGCTCAAGGCCTTGATTGTATATGGCAGCACCCATGGTGTGTTGGGACGCATGTATCTTAACACTCTTCCTCAGGATAACAACGTCGTAAACATTTTCCTGAAATGTCAAAAAAATGTAGCCACTGCGCCAAAGGTGCGCTCTCACTGCGCAACTCCTTTGTCGGACGTGGTGTCAAACCCAGCTGTTCGGCCATGCCACTCATGCGCAAAGACGTACTGCCAAAAATCTTCTGCGCAGTCCATGTTGTTCACGCGTTCCTCCCCATCCTCCTCTGGCGGTGAATGGCTGTATGCGATACTTGTTCACGCAGGTACTTTTGATTAATCGACCCTCCCACACTTGAAGAATTTTTTCGGGACTCCAAAAACTTGCCAATACTGAAACATCATTCGTCCAAAAACTAAAGTTACCAACTGCTCACGACACGACCCACTGTACTCGAAGCAGAAAACCCCCAAAGTCAAAAGAAATTTGTTGCCAGGCTCCGATACTAAATTCAATTGAGCCAATATCAAAGCAGTTTGAACCTTATTTAACAGTGTCCTTCCTGACCTCGCTTCAACTCAAACCTCCCCCACAATCAAAACAACTCGTTCCTAACTTACATAACTCACTGATGAATTAATGAACCAGTCCCAAGCTTGTACTGAGACCTGGAGACTGCTCATCCTTGCATCGCCTTCTGCGCAAGAATCAGAAAGCGGCGACCCCCTACAATAATAGCATCACCCGGACTGATGGCCAAGCCCCGCAGCCACTGGCTCCCACATTTCTAACCCCGAAGCTCATAATCCAAAATCCAAATCACCAGTACTCAGCTTGTACCGAAACATGAGATTGCATGGCCTTCTGCGCAGCAAGGCTCAAAAAGTTGCGATCCCAAAACTTCATCACAACTTGCAAACGTGCGGTAACGCTTTCCAGTACCCAGAGCGGTGCCTGCACGTCCATGGTCTGATGCGTCAAGAGGGCCGTTTGGAACTACACACGTGTGAGTGTAGGAAGCCTACAAGCCCGCCAGCAGTACCTCATTGATTTTTCTTTCCAAATCACCGATTCACCCTGCAGCAAAGTCGTTGACCGGCCATAGGTGCTTAGCCGCATTCTGGTAAACAAATGGGAGGCCGCAGCACACCCCAAATCGTCAATCCGGAAGTCATCACCAAATTGCTTCCTGTCCCCGGAACCGACCCTCCAACAGATGATCGAATACCGCGTTGTCAAAAACTTCCAAATCTCACCCCGCATCATTTCGATACACATTGCTGCTACCATGTTTGTGGTCCTTGGTCGTTCATCAGGAATATGCTCCATGACATTTGGGCTTTCGATAAGATTTGAAAACTTGACCATCCGGCGTCATCACACTGTAGTCGCCTCTTGCCCGGATCATCGTCACGATTCACTGGCTTGCCGATCCTGTGCCTCAAACACTTGACCAATTCCCTGGAGAAGTTGTTGATTTGGTACAAGGTCATACTATCCATCGGGTCTTCGGGTTCCGTCTTCGCCCGCTGCCCTCATGATGGAACACGGCAGGGAGAAAGGAAGGGGAGAAGGAGAAACACAATGGGAAAAGTGGCCTTAAAGGGCGGCCGGTCACGAGATGAGACGTCGAGTTTCGCGCAACTTGCGCGGATTCTTCCGAGTCAAGCGTGAGCAAAAAGCGTCTCTTCTAAAACACTGATAATTCGAGCCTCTACGCTGCGTCGAACGCAGATCCGACTTGCGCGGAATCTTGTAAAGAACGCGCTTTTGATTTGCGCGCCTCTAGTTTTTTTCCAAACTTGACACGCGTAAACCGAGGCAGCGGCCTACAACCTCAAATACTAACCAGAGCCTGGGGCCGCGGCGGTCCCAAGTTAGTACGCCCCTTGTGTTGAGTCAGCTGACATCAACCTAGACTGGTACCACCAAATTGGGGTGCGGTGCGTCAGGGCAAGCCAGAATCAAGCTCGCGACCCTGAAGTTGCGACGACACCCGCGTTCGTCTGGGAAATACCGCTGGCGTGTACCGTATCTCGGACATGCGTCCCCCTGATTTAGAACGCAAAAGCTGCGGAACATGTAAGTCAATGTTCAACATGTGTCATGCAGAAACCTTGTCTGTGTATCCTGTTGCTACAACTCGTGTTCGTACTTCGTCGTGCTTTTGGTTGAGAACACATCTTGGTTCAATGATGTTTGCTTGTTGTTCTGGAGTCATGTTGTCGCCACCAACACTGGTTGGTCGGTCATTCGTTGTACTTCTTTCTTCATGCCTTGTGAAACGAGTTGCGGGTTCAAGCCTTCTGCGTCATGTGTGACTTGTACGTCCTCGCTGGATGCGGCCTCCATTTGTCTGCCATCTTGACTTTTCGCTGTTCTGCTGTTGCAGGTTGTTCCAGCGCGTGTCTGTCTGCTGCGGCGCGCTGTCGCTTGCCTGCGCTGCCTGGCGTCATCTCTTTTTCTTGTGTGTGATGTAGGCGGTGGTGCTGGCACTGCTTTCCTCTGGTGCGTTGGTGATGTAGCCATGGGTGATGTTGGCCCAGCTGTCTTCTGCTGCTTTGCTGGCAGTTCACTCTGCTGCCCCCCTAGGTGCCTTGCCTGTCGCTGGCATTGTCACTGGTGTTGCGAGAGTAGGTGTAGGGAGTGCTGACGCTGGTTTCTTCCATGGACCTGCGTCCGCTCACACAGCCCACTGGCAACCCTGTTGTAAGTCCCAATGATGGATTTGCCTGTGGTTGTATCCTTGCCAAGCCAGATGTTTGCAAAGAAATTTGGCCCGAGTTTTGGAAGTTGTTTGGTTGTAGGCAGCATGTGCTGCGCTGTCTCACCAAACTGTGTGTGTGTTGTTCTCTGTTGCTGTGGATCGCGCATCTGTTCATCCAACATGGGAGTCTAGTATTTGTTGTAGTTATGCTTGGTCTACGCCTTGAGTGTTCTGACTTGCGCTCTGTGCGCTCCCTCTACTCCGCCTTGCGATTGCAAACTGTGTGCTCCTGAATTCCTTGTGGCCAAGGCTGTAAGGAAGTCCCTCCTAACTCACTGCAGCAAGGTGTGTGTGTGATGTTCTTCCACATTCAATCAGGAAGTGCTCTACTCTTGACACAGCGTAGTCGAAGAGCATCCCCTTCTTGGTTATATTATAGGATGTGCGTTGCTGCCATCAAAGCCTTAAATTTAGCTGAAGTCGAGCTGCGCAACGCAAGCTTGCTGTTTCTCCTTGGCTGATTGTTCGGCCTGCCTGCGCTCTGTTTGGAACATCCATTGTCTGACGCTTGTCCTCAAACACGTTCCTTGTACCATGTTTGAATCTGATGGCTGTTCTTCTGTGGTCCTCAAGTTGTTCTGTTGGGACTGGGCGCCTGTGTTCTTGCTGGTGCGAAGAGCGTCTTCCTGTTTTGCCTGCGCTGTTTTGGACTTGTGGCGCACGCAAACCACGCATGCGTGTGTGGCCGCACGGGGGTCAATCATGAGACTGACCCATTTGTCGTCTTCTGCAAGTTGCTGCGCTGCGCCAATCGTGGCAATTGTTACTTCTTGCGATCTAGAGCCGGCTGATGAGTCTGCTGGCTGTGGTAGCGCCAGCTGTCGTACCTGTGTCTGCACCTGGTGGTACCAATTGCTGTCACTATGCGCCTGATTGCGCCAGTCAGCTGTCTGGTCATGGGCATCGAAGTTGCCAGTGTCGCAGTTGTAGATCGCCACTCTGCTTTGTTTCATCTGTAGCAAACGTTTGTTGCATGGTTTCCTGTTGCTTTGGTTGTTGTAAAGTCCGTTGCCTTCTGTTTATTGTTCTATCCTTTTTCTTTTGCTGAATCCTTGTTGTCAATTGAAAGAGCTTCCTTGGCCAACCGGTTGTCGAGCGCGCTGCCTGCCTTTTCCTCCTCTGCGGTTGTCGTAGTGGCAGTTGTTCCCGTAGCCGCCGTAGCCTTTGTCTTTGTTGTACTTTCCTTTGCCCTTGCGCCTGCCTTTCTTGCCTTTGCCTCTGTTGTACCATGTTGCCCCTGTGTCCATTGGCGCTGGTTCTTGGCCGTTGTTGCTGCCTGATGTCACCAGAGATCTGATTTGCGCCCAACGCTTCATGTACACATTGGTATGGATTATCTCAGGTGTAGTAGTCGCCATGTCTCAAAGCCGTCGCCTTGCATGTTTTGTCTGCAAATTGTAGATGCGGGCCCATCGCGCGCGCTCACCAAGATGTAATGTAAGCGGTTGCTCAATTTGTATCCATTGCTCTGCTACTGCTGCTTGCGATAGTGCTGCTGTCTCAAGTTGGTCGTTTGCAACTGCCAGTTGCGATTGCTCTGACTGTCTCAGCGGCCTGTTGCGCGAAGGGCCTTGTGTTCCAAGTTACGCTGTAATCTTGCACTTGCATTCTTCAAACGTGTTGCGCTCTCCTGAGAACCGTGGCGGTGCTGTCTTGTACTTGTGCAGTCCTTTCAGCTGATGCTGTTGCTCTTTTCGTTGTTGGGCCGCCAAGACTTGTGGGCTGTGTGGGAAGGGCAAGGGTCTTTCCCAGGCGTTCTACTAACTGCCCCGCTACCATGTTGAAGCAGGAGCAACTGCATACCTGCTTGCCTGAAGCGGCGAACCTGTGTGTGAAGTGAAGCGGTGTTGTTTTTCGCGGGGGTCTGCGCTCCTGCTGGATTGTGCATGGCAGCATCCATGGTGTACTGGGATGCATGACCTCAACATGACCTCGCCTCACACATTCATCATATACATGTATATATATATATATGCACCTTCTCTCCTTACATAGGGACCCCTCGTTTCCCAAACGACCAAATCAAACTGCGACTCAAACCCACATCGCTGCACGCGGCTCAGCGCCGACCATGGACCAGCTCCTCAGCCAAAGCGACTTTAAGAATGTGTCGAATTTCGGGACTTGCTCTTTTCTACCTTTTTTCTTGCACCCGCTGGCACGTGTGTCTCAAGTGGGAAAGCAACACAAGAAAGGACTTCCAGGCGTCTCAATCTTGGTTGTAAGAATCGTTGCAAAACCCAGCGAACCAGTGGCGACGGCGAGCCTTGATGTTGTCTGGCGCGTTGCTGTCATGTCCTCTTCGACCTTCTATCCAGTCAAGACCTGAGGTCAAGAGCTAATAAATAGAGTCCAGCAGTCTTAGCAAGTCAGGCTCCCACCATAGAAGTACAGCAGCGAATCCGTGGACATATCAAAGACTGTCATGAAGCACCTAAGAACACTCGCCAAGTTTCTCTATTCTCCCTGGCATACTGGCGCGCGTATGGCTCAGCTCCTCGCATGGACACAATCGCCCCGATGACCCCAGCAGTGATTGCCACCGCCACGGGTTCATCGACGTAGAACCTGGCACGCAGCAAGGCAAGCTGTGGCATCTTGTGTCATCTGCGACACTCACTTCAAATAGACTTTCACACTTCAAGGCACACGGCATCTGGCGCCGAAAAAGTTGGTGAAGTCGTCAGGAAGAAAGTGAACGCAGCGCAGCCTCAGCGCGGGCAAACTACGTGTGTCAGACCCTCTTGAGAGCAGCCTAAGGAGACGGCTGATACTTGTGAAGAGGCAGCCGAACAGAGTAAACACCTTGAACATTGCATTGAAATTGAAGCGCTTGATGGCGCAGGACGGCGCCGATAGTTCATGGCATGTGTTTTGAACTCTACACGTGTGGCATTTACAAACTCTTTGCGCGTTGCCACAGTTGAACATTTTGCCTGTGAGCCTCTGATTTCTCGCGAGGGCCACGCCACAGTGGCGCCATTCAAGACAGCCATCGCCACCGGCAGCCTTGAGCTGTCCGGCCCTTCCCCGACATCCGTCCGCTCGTCCCGCTTTGCCGGTTTAACTTCCCGGTTTCAGACTTTGCCTGTTTTCTCGTTTTCTCCATGTCTTCCTTGTCTCGCAGCCCCAAGCTCCCGCGCGTGGTGATCACCCGAATAGCCTCCCTGGCCAATAATTTCTCAAGTTCAAGACAAAGCGCAGAGGCAATTGCGCACTGCTAGGATTCAATACCTCGCATCCAACATTGACATTGTTGGCGGTCACCAAGGTTACGCGGTCATCAAAAACTTGTAAGGTGGGGCAGCCGTTAGTTTAGTCGGTTTAGGGTCTGTTTCGGGTCGGCTTAGTCGCCAAAAACAACTTGTTGCCCCTGCTCCCACCCTGCTACTGCATGAGCCCGCCCCCGGTGATACGCTCCCTTGTTACTCAAGCCATAGCCACACACAAGTTTGCTAAACACTTCAACAAGCAACCTCACGCTGCCTGCCTCACGCTGACATTGGCACACATTGTGAAGTGACGCGCTCCCCTCTTCCGGGGCGGGCAGTGGCTGCTGCGCAAAACTTGATGTGGTAAACCTCGCTCGGACTGGGCTGGATGCCGCACGACTAGGAAAATACGAAAAGCAGGAGTGGCACTGCCATCACACTGACTGGGAGTCACTGTGACGTTTTGCGCACGCACCCACGAACGATTGCGCTGCTGAACTGTACGCAATCGGACAAGGCACGCTCGAAGCACTGTGCATCAGGAATCTGCTCACTGAAGCGGAGATGCGCAAGCACTGCCACATCAACATACACACTGATAGCACTGCAGGCAAAAGTATGGCAACGCGGCTTGGCTTTCGGAAGAAAACGCAGCGTGAGAAAACTGAGCATATAGAACTGTGTTTTCTGCACATGCAGTGTTTGGTCCAAAGGGCATTATCAAAATACTCAAGGCCCCCACTGATATCAACTGCGGCGATTTGATGACTAAATGTTTTGGCTCTGAACTGTTGGAGCGACATTCTGGTTTCCCGGGCGCTGTTTCCACTGCTCACATCTCCCCTCTGATTCGCACACTGATATCTGGTCTGTCTCGAGTCAAGCCGTTTATGAGCATGACATACTGTTATGTCGTCAAATGTTGAGCTGAGTAGGATGGACACCGTAATTCACGTTCTGTCAACTGCATGCTGTCGAGGGGGAGTAGCTTCAGAAAACCCTCACTTGTCTACTATGTACACATGCTCGAACTGCAGACTGCTTATTTCGCCGTTTAACCTCTTGAGTCAAGTCCGACTGCTCACTCACAGTCGAGAGGATGGACTCTCTCTCTGCAACTGTGATGACTGGGAATCTCATGCGATCCAGCTGGAAGGTCAGAGAAGGCAAACAATAAACCGGAGATTGACCGAGTGATCAACACTGGAGATCTGGAGAACTGAGCTTTCTACACTGGAGAACTGAGCTCTGGCTTGCAGCCTGTCTTGCAAATGCTGAGATGCCTGGACCAACTCTGCGGCTGACCCTTTTGGAACTCAAGCGGCTTCGTGGCAGACTGGCAGATTTCCCATGGCTATTCACTGCTTCCGAGACTGAAATGTACCAGAAAACGGTGCAGGCTCTGCAAGTTGGCTCTGCTCCTGGAGAAGACCGAACTCACTTCCTATTTTCATAGCTTTGCCAGATGGACGGATGCAACAGATTGAGAGCTGGCTCGAACTGGCACGATGAGGATTCACCCTTGGCGCTCAATTCGGAACTGAGCACGAAGAAGATGCAACGCAGAATGGCCATGAGCAGGGAGAAACGGTTTGCGCTGGAACTGAGTGTTTTGCGGTAGAAATGTTCACTTGTGAAAAAGATGATATACTGTTTCAAGGGGGAGTGTTAAAGGACACTGAACCCACTGCGCACTGCTACTGTCAGGACTGTCATCCAACTGCATGGCTCAAGACTGCACAGGAAAGAGTACTGCTGAGAGACTGTCTGAGTGCATGAACCTTGCTTGTGGAATAGTGATAAGCCCGCAGCTACATTTCTTCTTTTGTGTGTTTGTGTGTTCGCGTGCGCGTGCGTGCGTGCGTGCGTTTGTGGGTGGGTGCGTGTGCGCGTGCGTACGCGTGCGCGTGCGCGTGATGCGTGGGCGTGGGCGTGGGCGCGGGTGCGCTGGAGCGGAAGCGCGTACCGTTTGGCATGCGTGGGGACAGTGCTCAGCGCGTACCTTTTCTCAAGCGCTTTGCATACGTGGAGTCGTTTCTCGGATTCTTGGGTTCTCGAGTTCTCGCATTCTTGGATTCTCGGATTCTCGGATTCTTGCATTTGCGGAGTGTCGGATTCTCGGGTTCTCAAGTTCTCGGAATCTCGAATGCTCGGGATCTTGAATTCTCGAATTCTGGTGTTCTCACATCCCCGATTCTCGGAATCTCGGATTATCGGGTTCTCGGGTTTTCGGGTTCTCGGACTCTCGGATTCTCGGATGTTCGGATTCTCGGATTTCTCGGATTCTCGGATGTTCGGATTCTCGGATTCTCGCATTATTGGATTCTCGGATTCTCGGATTCTCGCATTCTTGGATTCTCGGATTCTCGGATTCTTGCATTTGCGGAGTGTCGGATTCTCGGGTTCTCAAGTTCTCGGAATCTCGAATGCTCGGGATCTTGAATTCTCGAATTCTGGTGTTCTCACATCCCCGATTCTCGGAATCTCGGATTATCGGGTTCTCGGGTTTTCGGGTTCTCGGACTCTCGGATTCTCGGATGTTCGGATTCTCGGATTTCTCGGATTCTCGGATGTTCGGATTCTCGGATTCTCGCATTATTGGATTCTCGGATTCTCGGATTCTCGCATTCTTGGATTCTCGGATTCTCGGATTCTTGCATTTGCGGAGTGTCGGATTCTCGGGTTCTCAAGTTCTCGGAATCTCGAATGCTCGGGATCTTGAATTCTCGAATTCTGGTGCTCTCACACCCCCGATTCTCGGAATCTCGGATTATCGGGTTCTCGGGTTTTCGGGTTCTCGGACTCTCGGATTCTCGGATTTCTCGGATTCTCGGATGTTCGGATTCTCGGATTCTCGCATTATTGGATTCTTGGATTCTCGGATTCTCGGATTCTCGCATTCTTGGATTCTGATTCTCGGATTCTCGGATTATCGCATTCTAGGGTTCTCGGATTCTCGGGTTTTCGGATTCTCGCATTCTTGGGATCTCGGATTCTCGCATTCTCGCATTTTTGGATTCTCGGATTCTCGGATGTTCGGATTCTCGGATTCTCGAATTCTCGGATTCTCAGATTCTCGGATTCTCGCATTTTGGGGTTCTCGGATTCTCGCGATTTCGCATTCTCGGATTCTCGGATTCTCGGATGTTCGGATTCTCGGATTCTCGCATTCTTGGATTCTCGGATGTTCGGATTCTCGCATTCTTGGATTCTCGGATGTTCGGATTCTCGGATGTTCGGATTCTCGGATTCTCGCGCTCTCGGGTTCGCGGGTTCCATTGTCATGTGCGCTGTGGAATGTTTGCCTGCACTTTTTTTGTAAGGAAGTTATTGGGGACAACTTCCAAAAATCCTTATGTTTGCCCGGATTTGTTTGCCCGTTGTTTTTTGCTCGACTTGTTTGCCAAGTTTGTTTGTTTGGCCCATATTTATTTTCGGAGGCCTGGTTCAGCCTGAGCCAAACAAGATCAGGAGAGCAAAAAACGAATGTGCATTTTGTGGTTCTTCCTGGGTGCAATTGAGGACCCCAAAACAGTCACAAGATCCTGAATTGCGGACAAAGACATGCTGTAGAGGGTGCTATTAGCAAAGGAGGTGTAACATTATATGTTTCTGCTTGTGTTCCCCAATGATGCGGCAAAAAGTCACCAAATACGACTGCTTGGCATGTTTAGCTTGGAGTGCAGGAAGCACCAACCTGAGTGTTAGAATACATCATCCAGGACAGGATTGATCGCTTCAGTCACAGGTGCACTTGCTGGTGGCATACAAGGTTCAAACCATGCGTTTTGACAAACACTTTCAGTATGACTGTCTCATTGTCTCATAGTCTCGTTGCCTGATGCCAGGCCTGGCGGAAGTGCAGTAATTGTGCGACTTGATCGCCATGTCCACATATGCCTCTCCGAGTGGAATGTGGAAACTCCGTTTTTGAAGAACTCAGGCTGCCACGTTCTTGTTCAAGAACTGCACAATGCTCTCGCAGCAGGCGAGGCAGCATTGCAGACACTTAGGGCAGGCGGATAAAGCTGGGCTAACACAAATTGCTGTCGCCTCGCCTCGGCCCATTCCCGACCGAGGACCCAACTCTCATCAAGCAATCCACGCATGGATTGTTGCCCTGCTCCTTTTTCTTGGAGTTCGCTTTGGGTATGTTTGACAACTGCGCATCTCCTTGTTGGCAGCTTCTGCAATGCTCACAAGAATCTGGAGGACCTTGCAGGCAGAATCAAAGCCCTTCAAGACAACCCAACACTTCACACGTGGCAGCGCAAGCTCTGCTCTGGATGCGCGACATTGCGGACACTGAAAGTGAAGTGGGCGTGGGTAAGTCAATGATCATTGAGTCATGGAGTGAATGTCATTGAGTCATTAACAATTGACCTGACGGACATTGACTTGTCAAGCTCGCAGCTTAGGCCCGGGCCCATAGCAGGGCTTCGAGCGCCGAACCCATGGCTAGCGACCCAGCATGCATTGTCAGCCCAACCTCTGGCATCGGCGCGTGTGGCATGGCGCTTTTTGCGCGAAGAAAAAACATTTCTGGCACCGCATGATGCCGCACCTGAAAGCCATCGTAGAGCGCGCAGCAACCACCCCCAACTTCCTCAAATTCGGGCTTGGCGGTTCGGGTCAAAGAAATCGAAAGCCGAATTTTCAGCCCGGTGGCTCTGTAGCCCTCGTGATCTTCAGTGGACAAATGGTACTCGGCCTAGATTTCCCGAGTCACAGTCAGTGCGCACTCTGGAAAAGCAAGCGTTCAGCTTGGTCGCTGGCCATGGCATAAGCTATGATGAACTGGTACCTGGTGTCTCTCCCATTTGTCTGACACGTCTTCCTAGCTTACGCACAAAGCATGAAGCCAGCATTCGACCCAAAGTGCCACAAACCTCAGGTTGCCGGATGAGTCAATAAGAAATTGCCCAGACATGTCAAGACTATACTCTGAGAAGCTTGCAAATATGCAACAGCCGCAGCCCTGACAGCATTCGAGAATTCCTCCAAAGATGCCAGCATAAAACATGACGGGGATGGCTTCTGCTCAGGAGTCATTTGAAGATGACGAGCCACCTTGCATTGCAATTAGTTAGCACGCACCAGTTGCAACCAACTTTAATACGCAAGATGCGGCAAATTGATGCAACTTCTCTCTAAGCCTCAGGCGCCCTGCACTTGGCCAGACAAGGCATCTGGCTTGGGCAGACGGGGCAAACGGCATGAGCAGTGAATGCAGTGAATGCGGTGAATGCGGTGAATGCGGAGAGTGCGGTGAGTGCGGTGTGCGGCTCAGCGAAGGTGTCCAAGCGCACCGACCAATCGTCCGTCTTGCGGCGCCGAAACCTTTGCTGTTGACCTCGGCCATCGAGAGTGCCCAACTCATACCCGACTGCAACGTGCCAAAGCCAAGCCACGCCAAGCCACGCCAAGCCACGCCAAGCCACGCCAAGCCACGCCAAGCCACGCCAAGCCACGCCAAGCCACGCCAAGCCACGCCAAGCCACGCCAAGCCACGCCAAGCCACGCCAAGCCATGCCAAGCTACAACAGCGCGAAGAATCCGTAGAGGAGAAACGCGAAGACAACTGCCTGAGTCACCGCCTGCGATGGAACACCCGGATCACTTTGCGATGCTTGAGTCAAGTGCCTTGAAGATGGGTGCCAAAAGCAAGGACGGCCTCTGCTGCGCATGATCTGACTTTCAACCTTCGGGCCGAGGTCCGCACATTTCGTACATGGCCTCAGGAGCTGAGAAATGCTACAAAACACAGCAAAATGAAAACACAAAACAAATGTTGGAAAAACACAAAAACAAATGAAAAAGAATCGAACGAAAGGAGCGGAGCGTTTTTCAAAGCTGGCCTCACACGCGGCCTCGATGCAATCCACTGCTGCCTGGGCTCGCATCTCAGCCTTTGCAATTTAAATGCAAGGCTGCGCGTAGATCCGCCGAGCGGGTGGTTTAAAATGACGCAAACGATCGAGCGTTCAATGCGAGTTGGCATGCGGGTGGCCATGTCAAGTTGTTGGTGCCCAAAGCATGCCAGGACTCTGCCTGAGTGCATCGAACAATTGCATGCAAAGCACGCCCTTTGCAACAATCTTATTTTGCAAACGCGAAAGCGCTGAGTCAAAAGCAGACAGGCCCCAACAAATTTCTAAAAGTGTTGAGTCGAAGCCCAGCGGTGAGCTCATTCTTCAATAGGCGGAGGCGCATGTTCTCGGTCATGACGTTTGCTGGCGGGGGTGCGCTTCAGACAAGCGGATGAGTACTGGAGGGCCGACCAGTTTGCTGCATCATCATTGGGATCATCATTCATCCTCACCATCATCCTCGTCCATCATCCGTAGTGATCACCATCGTCACCGTCATCATCGGGATGCGTAATGACCCTCACGATCATCATGATCGTGACCATCTTCGCGCTTGTCCCTTTTCTAATATACACATTCCGGCTGCAAATTTGGCAGCTTGCGACGTTGGAGGCATCGCACGCATCATCTTCATCATCATCACCATCATCAGCGTCATCAACATCATCATCAATACTGCGTCATAGCCAAGGCGATCATGATCATCGTTGTCAGCATCATTTTCTTGCCAAGGTTGGCGCCGCTTGCCTTCCAAGGTCCTTGGGCCAAGGTCCTTGTCCCGTTGGCTGCATCGAGAACCTGTGGTTCGCTGCTTGCGCTCAGAGATCGTAGTCCTCCTCAAAATGTTCGTAGTTTTCTTTGTGGTGAACCTTGTTGCGCCTTTCCATTGCCAGTCATCTTTGCGCAGCAAAACTTCGCGATTTGACTTTGCGAATCTCCCTCTTGGCGTTGGAGCTCTGAGCGACGGTCTTTCTTCGTTTTTCACGGTGGGCATCATCCTTGTTCAGGCACCAGGCTCCTCCTTGCAGTCGAGCTTGCAGTTCTTGATCAGGTTCTATGTCATTGTTTGCACTGAGTCAAGTCTCATAAAGGCTCAAGCCATGGCCTGATGTTGCCATGGGTAACATCGCCTTGACCTGCGGGTCGTCCAGCTGAAGAGCCACAGCTTGCGCACGTGGAACAAAAGCTGCTATGAAGAGTCGCCGCTTGCTGACTGACGCTTTGCGCAACATGTCTTGCAGTGCCTTTCTGAATTTCTCATACTCGCTTTCGGGAGAATCGGTGTCTAGCTTTGGCTGTTTTTGTTTTTGTTAGTTTTCTCCAGGTTTTCGTCACTTTTCAGTCATCATGGGTGACAACCGGACGTTGTCGCAGGCTATCGAAGCCGCTGATCATCTTGGCCATGTCCCACACTGGGACCGTTTCTCGCGGGCGCAATGACACCGATAACTTTGGCGCGGAAAGAGCTTCACTGCCTTTCTAACACATTGTCTCATATTTGGACGCTATGGTAGTTTGATTTTCCTTTGTAATCTCGCTTCTTTACAGCTTTCAAAGTCTTCTCCGTCATTCTCCGTCTATCATGCACTTCATCGATGTCGTCTACGATGTCAACAAGAAGCAAGCTCGCAAGGGGCTTCAATGGGTGCTGCAGATTGGTTGGGACGTCAAAATCCAGCACGGCGAGAAGGACAAGGGCATCCTCAAACAACTTCGGTGGGTCCACAGGAGTATCCCCCGTGATGGCAGTCTGAGAAGCTGGCGCAGCGCGATCTCGATAGTTTTGAATGATGACACTATGACTGCGCTGGCGAATAGGTATGACTCAGTCTGCACCTGCGCAGTCATGCACTTCTTCGCTGTTGGCGTTGGACCCCCTAGGCCGCGCTTGCAACTTTGACTTGTTCAGGAGATGTTCTTCAACAAAACTTGTTGCCGATGGTGAGATCGGTGGTGGCGAGATGGAGAAGAAGAAGAAGAAGAAGGAGAAGGCATTCAGTGATGTCGGCGATCAGGAGACGATCCTCATTCGCGCAGCATCAGCTCCGTGCGGTCTTGGACGACCTGAGTGATGAGCCACCTCAGTCTTCCATCTTGGCAGGCACCCACGCCGTCTTTATGAAGTTGGCTCGCCCTGCGCCAGGCTACATCTCGACAGCGGGCTCTGTGGCCATCCTCAAGGGCAGTCTTCACGCTTTTCAGTAAGGAGTTCGCAAAAAGGCCATGCGCTTTAACAAGTACTCCAAGCCCGCCAAGCGCACCAGCAAGGCCTACGCGCGCATCAAGAAGTGATAGCCGATGTGTTGCAAATGGCAAGCTAGTTTTGGCTCTATAGCCGCTTTGTGTCAAAACTGTGCATTGCAGTCCTGCATCCATTGCATCTGTTCCCTAATCACTCTTCGTTCTCATTCCAAATAAAGCAATCACGCAAAAACACGAAAACACATTCCCCAGAAGGCAAGGACCCGGCCGTCATTGACACCCGAGTTCTGACACAGGCAGAACTTCGCAATCTCGCCCATCCGCTCAAGGAAGCGCCTGCCGTCTCCGGCAGCTCCGGCTCCGGTGTCCGGTTCCGGCTCCAACCCAGCTCCGGCTCCGGCCCCGGCCCCGGCCCGGGACCAAAAACATTTCTCAGAGTATTGAAGTAACATGTGGCGATGTTTGCTAGCACGAATGAAGCTAAAGTCAGTGGCAGATGCGGGTTTGCAAAGGCTGTGCAATGGACATGGCGCCCAAAAGAAATTTCCGTGATGCGATCAGGAAGCTGGCTATGCTTGGTCTGACTTGTGTTGGTAGGTGCGTTGTTGATGACGAACCACGCAGATACACGGATGGCCCAGGTTTGCTCCAGCAGGGCTGGAGGGCGGAAGTTTCTAGAAAGGACATGCGCCCAAAGAAAAACAAACATGCCACGCACCTTTTGGCCACTTGAGCTTGCGAAAGTGCTGCGCCTGCCGTGGAGTCTGTACTCGAGCTTGCGAAAGTGCTGCGCCTGCCACAAAATCTGTACTCGAGCTTGCGAACGTGTTGCGCCTGCCACGAAATCTGTACGCGAGCTTCCGAAAGTGCTGCGCTTGCCGCGAAATCTGCGCATCCACTCCAGTGCGATTCGCAAACCGCGGCTCGCCTTCGGCGCAAAGTGCTGCGCCTGCCACACATTCAGACGCCCACGAGAACAAAATGCTGCGCCTGCCACGTAACCTGCATCTCAGGTTGCCAAGAGTGCTGCGCTTGCCACTCAGTTCAAGCCTACTGAAAACCTTACACGGCCGTGCCATTGGGCAGCTTTCTGAGACCGCCGTGGTAAACCCATGGCGCGCCCGTGCCGAACCGTGCGCAAAACAGAGCTACGCTTCGTGTGTTTCGCATGTCTGTAACTCCACTTTTTGTTTTTACGGAAGTTTTCTCACTCAACTTCCTTTGATATCCTAGGATGGACATCCTCGATGGTAGCATCATGTCGCTTGAGTAATGCACGTGTTGCGTAGAGAGCCCGAACATGTTCGGGCCCGAACAATGAAACAAAGGTTTGACCATCTCAATTGTAAATGGGCCTGTGGTCCAACGCTCTACGCCACACGTTGTCCCCTATTACGGCCAAAGGTTCATTCATCGTCTGGCCGCAGCATTACAAAACAGGATCACTCTGTGTGTGCATTCCTTTCTCCTTGCGATGAAACACGCAAAGCAAGCAATTCCAAGGACAGAACGCTGTGGCCTATCCACTGCTATCCTCTACATCGACAACTGTTGAGGTGGAAAAACAGCCGTGTCAATTGCAATCACCGACCGCCACTGATTTCTCATCTTCCAGCCCGAGAAGCAAAGGCCGAGGATGGCGCCCAACCAGTAGCAAATTAACTAGACCAGCGTCTCACTAACATCAGCAGTACTGCGCGCGTCATGAATGACTCCACGCCGCGAAATCGTTGGCTCAAGACAGAACACATCCGAGGTGCCAGCCAGACAAACCTTTGCTTCCCTTACACGCTTTTGAAATTTGGCCCCGTCCTGGTTGGATTAGAGACGGTTGGGGCTCAAGATCGCGCTGCCCCACCCACCGATGATGATGATGATGATGATCGCGATGAGGATTATGCGCCACCAGGGTCGAAAGCGCCGCCTCACCTAACGTCACAGCCGAGATCTATAGATGTTGACGATGATGACACTGATCATGATAACAACCCTGATTCTGGTCGTCGCTACGCGCAGTGATACGTAGCGACGATTCTCACCATCGCTTGAGGCGGTTGGTGGGGATGGGTAGTGACGACTATCATCACAGCCATTGTCACGACTACATTGCCATTATCGTCGCGTGATGACCATGGGTGACAAGATGATGACGATCGCCGCGACGATGAAGTTGATGATCGTTACGACGATTCTGATGATTACGCCCCCCCCCCCCCTGTGTTTGGTTCTCAGACCAATTGATCTCCCGCAACATTTGGCTCAAGGCCCCTTTTGTAAATCACTGCATCATTCATGATCGCGTGAAGCAAAAGAACCTTAGCAGGCCGCTTACAGGATTATCCATAAGACAATCCACCAGGGACAATCCATCCTCCAATCATCCACAGTGGCATATAGGATTCTCTCCGGAATAGATCCAGGGACCAACAACGACCTCTACTACCACAGTGTACCAGTTCCCTTCTGGGATAGGCACCTGGGGCAGTGGGCCTCAATTTGTGGTAGCGGAGCGGGTTTTCCGCAGAGATCCAAGGGAATCATATGGAAGCCTATTCGAGTATGGCCAAAATTCAGGCTATACGGAGGAAACACTAAATTTATCGGTGACCGCCAAGCAGCCGCCATCGTACGACGGAAAAGTCAGCTGGTTCAGGTATGAAGAACTCGTGGACGACTGGGTGACCATCACAACGGTGGAAGCACCCAAGAGAGGACCTCTGCTCAAAAGCAGATTGACGGGAGATGCATATATGTAGTCCCCCAAAACGACCTTTTGCAAGATCCTGATGAAGGAGTCAACTATTTCAAGAACACGCTGAAGAAGTACTTTTTGAAAGGTGCGGCCAACGTGTATCTGTGCAGGCTCCTCAGTTTCTTCAACCATAGAAGGCAGAACCAAGAGTTCCTCATTTTTACCTCAAAATTCGAAATCCTTCTTATGAGATTGAAGGCAGCATGGATGGACTTGATGCCCGTTTTCACGGCACAGTCCCCATCATTTCGACAGTCCGTACAGGACGCAAATGCAAGAACAATTGCTCGACATCAGCAAGCAGCCGGTGTTCGAGCACCGCCTCCAGCCCTGCTCAATGAGGACGATCCGACAGTCCTCAGACAGTATATCCAAGGAATGCAGGACAGACAGCGGGACGCATTTCCCTTCGGGGATAATCTCATTGCACAGTTTTTCATTATTCAAAGCGAGCTGTCAGATCAGCAACGAGAGAGACTGACAAGTGCAATGTCACTGAGAAACATCTCACTAGAAAACTACTCCTATGAGATGCTGAAGACGCACTACCGGAGATCTACGTGAGATGCAACAGCGGACACACACGACAAGTCGATATCCAATCCTTTGGACGACGACTGTACTCTGAGCAGCATAAAGAGCCTCAACACGACGAACCGGACTATGACCTACCAACGGAATCTATTCCGCCAAGTCCGCGTCCGTCAAGATCCGAGGCGCCTCATGAAGATGAAGGCACAGCTCAGCCCAAGCACAGGATGCGAAGGCCGGCACCACCATCCATTGAAGAAGAGAGAAAAATCAAGCCGTTCGCGAAGAAGCCCATCACATTCATGTTCCATGCAACCTATGGAAATCAGCTCTTCAGCATCATGGAGCACGGGCTCAAATCTGGGAAATCCCAGTCAAACCCTTCGAGGAGACGCACGTCCACATGGCATGCATCGATGACGTCATCCTTGACGACGGAGTCAGAAGCCGCATTGACCCATGTGCCAGCAGGAAGAGACGCACTGTTGATCCTTGCATTCCTCAAGGACCAAGACTATGGCATCCGACTCTCCGAAGAGCGAACAGCGTTGACAGACAAAACCATCGAGGCAAGGAACATTGTTGCAGCATTTGAACCTGATGGCAGCCTCATGGCGAGCAACAAGTGGATCATGAAGAAGCATCTCAGTTATGAAGATTACGAGATGTACGACACCAAGATCCGTGAATTTGCCGACGCCTTCTTCAATTATGTGAACTCCACCAAGCACAGCAAGGAAAAAGATACTTCCTCAGAGACCAATAGAAGAGACGGCATTCCACCGATCAGGACGAAGCTGAGGAAGAGACGATGGAACCCTCCGGGGAAAGATCCGTCAAGCCAAAAGTCATCGTGGAATATCACAATTCAGAGAACCTAGATGAGTTCATCCAAGAACTCAAGGGAATCTATCTCGAAACAGATTTGAACAAAAAGGACGCAGAGGAAGAGCTCGCGGAGACCAAGGCAAACCTCCCCCGCTTCATGAACAAGTTCAACAAAGATCCAAGAAGAGCTCGTCCCAACTTGACAGAGTGCGAGAGAGCCTCATTGGCACATGTCGATCCCGATGTCAATCTCGGAGAAGAAGAATTCTACTTCCCTCATCGAGGAGAATGTCCCACCATTGACGAGTACAAGCAAGCTCAACCAGGATCCGGATATCCGATTAAGCTTCCGCTTGGATTGAAGAAGCTCAGGTCACGAGCCTATGCCGATATCCTGGGATCGCTGATGCAGCCGACCGACCGTCCTCCTGTGGACTATCTCAAGATGCATGAGTTCACCTCATCCATAGCGATCAACACGCTTACCCTGAACCATGGAAACCTCACAAGGCATCCAAAGCTGGACAACAGGGAGGTGTACAACATGCCGATGAAGGATCGACCGATCGTAAAGATGATGATGCAGAGCAGTGCACACATCTTATGCCTGAATGAAGCAGACGCATTCTTCAGTCCTAATGATGAGAAATCCAGGGAGCTCATCAAGACGTTCATCCGATACGGTTACAAGGGCATCGTGATCAAGCAACGGTCATCCAGACCGATCGCACGCTTTGTCCGTGGCGGACCTTCTGCAAGAGTGGAACTTCTGGCAAGACACATTTCCACCAAGAGCCAGAATTGGGGAACCACATTCGGAATGTTCAGATGTTTCTTCGGAACTGAAGAAACCACAGGACCATCCATGTTTACTGAATCCAAGAAGTACATTGGACCGAAATTGCCAACACGCACCATTGTCCAAGGACATGGCCGAGACAAGGAGATCGTCGTTCTCCATATCGAGCAGAGTGATGAGTTTCGTGGCATGATCCCGAAACCATCCAACAAGTCAATCCACGAGTATGACTACCGCCACATAACGAGGGCAGATCTCCCATTCGCTACCATTGGAGTTTTCCACATCCTTCAATTAGCCATGGAGCAGCAAGGGAAGATCTTCAAAATGAAATCATGCCGCTCGTGACTTTGTACCGATGCGATGCGATCACCGGAGACGCCAACAAATCAGCGAACACCTACAGCAAACTCCAGCACGTCTTCAATCCGGCCAACGGTCTCGTGAACATCCTCATGAGAGCATATCAGAGACTGTGGAATGAAACGAAAGATTTGCCACTCGTGGACAGAATGGAGTATGCAATGGAGACTTCGTGCGCCCTAAAATCCATTGTCCGCCATCACCTGTACATGAAGCGCGGATCAGGATATGATCGAACATTCCCAGATGTGATGATGACTTTCGTATTTGGATGGGGCAAAACGAACATCCAGCAGGCTTTCCGGAAGGACGAGATGAACGGCATGGATGATGAACGACTGGAATTCAT
The DNA here is from genome assembly GCA_963377175.1 of Effrenium voratum. Classification (NCBI taxonomy): domain Eukaryota; class Dinophyceae; order Suessiales; family Symbiodiniaceae; genus Effrenium; species Effrenium voratum. The sequence continues at coordinate 69,204 of CAUJNA010000389.1, read as the reverse complement.
GCGGAACCATCCAACCAAGGCCATATTCGATTACCAGGTCTCATCCGCAGAGCGCTTTAAGCACGTGAACAATGACATGTTCATGAATGGCTCGCAGGACTCCGACTCTCACAGTCCTCTCATGGTTTACATCCGCAGCAAACCTGCAACCAGGCAACGCAGCTCTGAGAGATACCAGGAGTACATCAAGAAGAAACAAGCCTGGACCGCGCAGGAGTACAAGGACTACAACAAGCAGTGGGGACATCAGAAGCAGTGGAAGGACTATAGCAACTCGACCTGGAATGATTATGGAGACTATGGCAGTCAATCCGACAGCAGCCGCCGATGGTATCGTCGATCCGACTGACCATGAAGATTCATACGTTCAGCACCACGAACTCAATTCAGATGATTGATCCTCGCCGTCTTCAAGACTATACCATGAGTGAGAGATCAATAGTTTCACAATCGTCCCGCGTGTACATAGCGTTGTACATCACCCTTTGATACATCTAGGTATCTCAAAAAGAAGCAGTACATAGTGTTTTCCATTTCGAAAGCCAAGACATTTTATCCGGGCAGAAAAGAGGATGAATCCGGCATTTTTAGTAGACATGGCTACGGCATACATTATGGCTACGGCATACATCAAGGCTACGGCCACAGGCCATGAAGCCAATAGTATTTCATACTTAGTGCTGGAGATCAAAAGAAATTTGTGTCTGTTTTGTGTTTGGTTGATCTCCCGCAACATTTGGCTCAAGGCCCCTTTTGTATATCATTGCATCATTCATGATCGCGTGAAGCAAAAGAACCTTAGCAGGCCGCTTACAGGATTATCCACAAGACAATCCACCAGGGACAATCCTCCGGAATAGATCCAGGGACCAACAACAACCTCTACTACCACAGTGTACCAGTTCCCTTCTGGGATAGGCACCTGGCCTTTCCCCAGATTCGCAAGAGGTGCCTCGACAACGTTTGTCTCTTTGTTAGGACAATCATGGCTAGGCATCGTCAGCGTAGCAATGATGATGGTTGCTGCTGATGATGATGATGATGATGATGTGCCAGCCACCTGGATGATCCTGTCAGTATTCACACCCTTGTCTGAAACCGCTTTCGGATTGATGATGCTGATGCATTCCCAGCATCGCCAGCAGGATGATGAGTACGCATCCCCCGCGCTGCAAGAGGTGCCTTGCAGCATCACAGCCAAAATCTGTGCAAGAAAGTGATGACCGCAGTTTGCGATGACAAGGACGATGGCGAGCGCCCCGCCTTTTGGCGGACTCCGTCTCAAACTTTGTTGAGACGCGCTGCCTGTTTACTTTTGACTCAGCGCCCTGGCGTTTTCAAGATGGGACATCTGAGTCTTGTTGCAGGGGGCCCAACATTGCTAGACACGATGATGATGATGGTGATGATGATGATCCTATGCCACCCCAGCATCGCAAGCTTTGCGAACGGCGCATCCGAAAGCTTATGCTAAGAGATGAAAGAGGCACCTAGCATCGATGCCCAACGTTGCAGCCGAAATCTAGAGTGAGAAGACAAGAAAGAGACAAGACGCGACGATGACCGTGGTGACAAGATGATGGTGATCTCCGCAGCGATGAGTCGATGATGATTATAGTGACGATCAGACTGGCGATTACGCAGCCCCCATAAGGCTCCGACGATATCGACGGTGATGGAAATGATCGTGAAAATAGCCATGATGATAGTCAACTCCACACCAATCGTGGCTTCGAACGCTCATCCCCATCCCCAGGAAGGACAATCAAAACACCTCAAGCAAACCCCAAGACAACGACGAGTCATGACAACAATGATGGTGATGATGGTCATGTTGCTGATGATGATGACCCAGCAACCTGGATGATCCTGTCAGTCATTTATTCTGCTTGCAGGCAGTTGACGACAAACGGCAGCGACATATGTGGCCGTCTAATTTTCAAAGCGGGCAGTCGCCGAAATACTCGGGCGTGTCCATCTTCTGCAAGAGCTGGTCCGCGCTGGCGTCGGACTGCATCCGCTTGAAGGACTTGAAGACGGCCCTATTAAAGGCCTTCCTCTCATCTTTGCATTGCAAGCCAGAGTCGCCGAATCCTCGACCGTTCTGCGTCGCTTAGGTCCCGTCAGGAGCTGGGGCTGTCCTCCGAAGCCGCGATCGCCACCGCAGAAACAACGGCTGGCGCTCGGCCTCCGCTCCCCCGACATTGATTGAGGCATGGGCGCATCTACTGCCCGACACCTTTCAGGCTACTGCCAAACCGGCTCAGCCAGACTCACCCCCAAAACCAAGGAAACAAACCCAACGAAAGCCTCCGGACTGCATGAAAGCCTGACCGAGCCAGACCACCTCGTCACAGCATCCAGCCCAGGAAGCATGTGAGAAAACAAGGGAGATTAATGAAAACAAATGGGAGACAAGACCAGCTGGCCCAGCAAGTGCAGCAAGCACGTGAGGAGTGGGGAAGTGGGGAGGCAAAGAGAGCTGGCCGATCTCGCGACAGCAAGCATCCGGCCCAGCAAGCGCATGAGGACACAAGACAGGAGACAAACAGAAGCAAGTGGGGAGACAAAGAGCTGACCGAGCCGTACAATCTCGTGAGCAGACAATCTCGTGACAACCCCTTTGGAGAAAAAATGAGAAAGGCACAAACCGAACACGCGGTTCCCCCCTTCCAAGATGTCCGGCCGAGGCGCGGAGATGCTCGAGTGGCAGCAACAGGCAATGCACACGGCGATGGCACCGATGGCCCAACACACCACTGCCAGGACCTTCCGAATCGACTAAAAACCACTACAGCAAACATGGTGAGAGATGAAGTGCGATTCAGGTCTTTGAAAGGTCATGGCATGTGAGCATGAAGAATGATGAAAGTCTATACGCCGAACCTGAGAAATTGTTGCGCCTTTGTCACGTTCTCCTCGTCCTCGCCGTATCCTGCTTGCTCTCAAAACTAGGAGCGCTCAAACCGCGCTTGACTGCTCCTTCTGGTGGCACCATGCCCTCTGGCAAGTGCTTCGACAAATTCCCGGCGTTGGCCTCAGCGGCTGGCAACAGAATGTGGTGGCAATTGCCATGCTACAATTGCCGGTTAAAGTGAAGGCTTCCTCCTGTTGCAGGCAGCTCATGTAGCTCATGCGGTGTGCGCCTATACCATTGTCGTCATCTCAGTGTGAGATGTCGTCAGGTCTCCGCAAACCCACAAGGCTCATGCCGTCGTGTTGCCTGGATGAATCTGCGACAGTTCGGGTCTCCAACGCCCCCATCGCCAGCGCCCAGCCGCGGGGTCCACGCAGACAGTGGGAACTCCCTACACTGTGACCGAAGCTACGCGCGTTTCGCAGGAAGGAAATGAGACTCATGAAATTCCCGGAAGGAAATGTCTGAGCTCAAAACCCAAAGATATACGCCCAAGACCGCAGAGCCGATCACGGAGAAGGCCATGACCAGCCTCTCTGCACATTCAAACTCCGAGTTTGACTCCGAACTCGCTTCGAGCTCAAGTGCTTCGCTTGGGTTCGTGCCCGCGAGCCGAGGGCCGAGCCAAATCAGCACCACGGTGCAGTGCCGAAGAGCGGCCAAGTACACGTACCTCGAAGCTCGAACCTTGAATTCTCGAAATGAATCCAAATTCGATTCACTTGAGCCCGAGGGGCACCCTAGAAGCACAGCAAGAAAGAAGGTGAGCAAAAGAACGGGCCACGCGGAAGGAACGGACCTTGGCGCGAATCAAGACCTTTATTTTTCCAGAAGCCGCTGACCCCCAAAGCCACGTTTTCAAAGCGGTTGTTCGCGGAGGGGTTTGAGGGGTTGGGGTGGGATTTGCAGATGTTTTCCACGACTGACTCCAACCCTCTATCTCTATGCTCCACCTCTAACCTCAACTCCAACACCGAATCCGCCGACCCCTTTCTCCAAAGGGGAGGCGCATGGTAAGGGCTTGTCTTTGTCCTGGTCTTAGTGATGATTATTATCACCACTGATGTGGGGTGATGGTTCACAGCACCCGGATCATCATCATTCCTTTTTCATGTACGTTTCAACTGTGCTGTTAGACCCGACTAGACATGCAGAGGATGCGTTGTCATGATTGTCATGACAACTGCTGCTGATACTGGGGATGCATACTGATGACGTAAAATTCTGGTGATCATGAGGATGCGTAGTGATGATTATCATCAGGATGATGAACATGATGACGAAAATGATGATGATAAACATGATAACCATGATGATGATGATCGTGATGAACATGATGATGAAAGTGATGATGGTGTCATCATCATCATGTTCATCATCATGTTCATCATCATCATCATCATCATCATCATATTGTCATTTTCATCATCATGTTCCTCATCGTGTTCATCTTTCAGGTGTGCCGTTAGACCCACTGGAAATGCTGTCATGATGTGATAACTGCTGATGCTGGGGATGCAGAGTGATAACGTGAACTGCTGGTGATGCTGAGGATGCGTATGATCTCGATGAACATGAAAATGGTCATGATGATGATGAACATGATGATGAAAGTGATGATGGTGGTGTTCATCATCTCCATCATGTTCTTCATCATCATCATGTTCATCATCCCCATCATGTGCATCATCATCATCATTTGCATCATCATGTTCCTCCAACCATGGCGCTCTTCTTTCATATACGTTTCAAGTGTGCCGTTAGACCCGACTGGAAATGCAGAGGATGCGCTGTCATGATCGTCATGATAACTGCTGCTGATGCTGGGGATGCATAGTGATGACTGTTAACTGCTGGTGACGCTGAGGATGAGTAGTGAAGATGAACATCATGAGGAACATGATGATGAAAATGATGTAATGATGAACATGATGATGAACATGATGATGAACATGATGAACCTGATGATGAAAATGATGATGATGAACATGATGATTAAAATGATGATGATGATGAGTGATGATGGTTGTTCATCACCATCATCATCATCATCATCATTTTCATCAAATGTTCATCATCATTGTGTCTTGACAGCCGAAATCGGCTATAGCGGGGAAACACATTGCTAAAAGCATGGACCCCTTTGCATGGATTGACACGCAACTTAGCATTCATGACAGTGGCCATTTGAGCCAAGCCGGCAAGCGAGTGAAACAGTGCGCGCTATGGGTGCGACATCGGATGCATGAGACATTGGTCACGTGGAGCTTCAAGATCAGGGACCTGCGAGCGTGCTCATGGAGCACGGGACCTCGGTCAGTGACAAGACGTGGGCGCCGTCATGGGACGGCAAAGCAGAGAGCTTCAGTCATTTCATCACCGAGGTGAAATGGACGTTGTGCAGCACGAAGAAGGAGGAGAAGCCATTACTTGCAGCTCGCATTGTTCGCAAAGCATTGCAATCAAGCCACAGTGCATTGGTGGCCCTGATGTACAAGTTGGATCCGGAAGATTTCAATTCGGAGGCGGATGTTAATAAGCTGATCAAGTTCTTAGAGGAGTCGCCCCTTAATCGGCAGCCACTGCCAGACGCAGGTGCGAAGATCGGCGGATACTACAGGCGCCTCCACAAGAAGAATCTCGAATCTGTATCTGCATTTCTCATCAGGGAGGACAAGGTGCACGGTGACATGCTGAAGGCACTACAGCGGCTTTTGCGATTGGACTTTGATAACTACGACGTGGACGTAGACGAGTTGAAGGCCTTTTGCGGCATTGATCCGAACATGTCGGTGTACTACCCGGCGGATGAGGTGGAGTCAGAACTCGGGGCAGAGTCTGAACCTGCTGAAGGAGCACGTGATGAAGAGACAGCAGATGGCGCTCCGGACGAAGAACCAGGCAGAGGCGGAAAAGGTAAAGGTCGCGGAGACGGCACGCCTACAGCCCGGAGAACATCGACATCCTCACAGTCGTCCTCAACGCGAAAGAAGTCGACGGTGAGGGGTAAGGGTTTGCTGGAGAGGCTGATGGAGAAAGGTCTGGTTCCACTCGCGGCCTTAGACGTGATCCGTGGTTGGTTGCTGCTGGAGATGGCTACAGCCAGTGAAGAAGATCGGAGAGTGGTCAAAGCGGCAACCAGGAATCGCCTGTCCTACAACGAGATCCGGGCGGCCTTACTTTCCATGTATGAAGAGAGAGACCGCAAGGGCAGCGGCGGCACCGGCAAGGGCAAGGGCCCCATGTTCTACCAGGACGGCAACTTGGAGGACTTGCGCTACCAGGACTACGGTGCCTACGACACGGATTGGGACTACGAGTACGGCAACTCGGATGTGGGTCTCCTACCAGGGCGGTGGACATCCTTCGTCATGGAGTTGGGAGGAAGAGTCATCCTGGTGGGAGGACCCTGGAGGTGTCTACGCGGTGGACCTTGGACATCATCACTGGCAAGAACGTGAGGAGCCAGAGGACTTCAACCCTGCGGACCACGAGACATACGTCAAGCTACAAGAGGAGCAACAAGAGGTGGAGAAGACGAAGACCGAGCTGGAAGCCCTCCTGGCAGACAACGAGCGGAACCTCATGCAGGCCAGGAAAGCTGTGGCATTGGCAGCACGAGATCGCGGATGGGGAGGAACCGTTCAGCAGAGGCAGCCAAAGGCCACAAGCACATTTCCTTTCAAGAGCAAGGGCAAGGGCAAGTTCGGTGGCAAGTTCAACGACAAGTCCAACTACTACGAGGGAGCCTCGTGGAACAAAGGCAAGTTTGGTGGTAAGTTTGGAGGCAAGTCCAAGGGCAAGTTCGCGAAGGGCAAGCCAAATTCAAAGTGGCATGATGCCCACCACGTGTTGACGGTGGACTTGCAGGAGCCGGCAGACATGGAATTTTTCCACGCCCAGGGTGGCAGCACCAGGACAGCACCAACTGAGAGCCCCGCACATCCGGAACTTCAACCTACAGAGTCTCTCATTGATACTGGCGCTACGGCAACAGCCGAAGGAAGTCAGGCTGTCCAGAATCTGTGTGCGGCCATAGCGGCAGCCAGACCAGACATTCGTGTGGACATTCACCAAGCAGTTCGCCCGTGGTTTCGGTACGGGAGCGGTCGCTGGGGTCAGGCTTTGTTCATGGTCACGTTGTCCACCCCGGAAAAGAAGGTTGACATATACTCCCTGCCATCACCAGGTATTCCTGTTTTGACGGGCATGAAGGAGCTTGAGAACCTGGATGTCATTTTGGGTTGCCGGGGAGGAACAAGCGTTGTCGAAGGTCGGCCGGTGACTTTTACAAGGACAGCAAAGCGGCATATGGTCATGGACTATTTGAAACATGTGTTTGCACAACATGCGGAGCCTCCCATTCCACGTCAAGTTCAGTTTCCGAGGGGTAGCGAGGCGGTGAACCAGGAGTCATGGATGTTGGAGCTATCCTGGTCACATGAGTTCATATCAGATGAGCCCAGCGATTTTCCTGAGGAGTGTTTTGCATATTCGCCCTCAACATTCTCCCCCCAAGGTGATCAAGCTTCAATCCAAGATTTAGCTCAACACCTTGGTGTGTCGGTTGCAGTTGTGCAGCATTTGCACGGCGGCGAAGTTTTCAGTGGTTCAAGCACGAGGACCAGCCCCATTTACTCAGCGGAGACTTCTTCGCAGCATGGCATCCTCCTCGGCGGTCAACGAGGAACTTCGTCGGGTGATCCGGGAGACGTTGGCGGAGGAACTGGCGAATCACAGTGTGGGCAAAGCAAAGGCGAAAGCCAAGGCGAAGTACGACACAACACGGAGGCAAGGGCCGGACGCACGGGATCCTCGGAGCAAGGAGACAGCATGGCCGTGCTTCGGAGCGCATGTGACATCCACGGGCGCCAACCGGTTCGGCCAATGGGCAGAATGCCAAAAGTGCGCTTTGAGGACGGAGTATATCCCGGCGGCCAACGCACCTGGCCAGTCGACCCGCGTGGATCTCTCCCGCAGAACGTTGTGGACGCCCTGGCACGCCTTCGAGCAGATGGCTGGAAGGCGGACACGATCGAGAAGAACCAGATCAAGGCCATGATCAAGGTGGTGGCTCATGAAGCCCCCACACAAGGCCGGCTACAAGGACGTGAAGCGCACAATGGACAAGTCGAACCAGGACGCGCAGGACTTCCCCATGGCCAAGGTCGCCCAGAAGAAGGAGGAGACCGAAGAGGAGGAAGAGCTGCTGAAGGACAAACACTACCCGAAGGAAGAGAAGGTGCCACCCAAGGAGGAGAAGGTGGTCAAGAAGGAGGAGGTGCAGCCGAATGGCAGCGCCTAGGGGGCGAATGGAGTGAGAGTGAGGAGAGGGTCCTGGACGCCAGGACCAAGAAGCGGCTGCTAGAGGCGGCCGGAGACTTCAATGTGAGCACTATTCTGAGTGCTCTGCAGGACTTTACCTTTTCGAGTACTTTGTGGGAGATTTGCTGCAGAGCGGATTCTTCTTTGACAAATTCATGCTTGAGATTCAAGATGAAGGCGGAGCGCAAGACGCTGGAGACCGGCTATGACATCGGCAAGGTCGAGACGACCATGAAGCTGAAGAGTGAGATGAGAAAACCCATGCCGAAGAGAATGTGGTTCAGCCTGCGGTGTACGGCCTGCACGTCCATCCAGAACATCAATCAACGCACGCCGGACCAGATAGAGAAGCTGAGGAAGAAGCGGTTGACATCAAATCGAGAAGTACTACAAGCACTGGAGGTGGCGATGGAGGCGTTGAAGCTGGGACGCGGATGGACTAAGGTCTACTGGGAATGGCCCAAAGGCGCAACGGCAGGCTGGAGGTTGCCCATGATGCAGAAGTTCCAGGACAAGGTGAAGAAGGAGCTGAACATGGACCTCTACTTCACGGAGATCCACGGCTGCATGTACGGCCTCAAGAGCCCAGATGGATGGCCTCTGAAGAAAGCCTGGGTCATCATGAGCAACGACCAGGACTTTCACTACAGGTGCAGGAGGCTATGCGACGGGAGCCACAACCACCGTCCCGGCACCGAGACGGTGGCTTCGACGGCCTACTACCCGGCCACGATGACGGACGAGATCGCGAGGTGCTGGAGGTCTCAACTTCAACGAGAACAAGCTCAACAGATTCGACCGGAGGTGGTGGAGTCTTTGCAGGCCATGTGTGGAATGGAGGAGACCTACATGCCGGTGGAGCAGGAGGGCATCTCGGATGACGCTCGTGAACAGGTACGGCAACTACTACATCGTCTGCATCGTGCAGCAGGACATCCTTCGAACCGGGCCTTGGCAAAGCTGTGTCGAGACCGCGGCATGTCAGACTGGATGATCAAGGAGGCAATGGACTTGAAGTGCCAAGCATATGCTTGTCTGGGCCCAATTTACTACCAGAAGGCAAGACCGGTGTCTACTGGGTCTTGATGGGTAAACAACTTTGGCGGTGTGCACCTGAACAACTCCGGATGGCAACTGAGCAGGAGGTCACGGTGGAGGCGTTGACAAAAGGTCGAACTTTGGCTACACCCATCACGGAGCTCCTGAAGAAGCTGGTATCGTGTGTGGACGTGGCCAAAGAAGCTGGACACCCACCAGTTGGCGATGGACTACCTGATGCACCGGACCTGGATGAGGACGAGATGGAAAGTGATCCTGGAGAAGCCCAACCGGAGGAGGAATGGAGAGATAGCTTACGTCAAGCTGTGGACAAGTGGGAGCAGCGACTACAGCAACTACGAGCAGGTCGGCGCAGATCTCGGAGTAGGTCAGAAGAGAGGAAGCTGAGTGTGGAGGAACAAGTTCGGCGGTGGACCCAGCTGGAGTCGATCAACAAGAACCGGAAGAAGGAGGGTCTACCACCCTACCTCAAGCTTCCCAAGGACTACGAGAAAGAAGGTCGACCTGATGTTTGGGAACTTGATGAACAGAGGATGGTGCTCCGCCACCACAACCAGTACCGGCAGGCAAAGTGCAGCCCGATTGGCTTTGCAGATCAGCCCAGGGTGCAGGATCAAAAAATAATTATTTACGGGTTCAAAAAGAAATTATCGACACCCGGATCAAAAACAAATTAGTTACAGGATCAAAAACAAATTATCTGGCCTGGGGGTGCAAAACCGCTGTAATTTACATCATTTTCGGGCAACAGCGCGCGCATTTTACGGCTCCAGCTGTAAAATGAACACTTTCCAATACAAGCGCAGTACGCGAAGGTCACTTTGGCAGCTCCAGCTCGAAAATCACAACTTTTCAGATACAAGCGCAGTTCTATCAACGAATCTAGCATCGGTTAAATGCCTGTAGGGTTGGCTTAAGGTTGTGTAGGGTTAATGTAGGTTGGGTTTCGGATGGGTTTGGGGTGGGTTCAGGCTTGGTTTAGGGACGGTTTAGGGTTTGTTTACGGTGGGTGGATTTAGGTTGGTTTAGGGTAGGTTTAGGTGTGTTTGCGGGTTTAGGGTGGGTTTAGGGTTGCTTTTGGGTGGGTTTAGGGTGGCTTAGGGTTGGCCTGGGAATGGTTTAGGGTTGGGTTAAGGGATGGTTTAGGCTAAGTTTACGGTGGTTTAGGGTAAGTGTAGGGTAGGGTTAGGGCAGGTTTAGGGTTGGTTTAGGGTTGGTTTAGGCTGGGTTTAGGGTTGGCTTAAGGTTGTGTAGGGTTGGTTTCAAGGTTGGTTTAGGGTTAATTTTGGTTGGGTTTCGGGTAGGTTTGGGGTTGGCTTAGGTTGGTTTAGGGTTGGTTTTGGATTGGTTTAGGGTGGGTTTAGGTTTAGTTTAGGGTCTGTTTAGGGTGGGTTTAGGGTGGGTTTAGGGCGGGTTTAGGGAGGGTTTTGGGTTTGTTTGCGGTGTGTGGATTTTGGTTGGTTTAGGGTAGGTTTAGGTTGGGTGCTTTAGGGTTGGGTTAAGGGTTGGTTTAGGCTGGGTTTAGGGTTGGCTTAAGGTTGTGTAGGGTTGGTTTCAAGGTTGGTTTAGGGTTAATTTTGGTTGGGTTTCGGGTGGGTTTGGAGTTTCGGGTGGGTTTGGGGTTGGTTTAGCATTGGTTTAGGGTGGGTTTAGGTTGGCTTTAGGGTGGGTTTAGGGAGGGTGTTGGGTTTGTTTGCGGCGGGTGGATTTTGGTTGGTTTAGGGTAGGTTTAGGTTGGGTTTAAGGTGGTTTTAGGTTGGCTTAGGGTAGGTTTAGGGTAGGTTTAGGGTGGGTTTAGGATTGGTTTAGGGCGGGTTTAGGGTTGGTTTAAAAGTTGCGCAGGGTCGGTTTCAAGGTTGGTTTGTAGGTTGGTTTTGGATTGGTTTAGGGTGAGTGTAGTTTGGTTTAGGGTCGGTTTCGGGTAGGAGAGCAGGCCAGGAGACCAGCAGACCAGGAGACCAAGAGACCAGGAGACCAGGAGACCAGGAGACCAGGAGACCAGGAGACCAAGGACCAGGAGACAAGACACAGGAGACCAAGAGCAGGAGACCAGGCGACCAGGAGACACGGGGACAGGACACCAGAAGACCAGGGACCAGGACCAGCAAGAGACATGGGGACCAGGAGACCAAGGACCAGGAGACCAGGAGACCAGGAGAGCAGGGGACCGGAGACTAGGTCTCAATAATTTGTTTTTGATCCCCTAAATAATTTCTTGTTGATCCCCAAAATAATTATTTTTTTGATGCTCATCCCATCAGCCCATGCCAGAGAGATTCACTGGAGAAAGAAACGGCTTCTGGAGACCTTCTGGAAGAACGGCTTGGAGGAAGGCGAGATCCGCGACTGGATCAAGACCAAGAAACCACATCAAGCACTACCATGGAACTGGGTTCTAGAGGTTGGAAAGACTGAGTTCAAGCTTCAGCCTCTACCGGATCCTCGTGCTACATCGAAAACAACGAGGGGAAGACCACGGATCTACTCGCTGGAAAAGAACGATGTGGCGATCACGGAGGAGTCCTATGAGATGGTTCTGGCGAAGATCAATGAGCTGGAGACTTTGGTAGAAGCTACTCAACAACGAGAAGAGCTACGCCAAGAATTTGAACGGCAACTTCGGAGTGAACGGCAACTGCATGAACACGCGATGAGTGTCTTCCAGGAGAACACCTACGAGGACACGTGCGTGGTGGAGTTCAACATCAACGACTTCCAGGGCCTGATCAACGGTGGCTACATCTACACCAAGGAGATGCTGTTGGGCCCGAGCAAGGAGGTGAACTTTCGAGCTCTACTACCGGAGGATAAGAAACTCATGGAGGAGGCCATGTCTCGGGAGGTGTCGGAGGTTCTACGATCACAAGTGCTACGTGCTATCCAAGAACATGTACCGGAGGAGGAACTGCGAGCAAGGTATGTGCCTATGCGGTGGCTACTCACCTGGAAGCCCCTGACTGATCCTGAGCCACCACCAGCTCCCGGGGAACCATCAACGTTGCGGTCCGACGGCAAAGCAAAAGCAAAAGCTCGCGTGGTCCTGATCGGCTACAAGCATCCGGGCCTGGCGAAGAGGGACAACCGGACCGGCAAGCCGTAGTTGGTGACTTCGGCGCCTACGCTGAGTAGATTGGGTCGATCAATGATCCTACAAGCATGTGCCTTCGACCAGCACGTATTGGAATCTGCAGATGCAAAATCAGCCTTTTTACAGTCAGATGAGGGTATTGGTACCAAACGGTTGTTTACTGACGCAGTACCGGAGTTAGCATATTCTTTAGGCGTTCGCCCTGGGGAACTGTTGGAGGTTGTCGGTGCAATTTACGGTTTAACCAATGCCCCCCGAATTTTCTGGCTGGATGCAGATACAAAATTGCGGCGTGTTGGAGGTGTACCTCATGCAGTGGAGAAGTGTTGCTGGGTATTTAAGAATAGACATGGACATGTCTGCGGCAGGGTTGGCAGTCATGTGGACGATTTTCTGATAGCGGGAGACATGCATGATCCCGACTGGATTGCATACAGGAACAAGATCAAAGCAATGTATCAGTGGAGCCCCTGGAAAATCGGTTCGTTTACTTTTGCAGGCTTGGAGTTGCAGCAGTTGAGAAACTTCATAGTGACAGTTTCGCAAGAAGCTTTTTGCAATTTCTGCAGCCAGTGGTAATCGAGAACTTATTGAAGCGGGCGGAATCAGATGCTTTGAGCCCGAAAGAGACCACACAATGCCGTGGTCTCATCATGAAGGCGCAGTGGCGAGCAAGTCAGAGTGCACCACAGTACTGTGCACGCATAGGTCTTGCAGCATCGGCTATGTCTAAGCCGACACTTTCATGCTTGAAGGAGGCAAATTCAATCATGAAGGAATTGCGAAAGACAGCAAAAGAGATCCTGGTCTATCATTCCTTAGCTTTGGCCGCAGCAAGAAACTGGAGTGGTGTGATTTGGTGGCAGTTCATTTTGGCGATGCAGGGCATAAGAACAGACCAGAGTTGAGCTCGACCGGTGGTTACATTACAGGTTTTGCGGACCCTGGAATTTTAACGGCAGTGACGCAAAGATGTCAATCATGGATTGGCGCTCTTGGAAGTTGGATCGGCCAGCAAAAGGTAGCAATGGTTCTGAAGGACAAGCAATTTACGATGCAGAAGATCGTGGATGGAAATGCAGATTTTTTTGGGCATTGATGTACGGCAATCAGTTGCATAGACACAATGCAGACGAGCTTGCAGCAAGCATGGAATCACTTTTGGTGATGGATTCCAGAGGTTGCTATGACGCAATCACTTCAAGCGATTCAGCACTGCTTGGAATGAACAATGCTCGTACAGGCGTAGAAATGCTTCATGTGCAGCGTGGAACGAGAGACAAGATGAGGTGCTACCCAACCTGGGTACCAAGCGATATGAACCTGGCGGACGGTTTGACGAAGGTTACACCAGACGCTTTTAAGGTGATGGCGCTTTATCACGAGAGAAAGTCCTGGGTGGTTAGATTCAACGAGGAGTTTGTCAGTGCACGAAAACAGCAACGTCTTCGTCGGCAGAAAGAGCAGGAAGAACGCAAGCAGAACTTGCATGTCTTGCGTGCGTGGCCCGATGAGGACTATCAGATCCTACACGAGGAGCAGAATTTGTGTCCGGAGCGGTGATCTGGCACTCAGCTGCAGTTCGTGTCAGGATGGTGCTGATGTGTCTTGACAGCCGAAATCGGCTATAGCGGGGAAACACATTGCTAAAAGCATGGACCCCTTTGCATGGATTGACACGCAACTTAGCATTCATGACAGTGGCCATTTGAGCCAAGCCGGCAAGCGAGTGAAACAGTGCGCGCTATGGGTGCGACATCGGATGCATGAGACAATCATCATCTTCATCATCATCATGTTCATCATCACCATCATCATCATCATGGTCCTCATCATGTTCATGATCATGATAAACACGATGATGATGAACATGATGATGATGAAAATGCTGAAATGATGATGATGATGAAAATGATGAAAATGATGATGATGATGATGAACATGATGATGATGATGAACACCACCATCATCACTTTCCTCATCATCATCATTTTCATCATCATCATCATTTCATCATTTTCATCATCATGTTCCTCATGTTGTTCATCATCATCCTGATCATAATCATCACTACGCATCCTCAGCATCACCAGCAGTTAATGATGCAAATGATGATGATGATGAAAGTGATGATGGTGGTGTTCATGTTCATCATCATGTTCATCATCATCATCACATCATCATCATCATCATCATCAACGCATCCTCGCGTCTAACGGCACATTTGATGAAAATGATGAAGATGATGATGATGATGATGAACAAGATGAAAATGATGAAAATGATTGATGATGATGAGGATGAGGATGAACACCACCATCATCACTTTCATCATCATGTTCATCATGTTCATCATCATGTTCAGCATCATGTTCAGCATCCTCAGCATTACCAGCAGTTAAACTCAAAGGAGAGGGAAACACAGTTTTGTCAACAACGGGGGAACCCGGGACCTAATTAAAAGGAACGAACCCCTCCGTGACTGCGACCTCTCCCTTAACCTTGTGGGTAGCGCGAGCAACGCGCTCTTTTCAGCACTTGAGCCAAAGCAATGATCGTGTCATGCTTGGGCATTGACTTGAATGTACATCATGCAACTTGTTGTACCTCTGGGCCATAAATGTCATCGTGATAATTGACTCCCCCCTCATTGACGGCACTGAGGGAGTGTCTTGGGCGCATTACCACGCCAACTTGAAGTCAAGTTTACATCACAACGACTGACGCAAGTTATTCAAGAATCGCCCAGTCACTTGCACACTTTTGGAAATTTTGCAGGCACGCTGCAGCGCACTAGGCAGCTGCTTTAGCGGATCTACTTTCACGAACGTCCTCAAGCTTCTCTGGAAGGTCAACACGAATGCCGAGCAACCGGATGGCATGGTCCCACTTGTTGGGTGGAAGTGCTTTCGTGAAGATGTCTGCTGACTGCATGTCTGTTTGGACGTATTCTATCGAGATGTGTTCGCTTTCAAGCTGCTCTGCGATGCAAGCGAGGTTCACCTTGTGGGTGCGTTGGACACAGCGTAGCTTGGATGAGAAACCTTTCCTTGCTACGAGGATAGTCGCCTGGTTGTCCTCGTGGATCTTGTCATTGAATGGTCGGTCCAAGATCAGCTCCCATAAGCTGAGCGCTGGGAGAGCCTCCTGGTACAGGGAGTACGCAAGAGACACGATCTCCGCCTCGGTTGTCGATCGGGAGACCGAGGTCTGCCTTTTAGACACCCACGCAAGGGGGAAATGCGTGTGCGGACCACTCAAAATCAAGAATCCTCAGGACGTAGATTTTGCGTCTCGTTCTCCAGCGAAATCGGCGTCCACATAGAGAGACAGATGCAACTCATCAGTCGAATCCTGAACTGTGCCAACTAGCGCGCTGTTGACCGTGCTGTTTATGTAGCAGACAAGCCTATGTAACTGCTTATCGCAGTTTCTAGACCACTTCTGAACAAAAGAGGTCAGGTCGCCAATGGGCTTGACCAGGTCCGGCCGTGCCAAACGGCCGAGCCATAAGGCTTTCATCAACACGCGGCAAGCGGCGAAGCCGAGCTCACCCTCCAAGGCGTCATCTGCAGGATCTAGAGATCCAGCGGGACAGAATGGAGTGGTGGCATCACGCAACTTTTCAGTTTTTAGCTGTGCGACCTCAAGATATAATGCAACGGTTTGACGAGCATAATCTCGCATGTCGAACGCCATGCCCCCTTTCAATCTGCCCATTGCGGCATTAAGATCGGGTTCAGTTGGGTCCTTTGGAGCATCTATCAAAAGGTGATTCCTGCCTAGCACCCGATATATGTCTTCTGGGGGTTCTATATCAACCAGTCTTGTTAACTTTTCCCAGAAGTCTTTATGAAGGTGGCTGGGGCCGGCCAACGTCAAGTCGTCGACGTATGTCGAGAGAAGTAACCCGGACTCCTTGAACCAGAAGTTTCCAGGAAACTCTGCGACCTCACGCCCTCCAAGTTCACTAATGAAACCTTTGAGGTGTGCCTCCCAGAGTCCGCCAGCGTCAGGATGCCCATAAAGAGCTTTAACGAGCAAAACCACAGGTTTCACGAAACGCTCGCGCCACCACCTTGGCCGGAGCTCAGGCGGGAGTGTGATCCAAGTTTGGTACTTGGATTTCAGCAGTGCTTGCACATAAGCCTTTATAGCGTCCGCTGTTGTGGTGGAATTCCCTGGCAGGGATCCATAAGCGAGACAGTTATTAAGACCTTGTACGCTCGTGGGATTTGCTCCCAACTCTTGGTAGACAGCTGCTGCGCCATGTTCGTCTTTCGCACAGTCTCCGCGATACACAATCCTACCTTTCATCTTCTGAAGGTGTTTCGCGAGTTCGGCGAACTTGACGGATGCTAGCGACATCAACTGCCCGAAATGAACTTTTATACTGGATCGTCGCGCCTCAGCAGCGACTTGATCATACTCTCGGACTGAATTTAGATCCCAAACACCGGCTTTCTCCAGGCCTGTGGCTTCAAGTCGAACGGCTTCAAGGGCTTCCGGGGAAGCCAACATTTCGGCACGTGACAAGAGTCTGGTCACCATTGCGGTGATCTCAGGATCCTTTTCCTCTTTGACTTGTCCTAAGGAATGTGCGATGAGATTTTCAACATCAAGAACTTGTTCAAGGATGTCGTGACACTTTTCATCGGACTCAACAGCAATATCAATATCTTCCAAACCAGAGAGAGGGGATATGTGTTTTAGCTGCTGCTCACGTTCCCGGTGATCGAGAGGCAATGGCACTTGGACAGGCATCGCAGGCACAACGGGCTGAACTCTCGGATACAGCGCACGGGCAACTGTGAGACACATGCCTTCGGGGTAGAAAGCGGTCTTCGCGGTCTTGTTACCTGCTGCAAGCGAATGTTTATACCCTTTTTCGTGCGGACACTTGAATGCACCTAGCGCGGATGCGAGTGTGCTATTGCTGGTCATGACTTTCCATGGCCTTTTGATGGGATAACCATTGCTGTCCTTCAGACTTAGGGCGCAACCGTGGAAGGTCGCTGGGGTGAAGACTTGTGCGTATTCCCTAAAGAATGCAGAAACATCATCCCTAGCCCAGCTGTCCCTTGGCCACTCAAACGAAACACTACCCCCCTGATGGAGGACAGTCTCTGCGTGACGTCTGAATCTGGAGAACAACTCTCTCGACTCTCTAACCTTTTGCTTCAGTTTCTTTTTGAACTGGCTTCCTAACTTGGCCTTATTAAGGCGTTGCCATGCTGAACCTGATGTGCAGGGGATTGCAGCCCAGAGATTGGGTTTGTCACAACCTTCAATCTGCGACTGCAACTGGATTTCTCCTTCATCTGTGCTAAGGTCGATAAACTCTTTAGCCAGCCTAACATGAGATATGCCAAGACCTTCAAACACGCGACCCATATTGGACTCTGGTGAACATGCGTATTCGAACATCACAGGCAACTTACCAATGCGTGCCTGTCGCTGGCGGGCACAATGATTTCCTACCTCAAACTGCTTGGGCTGCGGAGCTTCAACCTCTGCGCTGCACGGCATGCCAAAAATTGGCAATGTATCTGGACGACCGTTCTTTGACGCTTCGGTGAGAGGTGTCGGCGGTACGGAGTCTAACATCACGGCTGCACCTGTGGTGATAACGCAATCGGACTGAATGGGTTTTAACTTGAACACTGTGAACCCGGTCCATGGATCTCCAAGTGAGCGATTAGGTCTGCTACCAAACCAACCATCGTGAATGTTGTCTGCCTTGCCCCCCTGAAACACGGCACGAGTGGTGCGAGCTGCAGTAAATCTTTCTGGGGAAACGGGGCAATCCTCGACCTCTTTTGGGGTAAAAAGATTCTGCCTTGGCATGATATGGTACCGAACCAATCAGTTGGCATTTTCTTTGAACACCCAAAAATCTTCACCTTGCGATGTAGCGGCTGTCGCTGGCGCGGTATCGAAAAATGAGGCACCGGGTCTCGAGGGAGCGGGCTCCCCGGCTTCGGCTGCATCAAATTCATGCGCAACGTCTTCTGCACTAACTGCGATTTTAGGATCCTCCTCATGCTCGCATGCGTGGATTGCTCTGGCTAGCTCCTCATCCCCTTCAGTGTGAACAATGGGAATGGGTTCCTTAGATTCAGTTTTGGCAGCGCTTTTTGCAGCTGCTTCAGCTCGATCTGCAGAAACAAGTTCGGAGAACCTCTTCTTGCATTCGGCACTGTGAATCTTGGAATGACCGGTGCATGCACGACAACCTGGCGTTTCCTTGAACTTGATGATCCTTTCAACAGTTATGTACACGGATTTTGACTTGACAGCGGATGGAGTCGGTGGGGCACCGAAGGGCGCCTCTCGCAGGGGCAAAGTTGGGGGATCTGACCCGTCTGTCTTGCCTCCATGCAATGCTCTATCTGTTGCTGCTGCGATCGGGAAGCTTGGGGGTCCGTCCTCAACGAACAATTCCGGTTCAGGAACATCGTGAACGGAAATGGAACCATCTTTACGGAAGGCTTCGTAGTCCATGACTTTGACCACATTACGGTACCGCAACCCGGGGTCGACCCTCCAACCCAAAAAGAGCGCTGGCGCCATGTTCGGATCGAGAGTGCGCTTGCCAGGAGTCTTGGTTCTGTACCAAACCAATTGCCCGAAACAGCATCTCTTCCCTTGGAACTTTTCCTTTGTGAGAGCTTCCCATTGGGTTTTACCGGGGCTGAATGGAGCAGGCCTGTCGAACGACATGGTGAGGCATGCAAATGGGTAGCTAAACGTATGCAACGAATAGGGCAACCCTGATTGCAAGTGGATGCTGCGACAGCATTCCTTCTCTTCGCGAATGTCGCGCTCCAAGGACGGTGTTGTGTGGCCACCTGTTGGGCAAGCTTGTCTCTGGGACGAGACCGACTTCGTGGGCCGCTCCTTCGAGCTCTCCTGCTGCATCCATGTTTATTAGACATGCTGGCGGCGAATCAGTGGCCCGAAGGCCCATGAACTGACGGAAGTTTTTAACATGCGCTTGCGTGTCCCGCCTACTCACAGGGTATGCGAGGCGAACGCCTGAGAAAACATCACGTACTACATGGTGGGATTTGATTCCTCCGAAACCTACTCCGAGATGTTCATCGCCCATGGCAAGAATCACGGAATCGGCAGCCAACTGTTGAAATGGTGCAGTTGGGACGTCGACTTTGTCGTCTGATCTGGCATCCTTTTTGTGCGCTACCCTTGCAGAAGTGGTCTTTGAGATTGAACACACCTGAGCGGTGATCAAAATCAATAGGCCAAATTGCGATGATATCATTTGGCGCTTCCGCGTGCTTCCGCGCCCTTCCGCGCTGCGGGCGTTTGCTTCCGCACTCTCATTTCCCTTCCGCGCCTTCCGCGGCTTGCGTCTCTTTCTTGCCAAGCCAACACAACTAGATCCACGGAAGATGAGGCCAGATCGGCCCATGGCTTTGGATTTGGCGGCTTGGACGCTAGAAACAGGTAAGTGAAACAGCCATGCTGGGGAAGCCCTGAAGAGATTGCGAGCCTGTGCTTGAGGCATCCTTGTGCAACGTGGAGCCATCCAGTTTCTGTTACGAGCAGTAGACGGCTGTAGCAAATGGTTTATGGGTCACGACGAGCCCTGAAACGCGAATCCCAATAGATTTGCAACGCAAACGTGAAGCCTCACGACACACCGCGGCTACGATTCCTGCACAGGGCCAACGAGAACAACATCTAAATCACGGAACCCTTCCGCGGTCCTTCCGCGACCTTCCTCCAGTGTTCCGCGAGTTCAGCCCAACATCAATCTCCACGCATGTAAGGCCCGGGGTTCAAAAACGATTTGTTTAGCCCGAACAAATCGTTTTTAAGCCCCGGGAGCAAAAACAACTTGTTGGGCCCGAACAAATCGTTTTTCGTTTTTCGTTTTTAAGCCCCGGGAGCAAAAACGATTTGTTGGGCCCGAACAAATCGTTTTTCAGCCCCGGAGCAAAAACGATTTGTTGGGCCCGAACAAATCGTTTTTCAGCCCCGGGAGCAAAGCGCCCGAACAAATCGTTTTTCAGCCCCGGGAGCAAAAACGATTTGTTGGGCCCGAACAAATCGTTTTTCAGCCCCGGGAGCAAAAACGATTTGTTGGGCCCGAACAAATCGTTTTTAAGCCCCGGGAGCAAAACGATTTGTTGGGCCCGAACAAATCGTTTTTCAGCCCCGGGAGCAAAAACGACTTGTTGGGCCCGAACAAATCGTTTTTCAGCCCCGGGAGCAAAAACGATTTGTTGGGCCCGAACAAATCGTTTTTCAGCCCCGGGAGCAAATCAAAACGATTTGTTGGGCCCGCAAATCGTTTTTCAGCCCCGGGAGCAAAAACGACTTGTTGGGCCCGAACAAATCGTTTTTCAGCCCCGGGAGCAATAACGATTTGTGGAGCCCGAACAAATCGTTTTTAGCCCCGGATTTCTTGGGCCCGAACAACTCGTTTTTGAGCCCCGGGAGCAAAAACGATTTGTTGGGCCCGAACAAATCGTTTTTTAGCCCCGGGAGCAAAAAACGATTTGTTGGGCCCGAACAAATCGTTTTTCAACCCCGGGAGCAAAAACGATTTGTTGGGCCCGAACAAATCGTTTTTAAGCCCCGGGAGCAAAAACGATTTGTTGGGCCCGAACAAATCGTTTTCTTGAGCCCCGGGAGCAAAAACGATTTGTTGGGCCCGAACAAATCGTTTTTCAACCCCGGGAGCAAAAACGATTTGTTGGGCCCGAACAAATCATTTTCAAGCCCCGGGAGCAAAAACGATTTGTTGGGCCCGAACAAATCGTTTTTTGAGCCCCGGGAGCAAAAACGATTTGTTGGGCCCGAACAAATCGTTTTTCAACCCCGGATTTCTTGGGCCCGAACAACTCGTTTTTGAGCCCCGGGAGCAAAAACGATTTGTTGGGCCCGAACAAATCGTTTTTTAGCCCCGGGAGCAAAAAACGATTTGTTGGGCCCGAACAAATCGTTTTTCAACCCCGGGAGCAAAAACGATTTGTTGGGCCCGAACAAATCGTTTTTAAGCCCCGGGAGCAAAAACGGGCCCGTTTTTAAGCCCCGGGAGCAAAAACGAGCAAAAACGATTTGTTGGGCCCGAACAAATCGTTTTTCGGGAGCAAAAACGACGATCGTTTTTCAACCCCGGGAGCAAAAACGGGAGCAAAAACGATTTGTTGGCCCGAACAAATCGGTTTTTTGGCCCCGGGAGCAAAAACGATTTGTTGGGCCCGAACAAATCGTTTTTAAGCCCCGGGAGCAAAAACGATTTGTTGGGCCCGAACAAATCGTTTTTTGAGCCCCGGGAGCAAAAACGATTTGTTGGGCCCGAACAAATCGTTTTTTAGCCCCGGGAGCAAAAACGATTTGTTGGGCCCGAACAAATCGTTTTTCACCCCGGGAGCAAAAACGATTTGTTGGCCCCGAACAAATCGTTTTTTAGCCCTGGGAGCAAAAACGATTTGTTGGGCCCGAACAAACTCGTTTTTCAGCCCCGGGAGCAAAAACGATTTGTTGGGCCCGAACAAATCGTTTTTCAACCCCGGATTTCTTGGGCCCGAACAACTCGTTTTTGAGCCCCGGGAGCAAAAACGATGTTGGGCCCGAACAAATCGTTTTTTAGCCCCGGGAGCAAAAACGATTTGTTGGGCCCGAACAACTCGTTTTTGAGCCCCGGGAGCAAAAACGATTTGTTGGGCCCGAACAAATCGTTTTTCAACCCCGGATTTCTTGGGCCCGAACAACTCGTTTTTGAGCCCCGGGAGCAAAAACACGCAGGCCTCGTGGAAAGGTTTCCCGAGTCACCACACAGGCCTCGTGGAAAGGGCTGGCTGGCCGACATTTTCTTTTGAATCGAAGCGAAGCAGCCAGGGCCAAAAAACGATTTGTTCGGGCCCAACAAATCGTGGTGACTCGGGAAAGTTCATGGAGCCATCCCACGAAGCGCAAATTCTTGCGGCTCAAGTCCTCCCGGGCTCTGCTGGCAGTGTTGTGCCTCTTGCGGGCTTGCAAGCCCGGGGTGCGGAAACGATGCCCGAACAAATTGTTTTTTGCGAAAACCACTGTTGGGCCCAAATCGCTTGAGAGCAAAATATTTCTACACGCTTTTGACGCTCCAAAAATGTTACCCTTCCACGCCCTTCCGCGGCGCAAATCTCTTAGTCAAGTCCGCCGGCCCTTCACCAAGCTTCCGCGGCCTGCAGAAAACCTTCCGCGCGGATTGATTTCAGCGCTCCCTTGCTTAAATTGCTCTGAGCTTTTTTGATCGCTGCTCACCTTGCAAAACGGGTTCTTAGGGAAATGGGACCTCATGTGCTCAGGAGATTTTGCTTGCTCCTTCAACGCAGTATCATGTGTCGGGTCACCATCCCCGAAGGCGATCAACGGAAGTTCATCCTCGGGAGGAGGGGCTTCCTCGGCCGCTAGCATGTTCACAGGAACTTGATCTGGCTCACCTTCATCTGACGCTTGGCACGAGTCATCGCACAGAGAAACGACATCGTCTTCGGCCGCGCTCATAGCAGCGGCTTCAATCGGCCAGGGGTGAGTTGACGACTCGGCCAACTTGGGCTTTACCACCTCATCATACTGGAGAACGTATTCCACTACCCTAGATGCATTTATGCGCGCATTGCGGGGCACGTTAATCTTGCATCTACTGATGTCCTTTGGGGGAACAAGGTATGGAACATTTTCACGTGGATCCCAAATGAATAGGTGTCCTTGATCCATCACGGTCTTCCCGATGGATTGCGCTGGTGGGCAATCACGGAGGACGTACACCTGCTCTTCAGCAGGTATCACTCGGCTGTCCTCGAACCCTAATGAAGTAGTGCCTTGTTGGGCACCACCCCCAGTCGCAAAACCTACGGGTGTGCTGCTCTCGCGCACGCACTTGATCATGTTGCTATTCAAAGCTTGACGTCCGATCAAGTGTCTCCCTGCGGCAGTATCCCAAAGCCAACTGATGCGATTGTCGTCAGAAGCAACGCTTGCCATTGCCGGAATGAGCTGTGCAACATTACATTACACTACGCTACGCTACATTACATTACATTACATACATACATTACATACACTACATTACATTACATTACATTACACACATGCATACATGCAATACATACATACATACATGCATGCATGCATGCATACATACATACATACCTACCTACCTACCATACATACATACATTACATTACATTACATTACATACGTACATACATACATACATACATGCATGCATACATACATTACATACATACATACGTACATACATACATACGAGAGAGGGAGATTGGGAAGAGAGTGGCTTGGGGGGATGGGGAGGATGGGGAGCGGAGGGAGGGAGAGAGGACGACAGAACACACCAGGGAGAAAAGGGAGAGGACAATGTCGGCGGACTGAGCCGGAGGCTCTAAAGTATTTTGTCAACAACGGGGGAACCCGGGACCTTAAAAGGAACGAGCCCCTCCGTGACTGCGACCTCTCCCTTAACCTTGTGGGTAGCGCGAGCAACGCGCTCTTTTCAGCACTTGAGCCAAAGCAATGATCGTGTCATGCTTGGGCATTGACTTGAATGTACATCATGCAACTTGTTGTACCTCTGGGCCATAAATGTCATCTTGATAACTGACTGTTAACGTCATCACTATGCATCCCCAGCATCAGCAGCACTCTGCTTTCCAGTCGGGTCTAACGCCACACTTGAAACGTATATGAAAAAGAAGAGCGCTACGGTTTTGATGATGAACATGATGATGAACATGATGATGGATGATGAACATGATGATGAAAATGATGATAATGATGACGGTGATGAACAACCATCATCACTCATCATCATCATCATCATAATTTTCATCATCATGTTCATCATCCTCATCATCATGTTCATCACTACGCATCCTCAGCATCACCAGCAGTTAACGTCATCACTATGCATGACACTCATGACAACGCATCCTCTGCCTTTCCAGTCGGGTCTAACGGCACACTTCAAACGTTTATGTGCAAATGATGATGAACATGATGATGATGATGAACATGATGATGCTAAAGATGATGATGATGATGAACATGATGAACATGATCATCATCATGCTCACATCGTCATTTGCATCATCATGTTCCTCATCGTGTTCATCTTTCAAGTTCAAAAAATCGCAAGGATGCAAGTTGGATGATGACAATCCCAAGGTAAGCCATGGGAAGTCTACAGAAATGAACATGATGAACATGATGATGAAAATGATGATGTGATGATTCAATTTCATCATCATGTTCCTCATCATGTTCATCATCAAAACCGTGGCGCTCTTCTTTTTCACATACATTTGTGCCGTTAGACCTGACTTGAGATGCAGGGGATGCATAGTCATGATTGTCAAAATAACTTCTGGTGATGCCGGGGGTGCATAGCACCGGCTTACTTCTCGCGAAGATGAAGCGGTGGCGCAAAGTCCAAGAAAAAGAAAACAAGGCCCCCAACATGGGTTTCCTGCCCGAGTTTCCACACACTCGAGACACTTCTGGTAAATTTCAAGGTGCTTATGCGAATTTATCCCCAGTGGCTTGTTTGAGATGCAGGGAATGCGTCGTCATAATTATCAAAACAACTGCTGGTGATAATGCAAATGCATAGTAATTATCAGCATCCCTAATGTTGGGAAAAATGCATCATCAAAAACATCATCATTATCGTGCTGCTCTTCTTTTTCATATTGCTTTAAATGTGCCGTGAAACCCGCCAAAAAATGCGTAGTCATAATTGTCATAACAACGTCCCCTGTCAGCAAGCAGGGGCCGGCCGCACAGGGCGGCAGCCCTCAAATAACTCTAGTCCTCCAACTGCCTCCAACTGCAGTCTCGAACTCTAACCTATAACCCGAACCACTGAATCCATACTGGGCGAACTATCTGACTTTCATAAGCAGGAGCTGGAAGCACGGGAACACCGAGGCCGGCGAGAGACTACGAACACCCGGACGGGACCCCCACATCGAGCGGCCGCTTGCTTCGTTCGAACCATCTCTCAATTAGACGAGGCCATCCTGCAACCCCTTACCACACGACAGGGGTACATCGGTCAGCAAATGACAAGAAACAAAGGAGATGAACAAAATAGCTGGAAGCCTGATGGAAATGTAAACAACGCCCCCCCCACGACTCAGCCCACGGCGAGGCTTGCTCCAAGAAGCGCTCAGTCTTCTGATTCGCCAGCCCTGGCGCTGAGCGCAAGCAAACAACCACTCAGGTTTCGAAACAGTGAAGAATCTTAGTGCAAAGTAAGCCTCATGTCTTCGAACGTTCCAGTTGTTCTTTGTTCGGGTTCGTTTTCGTATCTCGCGCTCGTCGTCTTCTCGTCTTCCCTTCTTGCGGCGTTGCTTCGCTCGGCGTTCGGCTCCGAAATCCGTCATTCCTCGCACCCGGCTCGCGTTTCGGCCTTTCCCATGCGCGAGAACTCGGCGCCTGATTGCAGGGCGTCCGCTGCACCCTTCATGGCCCCCGTGTCCTGGCAAGCCGCCCAGCCGAGAAATCGAGCAGAAACTTGGAGAACCAGTTCAATACAAGAGGAGCAAAAGAGACCAAGATATGACAAATATACAAGGTAGAATGCTAGGAGAACACTCGGGGAATACTAGCCATGTACTACGAGAAAAGCAATCGGGAATCCCCAAGGAAGAGCAAGGGCCTAACAGACTGCCAAGATGATACCGAGAGAACACTAAAGCAAGGAATAATACAAGGGGAAATACAAAAGACTTACTAGGGCGGTGTAAGGGTAAGAACACTTCTGAATAGGGGCTTACTGGAGGAATACTAAGCGGAACGATGGGACTAGGGAGAACTAAGCGAATACTTGGGGAGCGAAATTTCAATCGGGCATGAGGTCGGATTCAAAACCCTTAAAAAAACAACACGCAATCTTGAATCCAGGCGATTGAAATCGATTGAAGCAAGTTGAAATTTCAATCATGAGCTGAACATGCACATACGTTTTGTGCTGCGCGGCGCCTGCTATGGGGCAATTGTGAATTTGTTCAAGAGTGCTTTTGGAGGTGCCCGGTGCTGGACAGCATCCCCAGCATTGCTGGCAAATGATGCGGATGATGCTAGGCATGCGGTCGACGTGAAACGAAGAAAATGAAGGGACATGATAGGAAGTGCAAGGCAGGTGAAGGGAGAGAAGGATAATGAAGGCAAATGCAAGGAAATGAAGAGCCAACATGAAGACAAATGCGGGGACATGAAAGGACATGAAACGAATCAACTGAAATGCAGGGAAATGAAAGGAAACTGAAGGATGGGAAATTGTGCGAAAAGTGAAGCTATTGGAAAGGGAACATGTAGGGAACAAGGGAAGTGGGGGAAATGGAGGGGAAGAGATGAAAGATGAAGGGAGGAAGTGAAGGGAGCTGGGAGAGGAAGTGAAAGGAAGCGAGGGAACTGAAATGCACAGCTGAAGGAAAGGAAGCTGCGAAATAAGGAAGTGAGTGAAGATGAGTGAAGGAAATTAAAGGAAAGGATTGCAAATGAAGGGAACTTTGAACTGAAGGGAATTGAACGGAAAGTCTTCCCGGTGGCCTGTGTCGCGTCAGCGTGTAAATTTGAATGTACATTTCTGATGGACCGATGAGCATGATCATGCAGAAATAGAACCGTGAAAATGATAGAACATGACCTATAGAAATACAGCAAAAGGCGAAAGACATGCGGTCCGGATAGCAGTAGCGATGCATCACGACCATTGTCTTGTAGGAGTTTATCTGCTGTGAAGCGGACACTTGCCTGGAAAAATTGGCTTCGTCTCAATTTGCCTTTGGCTCGTCCCCTTAGGCCGTGGCTTGCACTCGGTGACTGGTTCATACAGCCCACCTGCTTCCTCAGCGTTGGCCCGAAGAGAGTCGTACACTTCCCCTGTTCCCCTGCCTCCGCCCCAGGGCAGCTTGCTACGCAAATGGGGTCTTTCTGGCAGATTCATTGAATTCATTCAAACATTCGCGATCGCACGCTCATCTTGAAACGCGGGGCGCGCCAAATTCAGCGACAGCGATGGTCCTGCCATGGCCTCAAATGCTCCAAGCACTTTTTCATTGCCCCATGTTTCTTGGTTTCTTGAGAAGCTCAGCACATGGCTGAGTTCATGCACCAAAAGAGGTACGGCCTAAGCTCGGAGGCGCATTGCAGTCCGCATGAGCACATTGGAAGGAGCCGGCTTTCCAGGCACTCCCTCAGGAGTATCGAGCCCACAAATCCGCCCTTGGTAGTCGATGCCGTGGTAGAGCCTGGCATTCTACGTCTTGTCGGAACGGCAATTGGGCAAGTCAGGCATCAGCCTACCCAAGTTGCCGTGGCTCATCCCGTAGCCTCACATCGGAGGAAAGCACTTGTATTTGGCCCCAGCGAGCTATCTACTCCAAGGCACCGTACAAGTAGCCCAATCCAACCAGACTGGCGAGGAAGACCAAACAACAGGGCACATCAGTGCCTTGGCGCGCTGAGCTGCATGCGGCATGTGGCGCAGTGCCCTGGGCCAGCTGCACTCATGTCTTGCCTTGAGTTCCTCCGTGCCCTGGCAAGTGCCACAGGTCTGGCTCACTCCCCAAACAGTATCTCTTTAACTGCCGGCTGGACATCATGATACATAACTTCACCTCAAAGTGCTTGCGTCCAGACACAAGCAACACGTGGCAAGCGCAAGGTTGATCTTGCCTGCCAGAGCTTATCAGCCCCTCCTCGCTGAGCCAAGAACACAAAGCGGGAGGCTGCAGGGCTGCAGGTCAATGTACTACGGGCCGAGCATGCGTTCTTTTGTGTCCCCGCGTGGGCGCACACACACACACACATGCGGCCGCCACATTGCACAGTCGGAATCTCAGCCTGGTCGCTCCTTGCAAGTCACCTGGAGCCCTTCCGGCAACCATGGGACGGAAAAGTCACCTTGGCGTCCCCGAGGTGCCTGACATTTAAATCTACAGCCTCAAGCCGCTAATGAACAGGCAGGCCTGAGAGGACTGCACGCGTGCAAAGTCTGCCCATCCGCCCGCTTTGCAAAGGCCGAATTGGTCGAATGGCCCACGCTGCGTACACTCCACGGCAACATATCCTTTTCGATGTTCCATGGGACTTTTGGGACTATCCCTGGCACGGGGTGCAGCTTGGACACACGCCCTGCCCCCGCTGTCTCACGCCCAGCTTCACTTCCCCTTCCAGCCCTGGCCGAGGCCGAGAGCGCGAGCGCTGAGAGCGCGAGCGCTGAGAGCGCTGAGAGCGCTGAGAGCGAGACGGAAGGAATGGCTCCGACGCGACGACTCGGCTCGAGCCTTTTTGCCCTTTGCCTTCCCTTTGCCCTTGCCTTTGGTCTCCTCTTCTTTGCCCTTGCCCTTTCCTTTGCCCTTGGATGCCCTGCGCACACTGCAAGTCTGGACACTCTAAGACTGGGTTTGGTGCCTTAGGGGAGGAGGCTCTTCCTCCTTGCTCTTGCCTTTGCCCTTGCCCTTGCCTTAGGCAAGCACAGGTCACGCGAGCGAAATCAGCGACTCAAGTGACGGACGCACTACATTCAAAGCCTTAGAATGAAAGCATTTCAGTGGCTGACCTTTGCTTTTGCCCTTCACGGGCTCTTCGTAGTCGTATTCAACTGCTTTGCTCTTCCCTGTCTCCGTTGATTTTGACAATTCACATGACCAGAACTACTCCCGCCTTTCCCCTTTCCTTTTGGCTCGCCCTTCTCCACGCCTTTGGACTTGCCTTTGCCCTTGCCTTTGGGCTCTTCCTTTGGCAAAGCCTTTCCTTTTCCCTTGCCCTTGCCCTTGCCTTTTCCCTTCGGCTCCTGCATGCACTGACCTGCACATTGGGGATACCTTGATGCAATGGCATTCTCGACATGACATGTCCTCCTCCTCCTCCTCCTCCTCCTCGTACTTGCCTGTGACAAAACGCTATCTATCTCTTGACTCTAGTCTCGCTTCTGAGGGCAGCACTCTTGCCCTTGCCTTTACCCTTGCCTGAAAGCGCCACTTGCACCAAGGAACTTAGCCCTGACTTGACCAAGGCGTGCCTGGCGCCTTGGCAGGCTCCTTCAGGCTGCTCTCTGCGTGCATGGGTGCGCGCGCGCGCGTCTGCACGCCAACGCAGCTGCGCTCGCGCTTGCAAACACGAGCCTGCGTGTACATGTGACTAAGCACACAGAATGACCATGTCTCGACAACAGCAAATGATCAACCATGAGTTGTTCTCAGAACAGGAGATGGACAAGTAACTAATCAAGGAAAGGAAGGCCAGCAAGTGTAGAGCCATTCCAGAATTTCCTGCTTGGCATGGCAGTCACCCGAAGGGAACTCCGTCAAAATGGACCCAGGTCGATCGCTCCATCAAGAGGCAATGCGCTCATTGCCTTCATCCCAAGCTTGCCCAAGCTTGCCCAGTCTCCTCCTTCAATTTCTTTTTGGCTTTGGGCTCCTTGGAATCGGCACTGTGATGGGAAAACGGGCATGACGCGTCTGAAATGTGACCGCATTCCTCCCGCCTCGATGCTGCGAATCGCCTGGACGGCCCCCTGAGAATGCACGTCGCAACATGTTTCGGACTTCATGAACGGCAGAAAACCACATGTAAAGAGAGAAAAAATACCGACTCCAACAGAAAGAAAGAAAGAAAGAAAGAGATAAGAATTCGAAATCGCACTCGCCCGCCTCCAGCTTCGCGAGCTTCTTTCTGAGCTTCTCGTTCTCGGCCTCAAGCGACGGCAAGAACCAAACGGGGAAATGAATTCCTTCGGATTCGATTGCGCTTTTCGGATTCTCTCTCACATTTCAGGGCAGAAGGCAATGCTGGGTGCAAATCCGAAGCATTGGCAAGTACCAGCATCCAGCACCCCCAGCACCAGCAAGCTCTGGAAGTGCTTAGGCTGTGCGGGTGAGGTGGCTTGAGCGAGAGGCTTAGAGTTGGTTGGGGATTCGGGATGGTTTCAAAATGTCTCAAAAGCAATTCGCCACTTGACGCTAGACGAATGGCCACTTGACGCTTGCGAGACACGCGCCTCCAGCGCCTTGTCGGAGCCCAGCATGCCGCTGCCGTCCACCACCTGACACGAATACGAATACGCACATAAGGTGAGGGCCTGAAAGTTCCTGAAAGAGGATGTTTAAAAAACAAATAACAATGTAGGATAGAATAATGTAAGAGGATAGGGATGGGCGACAGCCCAAAGAAAAGTTGCGAGGTTTCAAAGCGCCGAGTTGACAACAGACGATCCACATCGATCCACGCATGCAAAGCAAATCAGTGCACATTGAGCACACAAACAACAAGAGAACCACACTGTGTTTTGAACTTCTGGCTCTTGTCATTTTGCCAACTCCACTCGAAGCAATTCCCGGCTTCTTTGATCCAGCCCAGCATCTTCTCAGTCTGCTTCTGGCTAAAGAAGTGTTGGTTCCTAAGCAATGCACGCCAGCATTTCAAGTGTCCAAACGGTCGGTCATCTACCTGGTGTTCAACGACAGGCTCGCGCAAAAACCGTGTCTAGGGAACGAAACACACACACACACACACGTGCTTTGTGAAAACTTTGTGCGCTGCTGCATGGTGCCCAGCAAAGCCAGGTAGTCATAGAAAAAGTTGGAGTCTGTGTTATCGTACCTCAAAAAGCACTGATCGAGTGAAGCACGCCAATGTCACGAGGACCGCACTTGCCCGTGCTGTATGCCGTGTGGATCCTCTCCACAGCCTTTCAAAATGCAAATCCCCAGGAATGATACGAGAATGCCAAAGGCCTGAAAGAGTCTTACCGCCAAAGGACCATCCACAGCATCCTCTTCGGAAAGGTTGAACACGGCCTGTCTCACATGTAAGCTGTTCAGTGCTTGCAGCGCCTGTCGCTCCTCATTGAGCTTGAAGAGGTGCTCCGCCCGCAGAGATTTCGGAGGATTGGACTCCTTCCACTCCAATTCGCCAAGTCGAATTTCTGTCAACGCATGCTGAATCCGCTGAATCTTGGTTGCATTCTGGTCAGTTTTACTCGATGTCCTTGCGAATCTCGTTGAGCACTTGCTGCAAATACAGCATGGCTCCTTGTGAACCCATCCTCTCTCCGGTCAAAAACTCGACCAATCCGCGCCTCCGGTTGTCTTCTGACCTGCGGAGGCAAGGCACGCAAGGCACGCAAGGCCCGCAAGGCCCGCAAGGCCCGCAAGGCACTGGTTCTCGGCGAGCTTCCGCTCTGGGCTTCCGGCCGGTGTTGCGGGGGTGGCTACCCTTTGAGAAGCGAATGAGCCAAGCATGGAATACATCGGCATGCGAATCCAAATGCGCAGAGACAATTCGGGAAAGTGGGAAGACGCGAAAGACACACAAGACATGGAAAATGCACTCCAACCACAAAGAGTGCGGCATAATCCGGCACTCCTGTCAAGCTCTTTTCGAAAGCGTCATCCTGCCGAACCAATCGCCTTCCAGTCACAGGGGCGTCGCTGTGAAGCATTTCAAGCATTCAGATCACCAGAGCCTGGCCTAGTGTGCTCAGGCTGCGTTCTGATTGTCTAAGAATCCAAGCAGCTCTCTGCTTGAGTGAAACGTGGACTTTGAGCGCCTTTATCAGGAGCACTTTTGAAGTCTGAAACGTGCATGCGCACTGCGTGCACGGCGCTTCTGCTTTGCGCCGTGACTCAGCACAACTAAGACTCTCTATGACTCTCCAAGACTCTAAAAGTCTGGCTGTGACAAGAGATGCCAACTCGACCCGGAACAAAACCGAACATGTAGCTTCAAATCATTTACCTCCACTTGGCTCTTGGCCTCTCTCGCTTCACTGCTGGGGCCTTGGTAGCCCTAAAACTGGCCGCTCGACTTGCTTGAAAACGACGTTCCCAGTTTGCAAGCTTGCAGCGCTTGCAGCGCTTGCAGCGCTTGCAGCTTAGCATTTCGCAAGTCACAAAAGCTGACCAGCGTCTTAAGCGTCTCAAGCGTCTCAAGTGTCTCTGCGGGGCTGGGAAGATTGTCCCCGGCAGCTCAAGCGCCGTGGCATCTCCGAAAGGCTTCGACTCGACTTCAAAACTTATCAAATTTGACTTCCGAATCGATGCTGACGCAATTTCGATGCTTGACCTCCCTCTGCCAGTTTGAACCCAATCGGTTGCAGCTTTGTCCTGCTTCCACGTGGCTTTCGCTGGAAAACGAGGCGGCACGATGTCTCTCGAAAACTCTGAAGGCAAGAATGCACCTTGCCTTGCAAGTGTCATGAAAGTAGGTAAAATACGAAACATCATGCCTGCCATCTATGCATGCTCGGCCGTCTCAGTAGTCAGCCAGTGCTATCGACGCAGGAACTCAGGGCATTTGTCGTTTCCCCTCCCTCTCATTCCATCCGTTCGATCCATTTGTGTCTCTCTGTCACCGACGCTCCGTCTGCCACACAGGGCCCAACCAAGGTTTCAGCTTTTGGAGTTGAGTGGTTCAAATGGGGTGAACGGTGTTTGTAAGTGAAAGTGAGGCCAGGATTCAAACAGACTCAGTGCCATTCTGGCAGACATTGTTCAGTTTCTGAGTTACTTGCTTTCGTGCCCCTTCAACACGACCTCAGGACGCCTCGTCGCAGCGGACCACCATCGGTCAACTCTCGCTTGGAATCCTTCGGCTTTGGCTTCGATTCTTTCGACTCCTTCGGCTTCTCCGAAAGCTTCTCCCAGCGCCTCCGCTTTCCGCACTCCAAACTCCAACCCTTTCAACCCTTTCAGCTCCGATCTGTTCTCTCCTGCGCTTTCTGGGCCAAGACAGCGTCTTCACCTCAGCTCTCTGCGTTGGTAGGGATCAAGCGCGGAAGGCGTTCAATGGAAGCTCCCATTTCCCGGTTTAAGGCTTCCGAAGCCCGAAGCGTGTTCCGAAGTCAGAAGCTCCAAAAGAGAAAGGGAAAAAGAAAAGAGAAAAGAGAGAAAGAGAAGTCCGAGTACGATGCGAAAGCGACGGAACAGTCCGAAGTCGAGCCACAGGCCGGGCCTTCTCCGCGCTCAGCTTCTTGAGGAGGACGTACACGAAACGAAGGCAGGACTGGAGCCGAGTTTAGGAACAGCCGTCAAAGAAAAGGAAAAAAAAGAGGAACAAACGGGAGAAAAAGGGTAAGAGAAGAGAGGAAAAAGGAAAGAAACGAGGAAAACATGCAAAAAAACGAATAAGTATGAGGAAAAAACGCCGAAGAAGGACGCAAGAGTAGGCGCTTGTGACAAGACAAAACGCTCTCTTCTTAGCTGTTCCAAAAGACGCTGCGCAAGCTTGCAATACTGCGCAATGGTGGCAGGCAGGCACAAGCTAGTAGCGGGCAATGTCCATCCAGCTGATGTTCTTAGGAGGGTGACATCTCCGTTGGTGGCGGCCAGAAAGGCAATCTCAAGCCAGCTGACTGGCACTGTTCACATTCACCATCAAGTTGCAGGCTGAGCATGGCCAGTTGTTCGGTGAAGCATCCTGGCAGTTGATTGGTAGTTGCTCTGCCCATATGGAGCCCCTCTGCGCGAACAACTGCGGCTGTTCTGGTTTATCTGGTTGGTCGTCATCCTCCTGCGGCGGCGGCTGGTGAGAAGCATCGGCGATCCCGAAGTATACAGCGTCAAGCGCATTGCAGATATGCGACCAATCTACGAAATGTTGTTGGGCTGCCGTCCAAATCTGTTAGAAGGCTTGGCCTGTGTTGTTTTGCTGCGACTGCCGCTCGGTCGGCCATGTTAGTGTTGGCGGCAACCCAGCCCTCATAGGGCAAGGTGCACCTATGGGGTCCAAGTGGGCAGGTATCCATTTTGCGTGCAAATTGCCCTATGGTACGCGCGCTTCGATCTGGCATATCTGGCGCCAAAGATCCCCATTTTCAATCTGGCGGGGCGCGTTGTTGCTGCCCTCTAATCGATGAAAGCTGTCAATGACGTACTTGGAGTCTGACCATACGCAGACTGGGACTTGATGGAGCGCTGCCCACAGGGCGGAGACGAACGCACAGTTCCCCCCAACCTATTGTCTGAACGAGGCCGGAGGCACGGCCGCCAGGCAGGTGTCCAGATCTGCGCGTGTTGCGGCCCACGCCGAAAGTGACAGAAGCGGGTCTTGATGGCTCTCGTGTTTGGTTGTAGTGGGCAGGCAGTGACTTGACGCTTGAAGTCGTTATGCACCGAACAGAGTGGGCATAAGTCAGATTTGGCCAGGTCGAACTTGATCTGTTGGTGTGCTGAGCGAAATGTACCATCGTTGATCGCTGCTTTCTGGGACGCACGAAGTGGTGTGTGTGTGTGTCGCTTGCGGTTTCTGGTGGTACAGTGATAGTCAAGGCCTTGAAGGCCTGCAAAATCAGCTCGGCGCTGAACTTGTCGAGCTGTATGTTGCGCCCACGCGTCCTGCAGTCGCATGGTGAGCTCGCTGTGGCTGCAGTGTAGCATGTCAAAGTGAATGTTGTCGCGGTCGCAGATGATGGGCGGCTCGATGACACGCCATTGCAGAGGCTGAAGGATCTCGAGTAACTTGGAGTAGGGACCTGGCAAGTAACGCCCATTGAAGTTGCGGTGGAATGACCTCCATCCAGCGATGAAGTTGGGTTGTTTGTGGCTGATCCTAACGAAGGTGCTGATAACGGAGTGGGCCTGAAAAAAGCCCGGATCAGCTCGGTGGTCTAGCTCAAGGAGCAATCGTAGTTGTCCGGCATGGCGCAAGTGATCGCATATTTAGCCAGAACACAGTTCCAGCGGTTGATGTTGACTGGTATGTAGGGCAGTTGTGGTTGTTGGTGATCGCTGAGTGCGTGTGCCTGGACGAAGTCGTATATTCGGTCAAGCTTGCTTGGCGTGAGCTGCTGAGCTGTGTTCCATCTTGATGTCCAGAGGTCAACGCACTCTTGCTGTATGTCCTTCGCATCTGTGACGAAGATGGGTTGCTTTAGTAGATGGCCAGGACTTAGGAGAATGTTGGACAAAACTGTGACTGGTGGGGCTGTGTTGTTGGGTCTGAGCAGATTGGCCTTGGTGCTCCCATGTCGAGTGACCATGAGCGGTGATAGGGGAATCCAACAAGACTTGTGATGTCCGGGAGTCGACCGCCCATAGTGGTGCATCCCGGTCGACATGTAGAGATCAATTGGCCTTGGGTTGCTCGCGGAGCGCCCTGGCAAGGGCGCCGGCATCGTTCTCATATTTGAGATTGAGGGCCTGCTGCTGTTGGCGGTAGCGCCAGGCCTTGAATTTGCGGTAGTTGGTGCGGTGAACTCCGAGTGGGAGAGTGATGGGACTCCCTTGTAGCTGGCATGGTCGGTGGCACCACCATTCTGCAAAACCACCTCAGTAGCCTGGTGCTTTCCAAATGGCTGTCCATAGGGAAATTTGGTAGGTTCTGCCGGCTCTGAGAGGAAGGCAACGCGTTGGGAGTTGCGTGCCCTAGAAGTTGTTCACGTGGCCATGCAGAGGCTGCTTGAAAGCTTTGCCGAAGTGGCGGCTCAGCCAAGCACGGTCCGCGGTACGTGTTGTAGGGCCAGGGCAAGGAGGTGCTGGTGGTAGCAACTGTGGTGGGAGGTAATGTGGATCAGTCGTACCGTTGAGTCGGAAGTGGGCTGGGTAAAAATGTGGGCGCTGTGAGCAGCTCGGTAGCTCTGTGGTGTCGGTGCTCAGCGAAGGTTGATTGTAGTCTGGGCTGCGCCAAGTGCTGGCGTAGCGGTGGTGCTGTGGGGGCGGCCTCAGTCAAGAGGAAAAATGAAGAGTTGAGAGGAATGCCAAAATCGGCCTGTGGTGGCGCTGGGCCTCTTGGTTGGCCGTAGCCAAGAGCCTTGGTGAGGCAGTCACTCTGTTCTTGCCTTTTCAGACAGCAGGCTTTCGAATCGGCTGAACTGTGCATTGAGCTGCGTGCTGAGATCGTTCTTGACTGAGCTGATGGAGTGTTGAACTAGTTCAGCGAGACGGGTGAACTGCCGCGGATACCGGTGAGCTCTCCTTGCTGGGATTGCAATGCCTGGTGAAGCTGTTGGAGTTCGTCAGTTTGGGATCAACTGCGGGCGCCGGCCTCCTGAAACCAGGATTCGAATCGTGTTCCCTGCTGTAGTTCCTGGACTGTGGTTTCAAGCTTGGCAAGCCTGGTAGAGTCCTGCGTATTGGCGAGCTCCGTCCGATTGGCGTCTTGGGCTTCGGTTCGGAGCTGGTTGCCAAGCTGTTCATTTTTCTTTGAGGGTCCGCTCATGTCGATATCGCGGAACCAGGTTTACCAGGGGTCGTCGCGTTGGTCCAGGGTCGGTTTTGTTTTGCGCTGGTGGCGGAGGTGCTCCTTGGAGGATACGCCTACGTGTTTTGCCTGTGGCGCAGAGTTGTGCGCTGGCTGTAGTGTTGTTGTTGAGTTGGCGGACGAGGGTGGCGATGATGTCACCGTTGGGCCCTGGGAGTGAGAAGGATGGTGGTCCGGTAGAGGCGCCGACCTCCCACGCTGCCCCCTCGTTGGATCCTTTTGTGGGGTGGAGCGGGCGAGCTGTCCAGTTCCAAGCTGCAAGCAATTGGCTGACACCGGATCGTTGAATGCCGAACGGCAGCGGGAAGAGCCGATAGACACATGTGATCTTGACTTTGACCAAAGTCATGGTTGCCTCGTAGTAGTTTGAACGCGGCTTCTTCGTCTTGTTCTTTGACCCGGACGCCGCGTTTGTGTCTGATGCGCGTTAGCGCTGACACGTAGTTGCAGGCGCGGACTTTGTGTTGAGCTTCTGAGTGGCTCCAGGTAGCCAAATGACCGTGTGTTCCGTGGCAACTGTGCGTCCGCAAGGTGGGGATCGAAGTAGCTGCCGCCTGTTCCAGAGCTTGTGTGGATGGCTGTTGTAGCTGATGCGGGAACGCGTACATAGACTTCACACTGGGCTGACTTGGCGCGTTGGCCCTCGTATGTGAGGTAACGCCATCCAGACGTCCAGCGCGACTTGTTCGACTTCTTCCTCAACGCTAGGGTGGAACCTGTGGCATTTGTTGCTGCAGCCCTTGTCTCGGCACAGTTGGAGCTGTGGGCTAAGTTGTAGAAGTTGCTTGAATGGCCAACATCACCATATAGGAGAGCAGTTCAGATTCAGGACGCGCGGGTTGAGCGAGAGATCTACAACCTCTATGACAAGATTCGACCAGAACGCGAACCTTGTCAGAAGGCTGTAATAGCTCCATCACAGAGCAAGAGCAGTGGCTTCAGAGCAGAAACAAGTTGACAATTGCAACTTCCCTTACAAACCGGTGGGCGCATCCTTGACGGTCGCATTTTTGGTAGAGAGAGCAACTGATGTCACCAACTCTTTATGACGGAACATCATCTTCAGCCGAAATGTGTCGTTGCAAGCATTCATGACAGAGAGCTGGGTTGACACTAGACCTGTCCCATGACACCTTGTCCGACCGTCAACCAAGACAGGTATGGCACCAGCTTCATTAAAGGCCAGAACCTACAAGCAACTCGTGAAGGCAGCAGCAACCGCAAGAAACCTTTCCGTGACGTGCAGACAAGTTGCTTGGAACTGAGAGCTTGTCCAATTGGACATAGCGCACCGCCGCAACTCGCTAGCCCACGGACAGAAGAAGAGTTGCGCAAAGTTTTCTATCATTGGGGCGAGGAGAAGTCCAAGATTGAACCTGACGGTTCTAAAGGAGGAATGTGGCTAAAGGGATCCACAGAATGGTTGGCTCGGAAGATGAAACCAAGTCGCCGTCCAAAGCAGGACATGACCTGCCATCCTCCGATGATGATTTTCTTAAAGATCTATTGACAGATGAAGCCATCCCAATCGAATTTGGCCTCATCTTTGAAAGTGCCGATCCGAAAGGTGGTAGTGTCGAAGCTGTCAAGAGTGGGTTCAGCTCGGAGCACAGTGGAGTCGCCGAGTTGCAGCAGTGCGCCTGTAAGAAGGATCGGCTCTTGTGTCCCCAGATAAAGTGCTGGGAAGCGGACGACAGCACAGCGATGCCTCACTTGTTGGTGTGATGATGTTCCTGTCATTGTCGAGGAAGGCTCCCTCCGGAATAACATAAAGTTGCGCTGGGTCAATGCTGAACGTGGTTGTGTTTTGGTCTTGTTGGGAGCTGTCTGCTTCTTGTACGCGTGCCGAATTTGCTGGTGGGGCATTATTGGCAATATGTGCCTCGAGCTCTTCTGTGGAGATCCACCGGAAGCGCGTAGCTGGCCTAGAAGCTGTTGTAGCGCTGATTGTACTTCGGTAGCAAGTGCTGCGGTTGCTCGGTCTGTGGCCTGCGAGGCTGGAACTCCTTTTTGTTGTGGTAGATCTGCGAGCTCCGCCATGGTCTCGAAGGCCGTGGCGCAGGGCGCCGCCTTGGGGCCTTTGGGTCGTTTGGCGTAGAGGCCAGCTTGCTGATTGGGTGTCTGGGCAAATGCTGAGTGCCAGTGGTGTATGTGCTCGTCGGTGAGGTGATCCCAGAGCTGCAGCTCATGTCCGAAGTGTGCAAGCGAGATGGCGCCACAGGTGCCTGGCTGTGTTTGTTCGTGTTGACGGCGCATGTGTAAGTTGACGGCACACGCCAACTGTAGCGCAATGTCTTGTTGCGGGCAGCCCCAGCATCGCGCTGTGGCTGTAGTCTCTGTGTCCTTCTCAATGATCAGAAGGGTCCAGTGGTAGTTGTGCGGGAAGATCGTGATGAGCCGCCTGTTGCGTTTGAGCCCTGTGCTGGTGGTGCAGGGCTGTAACGCGCCTTTTTGGAGGTTGAGGATGGTAGCATGTGCTTGGACGGGTGTGAGTAGTCCCCACGGTTGTGGGTCGACACACGCAGTGAAGGAGAGAAGCTGCTTGAGATTGTCAAGGATGGCTTGTCTGTTGGTAGTACCTGGCAGGTCGCCGAAGCCCCAGATTGGCTGGTCAAGGTAGATGCACTTTCCTGCAGTGGCATCAAAGAGCGGCTGTGCGCCAGTCTGAGTGGCCCAGCGGCGCAAAGATGCCCGCTGTGAACTGGCGCTGAAGTGTAGTGTTGCTGTGGCACGCGTGACTGTAATTGTGTTGTTGGGCGGCAAGATTCGCCTGTGGATCATGATGCGATCGGCGCAGGTGGGTAGGAGAGACCCTTGTGGGAATAGCGGCGCGTCGTGGTAGATGTGGGCAGTGGCAGCCCAGCCTTGAGCTGATGCAGTGTGTGCGGCGCGGTAACCGGGATTGTAGTATCTGGGCCGTCTGGATCTCCGATAGTGGGAAGTCTGGGCTGGTACATCATTGGGGTGATGAGCTGTGTGGCAATGTCTTGGAGGAGTCGTCGTTGGAAGTCTTGGACATAGCTGAGTGGAGATCGTGCATTGCGTCCGAGTGCTGTTTGTTGGAGCCAATGAGATATGTGTGCGAAAACCCAGACTGACTGTAGTGGGGCGGCAATCTGCCCGATGAGGCAAAGCGCATGACGCGCCGGACGTGGTGGGGGCCAAGCGTCGAGAATGCCTGCTTCAACCGGTGGATGAAGCGCCGCTTGCCGGTAGCGGTGGAGAGGATTGCAAAGCCCCTTAGACCTGCGAGAAGTCGTAACCGGCCTGACCGGCTGGGAGGTTCTTGAGCCCAGGCTAGAAGAGAGAAAATAAAAATGAGTCTTGCAAAA
Source organism: Effrenium voratum (assembly GCA_963377175.1). Taxonomy (NCBI): domain Eukaryota; class Dinophyceae; order Suessiales; family Symbiodiniaceae; genus Effrenium; species Effrenium voratum. The sequence continues at coordinate 29,240 of CAUJNA010000389.1, read as the reverse complement.
AAAGCGAAGGGTAAAAAGCGTTTGCAAAAGCTGGAAGGCACCATCAGACTCCTCACGCCTTGATGGTCGTAAGCGTCAGCTGCCAAACATGGGACTGGGCCTGAGCTCGCAAGCACGAAACTCTGTCCAAGACTCTGCCCAAGACTCTGTCTGTTTCCTCTTCACGCACGACTTCCAAGGTCGGCTTGGCCTGCAAGGCGCAATGGCAACCAAAGCAAAGAAAAATACATGAGAAACGCAAGAAATAGAATAATCATAGAGCCGCGTCTTAATACAAAAACGGTGCGCCTTTACGGACTTGCTGTCGAGCACCTGTCGAGCTCACTTCGAGTGCCATTTCGGGGTCGGGTCGATTCGGGCCTGTCGGCACATGAGACGAAAAGGAGCAAGACGAGCAATGAGACACGAACCGATCCCCAAAACGGCACGAGCAACGAAATCGAGCCGCTTACGACTTCTTGACACTCACGTCTGTTTTGTCCCGTGCGTTCTTCGCCCGTCTTCTTCTTTCAGCGATGTCCACTTCATTATTTGCGCTGTGCGCTGCAACCCTTGAGCCAATGGTCGAAATCTCGGTGTTCTCAATCCAGGCTACAGAAAGTGAGAGTTGGCAACTGTGCACCGTGAGTTAGGCGCACCCTTTTCCTTGCGTCAACCGAGAGTGACATAGCCCTGCTTGATGTCGTACTGCAAGTCGCCTCGCAAGCCTGCCATTTGCGACCCGCAATCCGCTTGCTCCACAGATCCGTGGAACAAAAATCCAGAGCTAATCTCATTCATCTCAATTGTTGATTTGATTCCTCTTGATTCCTCGTTGCGTCTTTCAGCTCTTTCAGCTCTCAGTCCTCTTTCTCCCCGTCCTCCCAAGGCGTGGAACTCCGCGATGGTCTTGGCGTTTTTGTAGCGCTGGAACCGCTTCCGCGCCGCGGAGCCCGCGACCTTCGGGTTGTCCCGGATGAAGCGCACCCGGGTCGAAGGCACGCAAGGCCCTCCGTATATCGAAGTCGAATTCAATCGACTCAAATTCAAAATCCCTTCAATCCTCGAGGGATCCCATTCGAGTCCTTGCCGCTTTGGATCCATTCTCGCAGACCTTCCTTGAAAGAGAGAAAGAATATCAAGAATGCAGCAAGGAACGATTCAAACAACTACAGGAACGACTCAAACAGTCTGTCAAACTATAAAAGGTTGGATATAAAGCGCGTTCGGATTCTGGAGGCACGAACTGCAGACTGGCTGTCCTCACTTCCTTGCTTGGCCCAAGAACCTTGTGAAATTTTACAGACGGAACTTGCAAGCAAGTTCATTGAGCGCATCATCGGTGGTGCATCCGAAGCTTGACTGTTTACTCTATCCTTGCATTCCTTGTGCTTTAACGAGGTGTTCTCTAGTGGCAACCCTGGTCGCCATCATGTCGCTGTCACATGCCCACAAAGCGCAATGAAAGTGCAAGTGCTAAGAGTGAAAGTGCAAGCGCAATAAGCGCAATGTGCTCAAAACAGAGCCCTAACTCTCGCGATGCAAATCTCCAGGCCTGCGGCTCCGGCGCTCGGCTCGTCGTAGCCCCTGGCGCTGGTGCCGGTGACGCCGAATCGACCTGGGTGAGCAAACGTTCGTCGCGACGGAGTGCGACAGCGAACAGGCGCAAACGTAAAACATGCTGGAATTGCGACAGATTCGGGGCAATTCGCTCCCTTTGCCAAGGCGCGTCTCCCAAAGTCGGTCAACCACTTGTGGAAGGCCACCATGTCCGCATCCTCCCGGAAGAATAAGCCCGTGTTTGCGCCTTTGCAAGACATCTCAACAATTCGCAAGGACTTGCCCTTGCGCTTCTTGTGCAGAATACGTCGGAAGGAAGGCCGGGATTGTTTCGTCAGAGGTGGGGTCAGTAGGTACACGACATCCAAGTGGAAGGGGCCAGACGCGAGTCGCTCGAGGCATTGGAACAGCTGCAAGACTTCTGCTCTCGAGCAAAGCTCGGGTCCGCCAGCTTGAGGCCGTAGCGCACGCTTTCCTGGAGTTGGCTAGTCTTCCCCGAAACCCACGCCAACCCGCCTCAAACCCACCTCAAACCCACTGCAAACCCACCCAAACAATCCTAAACCAGCCTGCTGTAGACCCACCCCTGACAACTCTAAGCAAAGCAGTCGCAGCCATGCCGCACAATTTTGTTTTTGATGCCGCACCTTCCCGGCGCTCATGTTCAACAAAACTGCATAAAAGCTTCGCTTGATCTTTGCAAATACGTTTGGCGCAGCCCCGGCCCCAGGGCGCGCACTCAAGAGCACACAGTCAGCCCTCCACGCATGCCTGCCAAATGATGCGTTAGGCGTGGCTCAAGTTGCGTTCAGCTCGAGAAGCGGCCACTATAAAGAAGCTTGTGTCTGTACCGCTCACTTGCAATCCTTTCAGCGCCGCTTGGCCCAAGACCGATGTAGCGACGCAATAGGAGCAAAAGCCCCTACCCAAGCTTGCCGGGCATGGTTTTAACATTCTACATCTTCATCCTCACCAAGCTTGCCTTCTTCACATTTTTCAGCAATCCCTGAAATGGTTCGTGCCGGGCTGGTACTGCCCACGCTCTTCACCATGTCAGATGATGCACGACAAGCGATGTTTTTTGCATCTGTACCTGGCGGGATTCTAGCACGTGCTCTTGAGCGGGCGCACTTAGCACGCAGTGCTCCGCGCGTGTCAGGTGCCAGGCACCTTTAGTTTGGCACAAATGTTGCGGCGTTGTTGTTTCCCATTTTCAGCTATATGATTGCACGACTAAATTGCCCGGGGCACGCGCGATGGGGCCAACGCGAAGCGAGCGCGAGTTGTGTTTGGGCTGCTTATCTAACGCGCACGCCCTCGCGATCCTCGGATTGAAGTGCTATGCGCTTGGGGCGTGCCTCGGGAGTTGGACCGGCGGGAGCTGCTCAGGACATCCGGTGGGACGTTTGGTGCGTTGGCAACAGCGCGACTATGTCTGGTCGATCAGCAGCAACAACCCGAGGATGCCCAACAGGCGTGGACGGCAGGGCCAAACTGACGCGCAACTGGGTCAGTCGGGAGCTGAACGGAAAGGAAGCGAAATGAAAGGAAGTGAAATGCAATGCAAGGAGACATCGGACATGCAGGGAAGAGTGGGGAACCGACGTAAAAAAGGAAGTGGACATCACGGGAAGTAATGAAAGGGCACTGAAAGGAACGGGATGGACAGGGTGCCCGGTGGCCGGCTGTGTCGCGTCAGCGTTTGAAAAAGCAGATGCTACTCTGGTTTGTGGCTGGGCGAGCTTTTCCTGCAAAGGCCGACAGATCCATATTGTTTACTGGATCCTGTGTCTTACAGCTCCGCTCCCCCACAACCGGTTGGAAAGTCCCAGACGGGCTCATCATTGCGTAAAGAAGCATTTGCAAACGCTATAGCCACGTCTTTCGCCTTGGGAATGGTAAACTCTGCATGGACTGAACAAGAAACACCCCCTCTCCAGCCCCCTCCCGCCCCTCCCCGATTGCACGCTGAGCCTGAGCCATCAGCCTTGCGCTTGGAAGGCAAAGTGTCGTCTCGCACGGCTTGAAGCTTGGCCTTGGTCTGGACGGCCACAGCGAGGACAAAGAGCGTGGAAGCTGTCTGCGCGGAACTCCCGCTCCGTGTCACCCGTGTCTCTGTCTCAATCTCATTTCTTCCACTTCTCATGTCTCATCTCAGCTCTTGTCCGGCCTTCTTGGGGCCCGTCCCGCTCTTCCCCTTCAGCACGGCGTGGAGCCGCGCCACGGCACGCTGGTAGCTCAGCCGGTGGCGCCGAGCTTTTGGAGAGCCCCGGAAGAGCTGGTGATGCGGAAACACCACCTTCTTCCCCTGGAAGTCCATGCCAGGGTAGCCGCATGCGTCAATCCCACATGAAGCTAGACTTCTGAGAGGCAAATTGCTACAGCAATTCTTTAAAGCGCAGAAGGCTTATGAACGCAGCAGCGTTCAACGCAAATGTAGCACGAATGATATGAGTCGGCCGGCGTGAGTTGCGTTCGCCGCATGAGCCTCAGGTGTGGCATGCCTCCTGCAGAGTGGCATGCGTGGCGTTGCCAACCACTCTCCCAACCCATCTCAACAATCCCCAAATCCCGACCACACCACCTGACCCCGAGTCCACAACAACCCTCGTTGAGAGAAAAACCCAAGATCCGTCCCGACCACCCCTACGCTCCCAGCCATCGGCCATTGTTCGGACCATCCCAAGCGAGCCCCAACCAACCCCTGACGGTCCAAACTGCTTCAAAACCGTGTGTGACACGACAGGCGCCTTTTTCGGCCTTTGATCAGTGGCCTGGTGTGTACAGCAGCCCATTCGCGCAGAAGCTCCCACCGACAAACGCAGATTTTCGGGATTCAGCATCTTTCCGAACAAACAACTAGGCAAACTCGCTGCCAGTGCCGGAGCAAACCCCTGGACAGACCCACTGCCAATGCCCGAACAAACCACGAGACGAAGCCACTGCCAATTCCCGAACAAACCAACCAGTCCCGAGAGACAACTGCAGAAGTCCACTGCCACTTCCCGAACAACGCGCTGGAAAGACCCGCGCCAATCTCTGAACGGACCGCAAACAACTAAACAAACGCCGCTGGACAAACACACTGCCAGTTCCAGAACAAGCTTCCAAAATTCCAAAGCAAATCGCTGGACAAAGCCACTACCACTGGACAAACCCACGTCCACTTCCCGAACAAACCACGGGATGAAGACACTGCCAATTCCCGTGCAAGCCACGGGACAGACCCACGGGCAATGCCCGAACAAACCACGAGACGATGCCAATTCCCGAACAAACCAACCAGTCCCGAGAGACAACTGCAGAAATTCACTGCCACTTCCCGAACAAAGCGCTGGAAAGACCCGCGCCAATCTCTGAACGGACCGCAAACAACTAGACAAACGCACTGCCCGAACAAACCGCTGGACAGACCCACGTACTGCCAGTGCCCGAACAAACCACTGGACAAACCCACTGCCAGAACAAACTTCCAAAATTCCCAAGCAAATCGCTGGACAAAGACGCTGCCAATTGTCCGAACAAACCACTGGACAAACCCACGCCCACTTGCCCAACAAACCACTGGATGAACCCACTGCCAATTCCAAAAACCTGATAGAAGCCATGAACCCGAATGCGCATCACTTTGCGCAAGCCCAAGAAACTAATTAGAGAGAACATTGTTCGGTATAAGCCAATGGGGCTCGCATCAAGCCTACTGCGCAAACTATGGTTTTCAGCTTGTAAAACTGTACTTTGCGTGCTCCACTTGTTGCTACAAAGCTACGATTTTCAATCTGGAGCTGGACACCTGCGCTTCGCGCGCTAGACTTGTACTACAAAGTTGCGATTTTCCAGCCGGAGCTGGTAATTACTTCGCGCACTGGACTTGCGCTACACAGCTGCGATTGTCCAGCTAGAGCTGAAAACCTGTACTTTGCGTACTAGACTTGTGCTACACAGTTGCGATGTTCAAGCTCGAAGCCTGTACTTCGCGTACGTACTACACTTGCACTTCAAAGTTGCGATCTTCCAGCCAGAGCTGGAAACTTGTACTTCACGCACTATACTTGCGCTGCAAAGTTGTGACTTTCCAGCTAGTACTGGAAACCTGCACACTTCGCGCACTAGACTTGTACTTCAAAGTTGTGATTCTCCAGGCTAGAGCTGGTACTACAAAGTGGCGATTTTCGAGCTAGAGCTGGAAACCTGTACTTTGCGTACTAGACTTGTACTACAAAGTCGCGATTTTCCAGCTAGAGCTAGAACCCTGTACTTTGCGTACTAGGCTTGCGCTACAAAGTCACGATTTTCTAGCTAGAGCTAGAACCCTGTACTTCGTGTGCTAGACTTGTACTACAAAGTCGCGATTTTCCAGCTAGAGCTAGAAACCTGTACTTCGCACGATAGACTGGTACTACAAAGTTGCGAGTTTCCAGCTAGAGCTCGAAACCTGTACTTCGCGCACTAGACTTGCACTATAAAGTTGCGAATTTCCAGCGCGACACGTCTGCGCAAAACTTCTGATTGACACTTCTGAGCGACACTCTTAAGCGACACCTGAGCAACACTTCTGAACCACACTTTTTCTGATCGACACTTCTGAGCAACACTTCTGAGGGACACTTTTTCTGATCGACACTTTTGAGCAACACTGTTGATCCGCACTTCTGATTGACACTTCTGATCGACAGTTTGAGCAGCGCTGCTGAACCACACTTCTGATTGACACTGATGAGCAACACTTCTCATCGACAGTTCTGAGCAACACTTCTGACCAACACTTCTGAGCCCACTGCTCATCAACACTTATGAACGACACTTCTGAACAACACGGCTTGCTGAATTGACACTTCTGATCGACACTTCTGAGTGAGCAACACTTCTGACCCACACTTCTGATTGACGCTTCTGAGCGACACTTTTGAGCGACACTTCTGAGCAACACTTCTGAACCACACTTTTTCTGATCGACGCTTCTGAACAACACTTCTGAGCGACACTTTTTCTGATCGACTTTTCTGAGCAACACTTCTGATTAACACTTCTGAGCGACACGATTGAGCGACAGCTGACCAACACTTCTGAACCACACTTTTTCTGATCGACACTTCTGAGCAGCACTTCTGAGCGACACTTTTTCTGATTGACTGTTCTGAGCAACACTTCTGATTGAAACTTCTGAGCGACACTTGATCAACACTTCTGAACCACACTTTTTCTGATCGACGCTTCTGAACAACACTTCTGAGCGACACTTTGTCTGATCGACTTTTCTGAGCAACACTTCTGATTAACACTTCTGACCGACACGATTGAGCGACAGCTGACCAACACTTCTGAACCACACTTTTTCTGATCGACACTTCTGAGCAACACTTCTGAGCGACACTTATTCTGATTGACTGTTCTGAGCAACACTTCTGATTGACACTTTTGAGCAACACTTTTGATCCGCACTTGTGCTCGACACTTCTGATCGACAGTTTGGGCAACACTGCTGAAACACACTTCTGATTGACACTGATGAGCAACACTTCTGACCCACACTTCTCATCGACAGTTCTGAGAAACACTTCTGACCAACACTTCTGATCCACACTGCTCATCGACACTTCTGAACAACACTCCTGAGCAACACTGCTGAATTGACGCTTCTGAGCGACACTTGAGCAACACTTCTGATCGACACTTCTGAGTGAGCAACGATTCTGACCCACACTTCTGATTGACACTTCTGAGCGACACTTTTGAGCGACACCTGATCAACACTTCTGAGTTCTGCTCAACACTTCTGAGCAACACTTCGGAGCGACACTTGTTCGGATAGACTTTTCTGAGTAACACCTCTGATCGACGCTTCTGATCGACACTCCTGAGCAACACTTTTGATGCGCACTTGCGCTCGACACTTCTGATCGACAGTTTGAGCAACACTGCTGAACCACACTTTTTCTGATCGACACTTCTGAGCAACACTTCTGAGGGACACTTTTTCTGATCGACACTTTTGAGCAACAATTTGGATCCGCACTTCTGATTGACACTTCTGATCGAGGGTTTGAGCAACACTGCCGAACCACACTTCTGATTGACACTGATGAGCAACACTTCTGATCCACACTTCTCATCGACAGTTGTGAGCAACACGTCGGATCCACACTTCTGATCTGATCAACAGTTTTAGTTCTGAGCAACACTTCTGATCCATACTTCTGACAACATTTCTGAGGGACACGTCGGAGCAACACTTCTCAGCAACACTTCTCTTCGCCACTTCTGATCGACACTTCTGAGCAACACTTCTGATCGACACTTCCGAGCCACTTCTGTCGACACTTCCGACGAGCGACGCTTTTGATCGACACTTCTGAACGACACTTCTAATGGACACTTGTGATCGGCACTTCTGAACGAAACTTCTGCAGGCACCAAAGTTCTGCGCCTGCCACGAAGTTTGCACGAAAAGCTCCAAAGTGCCGCGCCAGCCACGAAATTCAATCAAAACGCTCGAAAGTGCGGCGCCTGTCACGCAAAGTAAGCTTGCCACAAAGTCAAAATCATCCAAAGTGCTGGACCTGCCACGAAATCCAACTGTGTGTGTTGGATGAACCCACTGCCACTTCCCAAGCAAGCCACGGGACAAACCCGCTGAGAATTCCCGAACAAACCACGGGACAAACCCACTTCCACTTCCCGAACAAACCACTGGAAAAACCCGCTGACAATGCCCAAACACAGCCAATTTTCGAACAAACCACGGGACAAACCCACTTCCACTTCCCGAACAAACCACCGGATGAACCCACTGCCACTTCCCGAACAAACCACTGGACAAACCCGCTGACAACGCCCGAACAAAGCACGGGACCAAGCCACTGCCAATTCCCGAACAAACCACTGGACAAACTTGCTGACAATGCCCGAACAAAGCACGGGACAAACCCGCTGACAATGCCCGAACAAACCACGGGACAAACCCACTTCCACTTCCCGAACAAACCACTGGATGAACCCACTGCCACTTCCCAAACTGTCAAGAGACGGCAAGGTGACGTCCCGTGGGACGCTGTCCACCGAACCCTCCAGCTGTAAATACCAACCACGTAGAAAGGTGTATACGGTCAAACCGTTATAGCCGAACCCGTGTAACTGTTGTAAGGGAGAAGGAATAATAGCTACAACAGTGGTCCTGACAAATGCAGCGCAAGCGAAGTGTTTTCCGCTCTCAATTGCCGATCACGTATGAACGCAGCTTCACATAAGATCTTGAACCTCACTTGTGACTTGAGCCAAATGGCAATCAATGGAACCTTGTAAGCAACACAAACACGGACGCAATCAACATCGGAGTGAATATATGTATTGCTGTTGGTGGGCGCACCACACCACATAAGCAATAATAATCCACATCTGCATTACGCATACCTGTCCCCAATGGACAGTCTGTGGGTACGTCGACGGAACTCTTCGTCCAAATTCTTTTGGGCTTCTCGCGCCCGGACACACTTCTTGTGATGATCTTCTGGTATCCAATGCCCCATTCGGAGGCACCAATCCAGCAGAGGTGTGTCGCATTTATTCGGGTCAGTGGCTGCAAAAGTGGCGCTCACATTGACCGAATAACCATATCTGCCAAGGTTCAAGCCTTCCCTTACGAACGATATATATTTACAGTTGAAAGCCAGGGAGAAGCATCTGTAAATGATATCACCCACCGGGTGCACGCGATCCTTGACCAGGAGCTTCATTTCGCCTTTGGTGATGTCGAGGATTCTCGCTGCAACCCACAGCTTGTAAAATACGTATAGCCCCTCGCACTTGCATACCATCAGACGAATGTATTCATTACGCTCCTCAGCCGACCGGAAGGTCCTTGTCCGAACATTCTGAGATTGGCTAATCTTCACTATTGTTGACGGCAACAGGATCCCTTCCTGATCGTGCTCAGTCATGTTGGGGTACTTCTCGAAGTCGTTGTGGTAGCTTCCCTTCGAGCGCGGCATCGATCGTTCTCTTTTCACCACCTTCGAACATCCCCCACATCTTTGACATCTGCAGCGCGATGAATCCCGCCATGTATTGAGCTTCGCGCGGCTCATCAAGGCAAATCGCCATCCGCTGGGAATTTATGATATCCCGCGATGCCAAGTCATTGTCGCGGTATTGCCAACCGCCATCTTCTTCCTCAGACATGTAGCCGGACGTGTATCCTTGCGTGTCCATGTCGTCGTCTTCAGGAACGTTCTCCGCCTCATCATCCTCTTCCTGTGCTGCCGCACCATGGTTGGCTTCGTCTTGTGCGCGCCTGGCATCACCCGAAACATTGGGCCTTTGGTTGTCCCCGTCGTCGTCGGAACTGATGTGGATGCAGAATCTCCCGGTAGAGATCAATTGCGCCCCACATTCCAGGCACACACAGAAGCATGTGGGAATCGCGGTCGCACATGACGGACATATCCGGCATCTTAGTCCTTCCCATGTCTCGTCATTCAGGATGACGACTTTGCTGATCTCGTCCCTGATCTCGTTGGTCTGCGCATCAAACTCCTCCAGCTTGTTTTCCCGAAACAGTTTGCACGCACGATCAACCATGTCTTTGATGTAGTGCAGATTGTCGGCACCTGCCTCGGTCTCAGGCATCCTCTCGTTGATCTTCGCGACGTTCTGTAGGAACATCGCAGCCGATTCCTGGGAGGAATCGACGAAACCCGGACAGATCTCGTTTTCCACACATTTTGAGTACGCTCGCTTGACGTCCTCGTACTCCAGGCGTTTCCCTCCGTTGCTTTTGCCAATCCAAATGGACTTGACCTCATAGAACGGGATCACGTCAAAGACCATGAATGTCCCATTTGCCGCGACTCCAGCTCCATACCGCGCGAGGGTTGCACTGGGAATGTAGATGATCGCAATCGGATCCCCCGACCTTACGTTTCGTAGCGTCACCTTCGTTGCTACGTTCATCTCATCCCATGGAGCAAATGCTCCGAAGTGCAATGCTAGCCTGTTTCCGCCATCGATCCCGCCGGGGACTAGCCCACAGCGTACGATGCTCGGCAGGTTCTCCACATACGTCACATGGAATGCTCCTCCGAGAGAATCACCCATTCTTGCAGAATACCTATTTGCCAGTGCGGATGAGCTCATGAATCCAAAATCACTGTGACCAGTTGTGACTCGGATGCACCAAGGCCTGTACCATCCATCGCATCTGTTGAACATCCTGTCGATGTCATCCCGATCCAGGCCAGCATAGTTCATCTCCTCCCTGGCCGCCTTCATATCATTCGGGTTCATGACGCTTGGAAACCTTGCTGCCAGGACCTGAAACCTCGATTTCTTGTGTCCGGACTCCTGCCACTTGATCACTTCCATGATGCCCATGTATCGTTTTGCTCTCGAAGTTGAAGGTGGGAATATGTCGTTATTCGGTCGTCAATGACTGCGTCGATGTCGACCCATCCACCTTCATCGCATCTGAAAACACTTCCTCGGCAATTGCCGATTTTGTGTCGAAGGACTCTGCACAGGTTGTGAGATAGCTGGTTTGCTTGATCTCTCGTAGCAAATACCGAGCGATCGTCGCCAATCTTGCATAGTGGAGCACCGTCAAAGGGAGCAACGCAGAAATTGACGCTCTTGCCAAGCTGCATCACATCCACCTGTTCAAGGATGGCACCCTTGGGAAAGTACTTGGGGTCAACAATAGATGCGTACGCCCATGGCATATGCACATCGCTCACGTCGCCGAACTTCGGGATGTAACATGGGATGGTGTCACACCCTCGCTCTAGCGTCGTCTTGAACGTTCTGTTGTCCCCGCACGGATTGTAGGTGAGGTCCACGCCACCGCATTGTAGCTCTCCTCCCTCAGCGGTGTCAGCCATCTCCACCAGATTGATGGTATAGCTATACATTTCTATTGTCTCTTTCCCTTCTTGTCCTCCTTTCTTGCGTCCCTTGGACGTCGATGAGGACGGTTCTTCCGTATCCCCCATTTCTTCATCCGAGGAAACATGATCGCTGCTGAGAAGCTCACGGATCTTCTTCATCGCCTTCTCATTCCCAGCAGCCTCCTCATAGTTCTTGCAGTCGCCGTCGTGGGCCAGGTTCGCGCATCTCATGCAAATTCCCATCTCTCCCATGCACTTTTCCATTGAGACCAGGAACTCGAGTGCAGCTCTCCGCCCATCAACACTCGCTGCTTCTTCTCTTCTTTCTCAACGTTGGGCTGAGAGCTTCGGCTCGGGTCTGGCACTTGACCAAGACCGTCGCCTTCACTCTCTGTTGCCTTCCTCTTGGATCCTTGGGTGGCGTGCTCGGCCGTCAGGGATCGCGGATGTCTGGGCTTGACCGTGTTCATGATGTCCAACACTTCTTTCGTGGGCGCCCCGAGCTGGGCGGACGGTTTGTTCCGCTTTCGGTTCTGGCCCGTCGTGTGGCTCACGTTCCCGGCGAGGTGTCGTACGATTGAATGCTCGAACTCCCTCTTGATCTTCCATGCATCTTTCCACAATGGAAGTTCGTGCTGAAAGTACGACATCACCTCAAAGAAACCCAATATCATCTCGACGACGTCCCCCAAGGACTCCTCATTCGTAGTTTGTCCCAGGAGCTCATACATCGTCCCCTGATCAAGCACGCTCTTGATCCAGGATGAATAGGCCACGTTGCCAAGATCTCTGTCTATCACAAAGATGGAGGTCCTCTCCTCAACTCCCTCGGAATTCTTGCACGTGATCACATCCCGGGATGCACACAATTGCTTCCCGTGTCCGTTATTGTAGAACTGTGCTGCCTGATCCATTGTCATGCTCACGAAACCCACGTGGGATAGCTCTTTCTTCAGCTTGGAATATGCAAGTTCCCATATAATCGTGGTCATGGCCTGAACATTGTTGACGTTCACCATGAGATGTTGAAGATCCGGGATTGCAACCACGCATTCTGCGAAAAGTCTCGTACACAGCCTTCGGTTGATCTCACAACACCGTTCGTGTCCGCATTCCAGTTCGCGCAACAGTTCACGCAAGAAGTGGGATTGTATTTTGAGTTTGACCCGAGCACCTTCGACTTGTTCATCTGCATTTCTTTCACACAAAGTTCGCAGATTAACTCACTGAGCTCGGTGACCGAATACCATCGAAGACGTTGATCACTGACATCGATGTTCCCAAACGCATCTTGTCCGCCGTGTCCTTCATCCTGTCGTTCTTGCTTCCGCTTTGATTGAGCAGTGAAGGTCGGCTTGTACTCGAATTTCACCTTCGACTCCTCCATGTTCTTCGGGATATTGAAGCGAAGGTCGGGCTCGCTTATGCATGTCTCCTCCAGCTCACACACGAACGCATTGCTTGGCGCGATCACGTCGATGGATTTCTCCACCAGCAATCGCTTCAAAAGGAATTAGATGAAGAGTTAAACAAAATAAAGGATTTCATCAAAAGACACCCTTTGCCACCAGTTGATGAAAACGAAGAATTCTGGAAAGATGTCATTAGCAGGTTTAGGGATAATAGTGGATTAAACTTGATGGCGATATACTCATTTGTTAGGTTTGACATCATGAAAGAAATGTATGAAAACCTAACAGATGAATACATCATAAAAGACTGTGGTAAAAAGTTAAACCGAGATGGACAGTTTAATGCTATGATTAATAATCACTATATCTTATCAGGAGCGATACGGAAACTAAACACAGAAGACAGTCTAGTAGATGGTCAGATGCGAATTATTGAATTCTGGTGGGATGGAATAGGTGGATGGAAAGCGTGAGTGATTTAGTTTAATGATATTATTCAATTATAATATGATTAAACCTAGTGTTTGTATTAAACTGTTAGAAAATATAGGTTTTTCAATATAAACCCCCGCCCCTCAACATAAAATAAAAACTACTTAAAGAAAAATGGATATAATATAGTAAGAGAAAAAACATGTCACTATTTAATTATGATAATTGTCCTTGTAAAAATAAAAAAAAATGTAAGTCTGTCGTAGCACTAGCTAATATTTTACCTGTTGATGTTTGTAATCTTATAGGTGGTTATGTTAGAGTAACATGTTTTGATTGCTGGTATTTGATGGATGAAGAAGAACATTTTATGAGAGATAAAGACATTCCTGAAGAAGGACTGGAAAAAGCAGAACTTCAGTTACAAGTTATTCAACTAATGCAAAATAATGTTTTTACACTACTAGCAGAAAACCAATATAGTATAAAAATAAGACATTACAAAAAACACATTGACCGAGTATTTGATATACAAGAATTTAAAGAACGGTTTAAACATAGAAAAAGGTATTATCATGCATTAAAATCATACTGTAAGAATAATGAAAATGAAGTTTGTATCATTTTAAGAAAATGTCTTGACATTGAAGCTTTAAAAAATTTAAACGTTGCGGGTTTAGCTTTCCAAACCTAAACAGTTGGTGGTCATATAGAAATAACAATTATTATATGAGATATATTCTTAGCGAATTAATTGAAATTTACACAGACCAATTAATAAAAGGATACGAGCATTATTGTTGCGAGTATAGTATGAGTTGTTATAGTGGTTGTGTCGCTGGTGAGACTGAATAAGGGTAAAATTAACTTTTGTTTATTAATATTATTATCTTATAATATGATTAAACATTGTTTTATAGTCTTACAAGAAGGTTAAGACATTTAAATTAAGCCTGAAACCCAGACCAGCCGACCAGCAACCCCTAGCCAAAACTACTTAAAGAGAAAAACCTTATATATAAAGAGAGAAATGAGTGAGGGTAAAATGTCAGATAATAATTTTATGGTTGAGAATTGTGCTAGCTTACTTGAAGGTTTAGTTTCAATCATCACTACTTACATTAATGGTAGTGAAGGGTGGCGAAGACTGAAACAATGTGATGCTTTAAGAGAATTACAAAGGACATGGAAACCTTCTATTAGTAATGATGTAGTCAGCCGACGTAAAACTCCAGAAAAGTCAATTACAACGTATAACCACGAGATACACAACAAAAAGTTAAAAGGCGATAAGGCGTTTTCTTATGCGTTGAACCCATGAGAAAAGTTTATGAGCCTAATAAGATATAGCGATGAAATAAAGATTAAAATGCATGTTAGAGTAAAACTTAATTGTGATTCAGTTATTGGAAAATGTAATATGCCATCCAATGAATATACCTTGAAAAGTAACGAAGAACTCCTAATCACAATAGAAAAGATGGTGAAAGAAATAAAGGGTACAATAAGATTAGTCAATAGACCACTTGTGATGATAGACTTTATCAAATTTGAAATTGATACAATTAATAATTATGAAATATGATGTTTGTTTATTCATAATATTTAATTATAGTATGATTAAACATTGTTGTATAATCTAACAAGAAGGTTAAGACATTTAAATTGAACCTGAAACCCAGACCAGCCGACCAGCAACCCCCTAGCCAAAACTACTTAAAGAAATATTACCTTCTATATTAAGAGAAAAATGAACGGTGATGGAATCAATAATTATACCGATAAAAAATGCTATGATTGTTGTCACTTCAAAAAAGGAAAAATATGGAATTGTATAAATTGAGTTTACCTAATGAAATAGTGAATAATATTATTAATTATTCAAATGATGGTGAAGAAGACATATGTAAAAATTGTAAAACTTGGAGAGATAATCAATTTTTAATCAAATGTCTGTTGGGAATAAAAAGAATACATAATAGAAGTGTAGAAGATGATATTTTAACATTTCTAACTGTAAATAAAATACCACCTTACGATTGTGTTAAACAGTTTCTTAAAATCAGTAAGAAAAATATGAAATGATTGATGATATATTATGGATGTTGGGTTGTAGTCAAGAGAAAGGAGAAGATGTTAAAGAAAGTATCAAATTATTTATTGAAAGTAAAAAGTTTAATGTTCAGAATACAGTGAGAGATGTTAATATTATTTTTAAAATGATGTATGAAAGAAGTAAGACAAACCAATTAGATTATTATCCTGAACTGAAATTATAATCATAATATAATAATAACATGTAAAATCTTATATGTTATAATTATACTGAACTTTTAACCTATAAATGAAAATTAGTGAGAAAAACACTAACAAAACAAAAGCACCGCCAACACCCCAGAACTTGATAACTACTAAAAGGGCTACCTCTTTCAAATGAAAAAATGTCGGCCCCCAGCCCAACAATGAACAAGGGGGGCAATTACCCAAATGATTACCTTAACGAAAACGATATATAAGCTCCCCGAAAACACCCTTTTCAAAACGAATAAGGGGGAACACAGATTTGAGATGAACATAAAAACCAGAACAGGCAACCATCAACAGGTCACCCCCCGGGGCCCCCCTTTTTACCATTTTTTTTTGGGGGGGGGGGGGTCCACGTACCACGCGGTGATTCGAAGACGCTTCACTAAATCTGTTCATTGCGCGGGCTTGCGCAACTCAGTTTGTCAAAAACATTGGGGTGTTCGATTCCCCCCGGGTGCGCTTTCGCATCCTTAGCAGCTCCAGCGGCACATCGCCAGCATCACCTGCATCATCCGCATCAGCGCCTGCCAAGGATGCGGATGATGCAAGTGATGCTGGGGATGTTGCCCATGCTGGTGAAGGAAATGAAGGGGGGAAAGGGGGAAAGGATCTCAACAGCGAAAGGGGGGGAAAGATCTCAGGGAGGACAGGAAGAAGATCTGGGGAAAAATGCCTTAAGGGGGAAAGGGGGAAAGATCTTTGGGAGGAAAAGGGAAATCTTTCTCGGGGGGAACAGGCCCTAAGGGGCAATGGGGGGACAGGATCTCAAACAGGAAAGGGGGAAAAAGACTTTGGGAAGAGAAGGGTGGAGATCTTGGGGGGAAGAGGCCTTAGGGGGAAACGGGGGAAAGGATCTTAAGCGGGAAAGGGGGGAAAAGATCTTAGGGAGGCAAAGGGAGACGAACTCAAGGAAAACGACTTAGGGAGGAAAGGGGGGGAAAGATCTTTGGGAGGAAAAGGGAGAAGTGGGAAAAAGCCTTAGAAGGAAAAGGGGGGAAATAAATGATCTCAACATGGAACTGGGGGGGGGAAAGATCTTAGGGAGGAAAGGCAGAAGATCTGAGGCAAAAAGGCCCTAGGGGGGAAAGCAGGGGGGGAAAGGCCTTAGGGGGGAAAGGGGGGAAAGGATCTCAACAGGGAAAGGGGGCAAAGGATCTTAGGGAGGAAAAGGGTGAAGATCTTGGGGGGGAAAACGCCTTAGGGGGGAAAGGGCGGGAAAGGATCTCAACAAGGAAAGGGGGGAAAACATCTTAGGAAGGAAAAGGGGAAGATCGCGGGGGGAAAAAAGGCCTTAGGGGGGAAAGGAGGGAAAGGATCTCAACAAGGAGAGGGGGGAAAACACCGTAGGGAGGAAAAGGGAAAAACTCAGAGGGAGAAAGGGCCTTAGGGGGGAAAGGGGGAATGGATCTCAACAGGGAAAAATTGCAGAAGATCTCAGGGGGGGAAAGGCCTTAGGGGGGAAAGGGGGGAAAGGATCTGAGCAGGGAAAGGGGGGGGGAAAGATCTTAGGGAGGAAAGGGAGAAGATCTGGGGGCAAAGGCCTTAGGGGGGAAAGGGGAGAAATGATCTCAACAGGGAAAGTGGTGGAAAAGATCTTAGGGAGGAAAGGGAGAAGATCTGGTGGAAAAAAGGCCAACAGGGACAGGGGGGAAAGATCTAAGGAAGGAGAAGCTCTCAAGGGGGGAAAGGCCTCAGGGAAAAAGGGTGGGAAGGATCTCAACAGGGAAAGGGGGGAAACAATCTTAGGAAGGAAAGGGGAGGGGGAAGATCTTAGGGAGGAAAGGGAGAAGATCTCGGAAAGGACTTAGGGGGGAAAGGCCTTGGGAGGGAAAGGGGGGAAAGGATCTCAACAGGGAAAGGGTGGGAAAGATCTTAAGGAGGAAAGGGGGGGGGAAGATCTTAGGGAGGAAAGGGAGACGATCTAGGACAAAAGGACTTCGGGGGGAAAGCCTAACAGGGAAAGGGGGGAAAAGATCTTCGGAAGGAAAAGGGAGAAGCTCTCAGGGGGCCTTCGGGGGGAAAGGGGGAAAAGGATCTCAGCAGGGAAAGGGGGGGGAAGATCTTAGGGAGGAAAGGGAGAAGATCTGGGGACAAAGGCCTTAGAGGGGAAAGGGGAGAAATGATCTCAACAGGGAAGGGGTGGAAAAGATGTTAGGGAGGAAAGGGAGAAGATCTGGGGGAAAAAAGGCCAACAGGGAAAGGGGGGAACGATCTAAGGAAGGAAAAGGGAGAAGCTCTCAGGGGGGAAAGGCCTTAGAGTTAGACTAGTGCTTTCCCGTCCGTCGGATGGCATTTTTTCCCATACCCCCCCCTACGCTTTTGAGCACTTTTTAAATACACCTATCAAATTACACCATTCAAAACCACCAAATTGAACAACCCTCTAAGTTAATCATTAGAACATTATTTTTCTAATGATTAACTTCATTTTTTAATCCAATTTATCACCATCAGCCTGATCAACTTTCTTTCTTCTCAAAGCTGGATTATACAAAGGCATTGTCATTTTGAGTTCTTGTATCCTCTCTTGACCTTCTTGATAATATTGTCCTTGAATTCTTGTGTAGGTGCTTCTTCAACTAATCGTTCATAATCTGCTTTCAAGTGTTTGAGTATATTATCTTGGTGACAACCTCCAACCAAATGGAAGTCCCAGATGTCTGGGTTCACTCTTCTTTCACAAACATGACAATACAAATATCCATTATTCGCTGTTTTCTCTCTACGCTTCTGATTAATTTCCTCGCGATTTGCTTCTAGATACTGTTTCCGGTATTCTTTCCTCTTGTCTACAGTTCGTGTCCGATAGTCCCGTTTTTGATCAATGCATTTATCGCAATTTTTGAGTCCATACACGAAACTATCTTCATCTTTCTCGTATCTACATCTTGAACACAGTTTTTTCTCCATACTATAGTAGGACACCTTGCCTTTAGACGGCTACAACCCTATTTTCAACGAAACATCACTCCCCGAAAAATGGTTAACCAATGGAAAAGGGAGAATTAAAACCGTTAACCCAAATCTTGCAAACAATCCCAGTAAAATATCGATGGCAAAATGCGGATGGGAAAGGCCTATGTAGGAAAGCACCCCCACGGCTTATACGGGAAAATTAAACGAAAATTACAACATATAAGATCTTATATGTTGTAACTATAGTATAATCAAGAACTGAAACATCCATCTCAATAATAGCTAGCCGCGCTTGCATTATCGCTAAATTCTTCATCCTCGTCATAGAAGTCTTCCGTGCTTAATATATGATAAAATCGGATATGCCATTCTGCCTCTGTTCTGAATGGCATCATTTCCAACAGTGCTCTCATTGCGTCGTAATAACCAATTCTCAAGTGTTTTCTTTTGTCATCAATACTATCAATGAACCAGAGCTGTTTAAATTTATTTTCAATATCATATATGTAGGAATAGTTATAGAACGCGTTCAATTCTAAATATATTTCATAATCAGATTTGGTATCATCCAATGCTTCCGTTAAAGTCATTGCCCAAAATGGGTTTCTTTTTGCTCTTTCCCAAGTTGGAAAATGGTTTTTAAGAATATCATTATACCTGTAAGGACATATATCATAACAGTGATATGACATAATATTCAATCTAATTTCCAATGGTAGATGATTAATGTCGCACATACTTTACTTAATATATTAAGGTAATATTTCTTTAAGCGCTTTTTCAGGGAAACTTTTAAATCAAGCGAGTTATAATTACAACATATAAGATCTTACATGTTATAATTATATTATGAGTTCAACTTTATCCTAATTCATTATAAAATTCTTCTTCAATTCTTTTTATTATTTTATCAGTCATTTTTTCATTATATATATTATTTCCTATTTCCTTTTTAAACAAGCCCATTGTTCTAATTGCACTTATTACCGTATATCTAAGTTCGTGAGCTTTATACTCACAACTTAAAAAATCAAAGTCATTATCATTCATTGCTTCTTTCATTAAACGCCTAATATTAAAAGACATACCATATAATCTTTTTACCAGATTATAATACTTAAAAATAAAATCATTATCATTTCCTTCCTCATCGTCCTTATATAATAAATTTCCAAACTCTTCTTTGGTCAAGAACTTGTTCATTTTAATAAACACAAATATTTCTAAATCTTCATCAAGATTTTTAACATTTCTAGTATTAATATATTTGCTATTCATATCATCAATTTCGTTTATAATTTTATTGCAATTATCACATATCATACATTGACAAAAATTATCACAAACAGCATTTAAAAAACCTTGTTTAATTGATAATTTTAGCATCTCACAGTCTCTACATTTATAACTCATAAACTTTTCTCTGAATATATTTTTAGCATCAATATCTTCACGGACTGTATCACTATATTTGCTATATTCGCTATCTGTATCACTATATTGACGATTTTCACTTTCTGTATCACTATATTGACTACTTTCACTTTCTGCATCGCTCATTGTCCTAATATACATATATAGGTAATATGTCTTTAAATACATTTTCAGAGAAATTATAATTTATAGAAATATTTTTACCACTACAATTACAACATATAAGATCTTACATGTTGTAAGTATAGCAAAACTATGGTATCAAAGGCTTTAATCTATGTATTTCCATGGGTTGTATTCGTTTCTTCTGTTCCTTCCTTAACTCTTTTGTTGCTTTTACTTTGTCTCTGCATTCCATACATGTTTTGTAAAATATCTCTTCCATTTTAATTCTATCATACATTTTGTGAAAATCCTTTCTTGGCTTTGCTTCGTCGCATTTACTGCAAGGATAAACCATTGTGCATCCTGTTTCTTCTTCATCATCTGTAGAACTCATAATATTAGTTATGCCAATATGTCTTTAAACGGATTTTCAGAGAAAAATGTTTTCAATCAAGAATAAACCCCTGTATCTTCATCATAGTCGATTTGATAAAATGTCATAGTTGAAGCCTTCGGTTCTTTAATTTCTTTGTTATTAAGTTTGTTTAAATAAATATTTCTTTTATTTTTATATTCACCATTGGTTCTATCGACTTCTTTACTTTGATAACTGTTTGTTAATGGTTTCTTTTTTTTGCATTTCTTGTAAGATTTCTAAAATATTCTTATTCTGTTCTAAAACCTTGTTCAGTTTTTTAACCATCTTTTCTAATCCTTCATCCATGTAAATATATATATTATATTATAAAATAAAACTTTTAAAACTAAATGTTTAAATTATGTTAAATCTACTTTTTAATTACTAATTTTTCATCATTTGTTTAATAGTTTCCTGAGTTTCCTTATCGCCATTATCGGATGGAGTAACTCCCCTCCCAAAGCGTATAGCAATATTATGAACATCTGTTTCTAAGTTTATACTGTCTTTAGTTTTATCAATATTCATTTTCTTATCATTCTTACTTATTTTGAAGCTTGTTGGAATACACGAACATTTACAGTTTCCTTTTGTATTTCTAATTCGTTCTTCATTTCTAACATCTTTTTACACATTGGACAAGCAAACTCAATAACTGATGTTTCTTTAACAATTTCTTCTTTTTCTTCATCAGTTGAAGAAACAACTGGTTCAGTCTTATTCTTTTTCTTTCTTCCCATTTATATTCATATTTACATTTTTATTTTTGATATATTGTATCACAAACTTAATTGTTTCTAAAACAAAATAGCATATTTTCTTGCATCTATTATCAGTTATAACAACTTGTTCTAAATTCTCTACTTCATCTATTATATCAATATAATCTGAATAGCTTCTATTCATATAATATAATAAATATAAAATATTTTCTAAATAACTTTAATATTATTTTATTATGTCAGATGTTCCAATAATAAAGCCAATAAACATAACTGAACATGAATTCAAACAATCTAAATATGAGCACGTGCCAAAATTACCATTTAGAAGTATTATAGTTGCGAGTTCGACAGGTGGCAAAACAGTCTTGGTTCAGAACCTTATCTTAAATGTTTATAGAAATTCATTTGCAAGAATATTTATATTTTCCCCCAGCGTTCATAATGACCCAACCTTTACAGAAGTTAAAAAAATATATCAGGGATGAATTGCACGTGGATGATGAAAAAGAACAAATTTATTTTGATAATTATAATCCAAGTGATTTAGAAAATGTAATTGAAAGACAGAAGAAAATAATTAATTATATGAAATCTAAAAAGATAAAGAAATTGCATTCAATATTAATCGTTATAGACGATCATGCCGACGATCCTAAATTTGTTAGATATAGTAAATTATTACATGGATTATTTACAAGAGGTAGGCACGATGCAGTAAGCGTAATTTGTTCAACACAGAAATATAATGTGTTGGCGCCTATCATTCGTTGAAATGCCAGTTCATTATATATTTTTAGGTTGAAAAATGCCAGTGAATTAATGAGTCTTATTGAAGAAAATAGCGCCATTGTTGACAAACAGCAATTATTAGATATGTATCATCAAGCCGTTAATGACGCACCTTATAGTTTCTTCTACGTGAATATGAATGCTAAGAATGTGAATGACATGTTTTTTCTCCGTTTTGAACAGGCATTTCAAATTACAAATGATGAATAAAGATATTCTAATTTAATATAACATAATAATATGCCAATGAAACTATGTAGATGTGGTGGATTTTATCGTAGAGGTAATTACAAGTTTCATACTAATTCTTGGATACATAAACTTTATAAAGTGTTAAAAAGACGACCAACAGACGAGGAATTATTAAGATTTCAAAATACTTTTGTTGATGAAGAAGATTTAATAGATGATATGTGTAGCAACGCCTCAACAAAATTACCCGAAAGTGAAATGGCAGATTATGATAGTAATTAATAATATTAATGTATGTTAATATTATCAATTTAGAATAAAGAATAGCTACATAAATTTAAGGCAGGAAATTTATAATATGTTTTATCTGTTTTACATTCATTAACTTTTTCTAATTTATTTATTATTGCTTTCAATGAATTTATTTGTAGAATATCAATTCTTGACATTTCACTTATCGTATTTACATCTATATCTTTTATTACTTTAATAGCCTCTTCATCATCAATTTCTACTGGTTTTGATTTACTTGAACCCATTATATATAATATTATTTAGATTTTAATTTTTCAAAATTATATTTTTGTGTTTCTTCTCCGTCTTCTTCTTCGTCTTCAGTTGGTGCTGGTATTTCTGTTGGACTTTCAGATGAAGAATTATGAACAGTAATAGGTGGAGAACTATGAACACTAATAGCTTCATTTGATGAATTGCTACTGCTACCTTGTGCATTTCCTGCTGTTATTTGATTGACTAAATCTGCGATATTTATTGTTGTTGCAATTGCGCTATGTGATAAGTTTAATATTATATCTGCTACTGTAGCGCCGTTGTGTAGCATTATTTCTATCATTTTTGTCAGTTTGAATCTTTTTTCTTCTTCATCGCTGTCCTCCTCGTCTGGTGGTTTCTTTGGCGGTGGTTCTGGTGGTTTGTTGTTGTCGAGCATTGTAGTAAAGGCTGACACCATTGCGTCGCGTTGATTTTTCAGGGTTTGTGTTGCTTGCGCTCTTGTTGGCTAATGTCTTTTGTATGTGTTGTGCCAAAAGTTTTTAAGTATTATTTTAAACATATTGTCTTGGTTTTCCTTTACCTTAAACGCTTCAAATGTCATATTTAATTGCTGATTTGCATCATTGTATAACTTTTCTTGAGTCTCTCTGGTTTCTGTTGCAATTGTATCTGTATTGGTTGCAATGTCAATAAATTCTCTCGGTATGCCTTGTTTCATCATTTTCGGTGGTTGTATTGTTGTTGGTGTGTTTGGTTTTGTTAGGTTATGTATTGAAAAACTGTCGTCGTGATCATAATTATCATTGAACTTCTGCTTCTTTCTTTTCAGTATATTTTTAGTTAATATAATCATTATTAATTGTATTTAGATATTAATATTTATGGATAGCCACTGGAACCGCTTGCCCGACTGGGAGGCTTTGCTTGCGACTTGCTTCTTGCCCCTTCTACTTGCGCTTGCCTTGCTATGTATCTGTAATAAATCACGTTGCCGTAATATTTTCCTAAATCTACCCTAATTGCATCCTTGCGGTCTTTTCCTTTGGCATTATCAAGCAACTGTATTATTTTAAAATAGCCGTCAATCTCTCTTTCTGACACCAAACCTAAATCATACATATTCCTAACTACATTACTCATTTCGGATGTATTATTGGCAAATTCACGCGGGGTTCTATGTTTAACGCTTGTCAATATTTCTAATGCTGGTTTGATAACATCCCACGTTTCATCAGAATGCCGTTCTTTCAAACGATCATAAATTTTTGCATCTACTGGGCTCAAATTGGAAACTGTTCGCCCTTCCTCTTCTGCCTTTTCCACTACTTCTGCTTCTTGTTCTGCTTCTACTCCTGTGTCTGTTGATGATCTAGCGATATCCTGTATCTTTTTAGTGTAAAATTTGCTTGATCCAAGGGTATTGATTAGTGCCTCGCTCCCTTTTGCTAAAACATTTGCAAACGCTTGATTTCTTTTTTGTTTCGCCTCGGCGTCCTTTCTTGCCATCTCGTTTAACTGTGCTGTTAATGATGCTTCCTGCATACTTTCTGTATCACGCTGAACAATTGGCTCTGTTTGTTGTTCCGGTGGTGGTGGTGCTTCTGCTTCCGTGTTTCTTCTATGAAGTGCATATGTGTGTCCGTTTCGGTGCGATTCTTGTTTCATCATTATCTCTCTCATTTGCCTGTCTAATATTCTCATTTGTTGGTCTTTCAATAATTCTAAATGGTCGCCCCCATCAAAAAAACTGCCCTGAGGACTTGATTTAAAAAATGTAGCATCTCTGTAAGGTAGTTTTCCTGTTAATTGTTCGTTCTCGCCTATTAAATTAGCGATTTCTTCATAAGTAGGTCGTCGTTTCAATCCAAATTTTGCATATGGGTTTATTAATTCTAAACTTGCTGTAGTTGCCATACTGATAAAATATTAATTAGAAAATATTGTTAATAATATTTTTGTGAAACATATTATTAATAATAAGATTTTATTGTGTAAAATCATACTATATCAATATATTTTAAGTAAATGTTAATTTGTCCAACTCCTCGATCCGTTTTTTTAAATGCTCCTTTGTTGAATGTGGTAGATTTGGTCGGAGTAGTTCCATTGTTAATCTGTCTAATTCATTTTGGTAATTTGCTCTGACGTGTCCTTCTTGAATATGTTTTCTAAATGCTACTGATGCTTCTTGTGAGTTTCTTAATTTCATTTGTTCGTGTAGGTGTTTTAGATACTCATTATCTTTTAGATCAAATGGACTATATTTAATTTGTGAGGATTGTAAGAATACTTTACCTTTATTTTTTAAATTATTTCGTTTATGAAATTTATACATTATATATTTATCATAGATTTTAATTTTAATCATAGAGCACAGATCCGCTTTCCCTTAATTCCAGAACAGACTCCGAAATCATATGCACAAATAGTTCTCGCACATCTTCATCGGTTGTAAATGACTTGTTTGACCCTTTCAATTTAAAAACGAGTAAACCACCCATTTTAGTGTTCTGTCCAGTAAAATTAGTGTCTGCCATTTTCTCAAATGAAATCCCAATAACGAATTTATCTTCTCTGTAGCGTTTGTAGGAAATGCTAAAGGCATCTTGATCAGGGTTCATATAACTTAATGCTCGTTTTAAATAATATGCGGTTTCTGCCATTGATTGACATTCAAACTCTGGATATTTCTTATTATTAATTTGTAATTGCCAAGTCAAATCTAATTCAGGATTTTGAAAGCCTTTACCGCGGAATTGCGCACGGGTAAGAGTACCATCGCCATCAACAGCATCTGGGTTAAAACCGTCAAAGATTCTTGAATTGATCATAGGATTGTAAAAATAGTTCCATCTCTTATAAATATAATTATCGTGTCTGTAGTAATTATTATCATCAGCATCTGCACCTGCTCTTGGTGGGCGATACAATGTAATGAAACAACCATTTAATTTAGAAGCGGATTTAACAATATTCATATTAATTTCAGTTCCTGCCGCGTTGAATGATTGCGTCATAGTGTGATACATTGGAAATACTAATTTCAATCTTTGACCCTCTAACAAATGTTTTACTATATTATTGTTGACCGTGTTGTCCAATTGTATTACCTCTGCTCGTAGGATTACATTATTTAATTCCCACAAGGTGCTGGTGTCTCCAATTGTGAAATAATAACCGTTGGCATCATTTTGAGTATTGACATCAGTAACGGTAAAGGGTGCAATAACTGGTGCATGTTCGTCTGATACAATTGTAAATTCCAATTCAAGGGGAGCATAACGAAGAGGTAAATAATAATTGCTTTCTAACAGTCCGCATACTGGTTTATGTCCTAATCGCATATAACCATTAGCACCGGGAATTCCTGCAACTGAATGGCGAGTATATCGTGCTGTTAAGTCTCCCCAGTTGTTATGATCTCGTGTTGTTGGAAATGTAACCGCTGCGGGGTCGGCAGCCTGATTGGCTCTTTTATTGACATCTAACATTTCTGCCAATCCAGTAGCATATGTATGTCGCCAGTCATCATCCCAACGAGGATTAGCGCCACCTTCTAAATCGTCCATATCTCTGGCATCTTGACTTTTAAAAGAATTATACAATTCACAATGTCTATTGTATTCAATAATATCTTGAACTTGCTGACCTCCAACAGTGCATCTATAACGACTGAAGAAGGATGACAAATTACCTAACGGGCGTAAAAAATGGCTTCGTGTTCCGTCGGTGTTTTGAAGATTGGCAAATAAACGAATAGAAGATAAATCAATATATGTGTTGTCTTCACCTGTTATATGAAATCTAATATTTTTGTTTCCTGCCTTTGGACTATAGACATTACTACCCGATGGAAAATAATTAACGTGTCGTCGGTCTGTGATGTATTGTGCTGTTTCTGGAAGTCCAAAATTTAGCGAGTTGCTCATTGTAGTTTCACTTTCTGCAATTATACTATCCATTACTTATATGTGATAAACTTAGATTTTATTTTTTATTTTTATATTTTTCTTATGTGGAAGCATTGCAGTCGAATTATTTGAAGTTGTATTTTTTATAGTATGTATAAAAAAATTGTTTTTTGTATCAACTATATCTTTTATAGTATCATAATCTAAATTCTTATATTGTTTATCATATTTTGACGGTTCTTTTGTCAGTTTCTTCTCTAATGGAATTTTGTTTTGCTTGTCTTTGTTTCTATACATTATAATATTATTGATATTTTATTGTTCCGGTGTTGAATTAGGATTAAACCCATTAGAAATATCAGTAGTAGGATTTATACTTGTGAGTCCATTTCCTTCCCAATTATTGAAACTGTGTTTATCTAATAAGTTGTTGCTTTCTGTTTCTCCAGTTATTGCCGCGTCATCAAACATTGCTATAGGATCTCCGCGATTTCTAAATCGTAAGTATCGCGGGTTTTTCTGTTGATTACTTCCTGATACAAAAGGTGATGAATAAACAGTAGTAGCATATTTGTTTCCGTGTCTATTGTTAATTTCTTGAACAACGGATGAGCCGAGGGAATGGCCGACCAGTCTATTAACATCTGGATTTTTACTTAATTCTTCCATTGTGTCTTTATATCTTTCGCTTAATTGAATATTATGAGTAGGAATGAAAAACAAATCTGCAATGACATCATTGACTTTGTGATTTAGTCCCGTTTTAGCACCAGTGCCACCAATATATAATGTGTTGCCTATTCTTGTTATTCCATTCACATTTGAATACGCGGCGTCTAAACCCTTGACATCATCAATTTTATTTTTATTTTGAACATTAATTTCTTCAGCATATCGTGTTTTATGTTTCGTTATTTGCTTATCAAAATGTTTATTGAAACCTCCTATTTTGTCTTCCAATTTCTTTTTATGGTTAAAATATACATCTTCTATTAAACCCTTACCTGCAGTATATGCTTTATCACTTGCTACGCCTGCCATCATTTGTGTAGGCGATCTGCCTTCAATAGCACCTAATAATAATTGTCTTCCTATCATATAATAATAATTATATAATAATTTCTATTGTATATTATATTTATGAGTGATAGGTTAACATATAAAAAAAATCTATGTTGATAGTGCCTACAGATTACAAGAAAGTAATTCTACCAGCGATTTTATTATAGAACTTGACCAAAACTTTGAAATTCCACCAAGAACAAAAATGTTCGTGACAGAGTGTTCATTCAGCACACCGTTTTATACAACAGAGAAAGGGTTTTACGAACGCTTCTATATTATGTTGTATAATAGTTCCAATGTCTTATTGAGAAGCACTGCCGTTGATGTATCCGGTGAAATTTATTATGCCAATCAATTATCATTTAAAATACAATCAGAATTAAACACGGCATTTAATGATATTGTACCTGACTTATTCTTAACAGTATATGGACAAAGCGAACGCAAAATGGAACTTAAATTAAATGACCCTCTAACTTACAAAATCAAAATATCTACAGATGAAGAATTAGAAACTTATGTAAATGGCGAATGGAACAGAGGACAGTTTGAATATGACAATTTAAGACCAAAATCTATTTATTATTTATTAAGTAATTATATTGCCTATGATCCTGCGTCATCTTGGTTAAGTGGATACTTTAATTTAGTTCCCTTTCAGAATATATACATAAATTGTCCTCAATTAAGCGATTATAAATATTCAGCGCCTAATAATTTCAGCAGTTCAGTAATTAAAAAAGTTCAAATTAATCAACAACTTGGCGGAGTTATAACAGATTTTACAGCGCCCATATATGCAGATTTTATTGATGTAGGCGGTAAAAACATTAAGAGACTACACTTTAGAATAACAACTTCAAGAAACGAATTAATTGATTTTCACGGCGTCCCCATTTCCTTTAGCATTTTGTTTCAATTAGATAATTGAATAAACCCCTAAATATTAATATTAATGATATTAAAAATATCAAGTTAATAATGTTAAAAATAATAAACATATCAAATTATTAATATTAATACTTCTCAATTTGTCCATATAGACAAAATATATAAAACATATAGACAAAATATATAATATATTATATATGTCAGAAGTCGAACCTGAAATTACTAATACAATTGAAGCAGACGCACCAGTAAATGAATTACCACCAATTGAAGAAGAAGAAGCACCAAAGGCAGACACACCAATAGAACCAACGCAAGAAATAAAACATGTAGAACCACTTAAAAACAACTCAAAAACTCAAGCACGCAATGAAAAGAAAATAACCTGTCCAAAATGTCAAAAAACATTAACACTACGCAGTTACAGATACAGTCACGAACGCAATTGCCAAGGACCATTAGAATCTAAACCCATAAAGCCTAAACCGAAAGCAGTTCCAATAGCAAAACCTCAAAGGACAGATCATGAAGTAGCGTACAACGAAGAAAATCAACAACCACAACCGCAACAAAATAATATAATAGCGAACACCCCGCCCCCAAGAAGATCGCAACCACAACCGCCTCCAAACCCGCTACACAATATAGCACAGCAATACCAATTATTGCAAAATGAATATTTGAGACAGAAGCAAGAAAAATATGATGCATTA
>CAUJNA010000388.1:217263-244863 GCA_963377175.1 Effrenium voratum | reverse complement strand
CTTTCAAAAGCAGCAGCATGCTTGCTTGCCGCATGGGTCCCAATTCCCTGCCAGTGCAATTTGCAAGCAGCATGGACGTCTCACTCGGAGTACAAACGTTACCGCATGCTCAGCATGTGTAGCCTGTGACGCACTCGATTCATCGCAGTGCATGCCTAAAATTAACCACCCAAGCAGTCAGGCGGCCACTCGCCCAATTTTCACCAGCTGCATTCCTGCCATTAATAATGCCTTTTGTGAATGCATCGTGCATTGCCACCTCTCACGCGCACCGACATGCATGCATGACTCACAAGTTAGGGTTTCCCGCCGGCCTGCCTACAGTGGACCACGCTTGCACTCAAGCCCGCATTCACCTCTCCGGCGCCGGCCTCAGATGCATGGGACGCACCGCTGTTGCTCCCTTGCCATTTTTTGCATTGTTCCAGCAGGGCCGCATGCCTTTTGCTAGACACAGGCATGAGGCGCACATGCGTGCCAACCTCATCCCAGCCGCTTGCCCCGCAGAGGCATGCACGGCAATTTAATCCTCGGCCGCACCGCAGTGCCCCGAGCGACGCCTCAGTTTGAGGCGCAGCTGCATGCCAACCTCATTCAGGCCGGGCTGCATCGCGTTTGCAGGCCAGGCGCATGCGCAAGGCCGCGTGTCCTTGCAGAAGCATGTCTCGCTGCACAGGACTGGGATGCCCCGCAGAGGCTTTCCAGCAGTCGGCCGCACCGCGTGTGCCCCGACTCACAGGAGCTTGCAATGTCTATGCATCGCATGCCTGTCTCCTGCAGCCGAGCTGCAACGCATTTGCAGCCTCGGAACAAGGCCACTCTCTTGCGTACCACGGTGTTCGCAAGAGCGGCCGGCACCGACCTTACACTTTAGGCGCCGCCGCCTTCAGGTCTGGTTGCACCGCTGTTGCAACCAAGGTGTGCGCAGGATCAACAATCCGGCTCCCCCTCAGCCCGCAGGCTCCGAGAGCAGCTGGCTTATAGCAGCTTCATTGAGCAGTGAGTGCCCGTACACGCTTGTACCAGTCAGCACTGCACGGCATTCAGGGTTCCGAAACCTTGCCTGCAAGCTCCGCCCGCAGGCGTGGCATGATGTTGCTTGCCCGCAGAGTCAACAACAATTTTTTGCTGGCTTTGCTCAACGCCCAGGCAAGGCTCCGCTGCGGAGACCTCGCCAACGTTGACATCTCGCAGGTACGTCCGCCGACACCCGGCGCACTCGCCTGCCAACCGCACCTGTCAACTGGCAGGTATCGCCCTCAGGGTCGCGACTCACACAGGGGCCAGCATCCCAGACTCTGTTCGCATAATGTGCCACCTTCGCGGTCGCGTATGCAAAGCGCATGCACGCAGTGTCTGCACATCCCGCAGCCGACCAGCCTGCAGTCGAAATTCCCGATCCGCACACGCCTGCGGCATGGAACAGCATGAGATACTGGACGCAATGCATGAGACCATTGCAAGGAGCTACCTGGACTTGGAAATAGTCCTCGAAGACTTCATGTTCGTCTTGCTCAGCATACGCTCCTACATGCGCATTGTTGCCTTCTGCATGGTCATGCTGACCCTGTTTGCATTTGCCGCCTTTTTGCAAACCTTGCCCTCTGTCTTTCAGACAGAAGATTTTTTAACAGCATTGCTGCTGCGAGCGCATCAGCATGCCTCGACTTTGCACGCAGGATGACCATGCCTGGACGCATTAGAACACTACTGCCGCTTGCTGTGTGATGACACCGTCCAAGTGATCACGTCTATGCGCAAGCGGTACTAAGGTGACCGCCTGCATATGCGCCAGTCTCAGTGGATTGCCAGGGTTGCAGCCAATGCATGTCAAACATGCGGTCTCCGCAGTTGACTCAAGGTTCTAATCCTGGCCACCCTCCATTTCCGCTAACTAGCATGGCTCTGGTTGCAGAAGCTGAGGCATGCCTTGATTCCATCGAGGATATCGAGGAACTCACCCCGCGCCAATGGCCCCAGTGCCACCGCGCGGACGCTTCGCCTTCCCGCATCCTGCAAGAAGGCTTCGCACAGCTGCTTGACAAGTGGATGCCACCCAGAGCATCGAATTCGACTCAAATGCATCAATCGCATGGGGCATCTTTGCAACTTCTTGCTTGACATCCTTTGCATTTTGGGTGTGCGCGGCATGACTTTTTGCATAGCACGCTTGCATTCCCTGTCAATACCTTCGCATCGACCCGCATGTGGACATGGACCGCATGCTTCAGAACCGCAAAGGCATTTCGGCGGGCTATCGCATGGCCGGCAAGTACCTGGCCATTATCCAGCTTTCTCCGCACTGTTGTCAAATGTCAAATTTCGCTCTAGGCGCAGCATGCGTACAAACATGCAACCATGCTTAGAATTGCTTCGCGAGTGGGAGGCATGCCTGATGATGGAGGACATAGCTCTCACCATCCGCTCCAGCATCGCGTTGCTGGAGAGCATCAACTCCTATGTCCACATGCTTCCAATGCCCCGCAGTGCGCATTTCTTGCAGTGGTCAGACAGGCATCACGAGTTGGCAGAGTTGGCCGACGAGTGGACTCAGTGCATGCCCAGCCCCTCGCAACCAGAGCCCAGCTCAGTTTCAGCTTTTCCGCCAGGCCTGCCTCAGCCCGCCTCGCAACGCCATGCACCTTACTGCATCAGGTTCCAGGCCGATAATTTTTACGATAAAGCATGCAAGGCAACCCACGTGTGCAGCGTGCCAGATTGCACGGGAAATCAGGATTAAAAGTATGCGCCGCGAACTTGTGCAGCCTGTTTTTTCCAATTTTCACACTGCATGCCTTGAAGACGCGCACCCAAGGCGTGGACACTCCGCGGCATGCAGACGTCGACCTCCTCACGTGAGCCCTGTTACGCTGATAGCATCGCATGTTGCAGCATGTCCTGCTGTCACGGTCGCATGACCCATTTCTTGCCCGTGCCAGCCTTTTTTCTGCCATACAGCAACAGTGCCCGCTTTTTACGCCTGCCTCGTCCAGCATCCTTCGCCATGGACTTGCAGCGCATGGTGGCGGAGAACCAGAACAATCCCGCATTCTTGCAGGAAATCATCCGCATGCTTGCGCAGACGCAGTCCGATGCAGGGTCGGTGCAGCCAGAGGACGCATCCAACGCACCGGGTCCATCCAACACCGACCTCCTCGATTTTTCGGACCCGCATGTTGCACCGGCCCCCGAGCATGCATCCGCAACAGCGGAGCCCAAGTGCAAGGCAAAGCCAGCAAGCTTGCTCCGCCCAGACCCACCAGAGCTCCCCGAAGACTGCATCCCAGCGCATGCATCGGAGGTGAAGGAGTCCGTGCCGCTGGAGCCGGCTCCAGAAGAAATCAGCATGCCCGAGCCCCCGCATGTCAGGGCACCGTGGGCTCAGCTCACTGAAGAAGAGCGAGAGGAGCAACTCGCTAGAGAGGAGCAGCCTGAGCATCCCTGGCATGACCGCATAGAGGGCACGCCAGACGCTCTGCGCCGCAACCGCATAGATCCAGAACCAAAGCCAGCTGCAGAACCAGAGCCTGGTCCCGCACCATGCATGTACAAAGCACCGCCGACGGGGGCCAAATTCCCTGCATGCCGACCGCTCGACACGCCGCATAATTGGCCCCCGCAGGAAGGCGACCCTCGCCATCAGCCGCCTCTGCATGGGTTCCCGTGGTCGCACGACGGGTCCTATTGGGCAAACTACTGGCACCTCCGCGAGGTGCCCGACGAGGCTACCCGCTGGCATCCCGCCACGCATTCCTACAGCATCGACCCAGCATATGCCGCCAACCAACGCATTGCGGCATACAGCATGCATCACCCCGGAAACCCGGGTGCAGGTTCCCGTCCAACGCCACTACCCGAGATGCCAAAAAGGCAACAGCGGGCCGCATTTGTTCAGCAGCTGGAAGCATGCATACGCATCCCCTCGGTGCGTCTGCCCCGCACCATGCGTCGCATGGAGATGCAGGGCCGCGGACTACGCATGTTGTACCTCGATGACAACAACCGCATCAGCTGCTGCCTGCCATGTGCAAATTCCGCATGCCCTTACGATGCAGTGTGCGGTCAATACGTGGTCGACACCTCCACGGATACGCATGACAGGCATCGCTGCAGCGGGTGTGTCGCGGACGCCCGCGATCTCAACCGCTGATGCATTGCACGCATTCGCATTTCGCATCAGCCCAACAGCATGGCATGCATGCAAGCTACCGCACTCCCTGCCGGGGCCGAGAAAAAAGAACATTCGCCATGCAATTGGAGTCATGTTTCCAGCAAGCCTCCCTGAGCCTCCTCAAGGCCGCGTTACGCGCCTACACGCAGCAGGCATTCACGTGACGCGTTTGCATTCCATGCCACGGCATCTCTGCCAATGCCCTGTTGCGTGGGGGTCGGCATGGTCAGTGAAAAGGCCGCTCGATCAGGATGCCGACAGTGAAACGCAGGAGTCCCACAACTCGGAGCACCTCTTTATGCAGCCAACCACAAAGCCGAAGCCGGCGCCTAAACTGAGGCCCCGTCATAGCATCCAGGACTTGCATTCCAGTCCGCGTGCAACAGCAAGCAGCGCTCCACATCCGCTTGCCGCCCAGCCACGTTCCGCTGAACATGCACCAACGCTAGCAACCGGTGCTCCGGTAGGCGTGCACATGTTGACGCATCCGCTTCGGCCCCCGCCCCCACTTAACCAGCCCAAAGCTCAGCCTGCACCAATCCTCGCCCGTGGAGGCCTGCCAGTGACGCAGCCGTCACCTCTTTTCTCAGCCCCGGTCCCTTAGACCTCGGGTCAAGGGCCCAGCCAGGACGGGCCGTGGCCCCTCGTTTCCGACAGGCCAAACTCGGTCCGCGTGCACAGAGCCAAGCCACTCAACGCGAGAAGTGCATTCAAGACTGGCAGGACCTGCTAGCACAAATTGGATCCTGCTCAATCATCTTTGTGGCCGCAGCTGCATCTCAGGACCCGTACGCGGCCTTCGAGGCGTCGCTCCGTGCATACACACCGTCCACCATTGCCCAGTACTTCAGGTGCATACGCGCCTTTTTGGCATTCATCGGAGCACTTGGCTTCGGCATGGAAAACTTGCTTCTCGTGCACCTAGTGGACCTTTTGCATGCCTGCGAAAACTCCAAACTGGAAGACCGCAGCAGCGTACGCATAGCACCTCGACCCATGCTCAAAGCACTTTCTTGGCTTGCTCGCATAGGTCAAATTGAATCGTTAGCTTCTCTTTTCTCCAACCCGCTTGCAAAAGCCTTCGCTTCCCCTCAGCAGCCTCAGGAAAGAAAGGAGGCTCTGCCTCTGCCCCTGGCAATTCTGGCATCCTGGGAGCGTAAAGTTTGTGCAGCCGACTGCACGCATAACCTGCGCATCACGCTGGGCGCATTTCTCTTGGCGGCCCACACCAGCATGCGTTTTGGGGACATGCAGCGCATCAAAATTAAAGAGATCAGTCTTACTCAGCATGCTCTGCGAGGATCATGCTGGGCGACAAAGACTACAAAACTAGGACAGCCTTGGGCATGCGCTCTGTTCGGCCTCACAGGACGCAGTGCACAATCCTCTTGGGTATTAAAATGGCTCGAGAGCCTTGGCGAAGCAGTCGCTCAAAGTATTTCAGAGCCCTTCAGTTTGCCCGAGCCAGATTTCATCATGCCCGTGTTCGCATGCATTGACGAAAAAACGCACCCAAAGTTCTCGGGCCCGCTTCCATACACGCAGGCCTTGTCGTTGCTGCGCTGGGCAGTGCAAGTCCCTTGGGAGCCTCGCACTTCAGCATGCCTCAACTCAGACGAGGCGCATGCATATACGCTGCACAGCCTAAAAGTGGCACTCTTGAGCGCTTCTGCCCAACTCCGCTTGCCAGAGGAGTCCAGACGTCAGCAAGGGCATCACCGTATCAATTCGGTGCAACTGTACAGCCGCGACGACACAATCGAAAGCCTCTGGGTGCAAGCGCAGATAGCAGCCGCACTCATCCGAGGCTGGCGACCCACTCGCCCGCAATCCAGGGGAGGTCAGCATCCAGTCTTCGAGCCGCTTTTCCGCGTTGATGCACAGCCCATCCCAGAGAGCATAAATTTACTGGACCTTCCCGCACCGCTACGCATGTTTACCTACGTCAGGGAACAGCAAATTCAACCTTGCATGGCGGACCCCGAGGCATGGGCAGTGCAGGACATTCAATCGTCAGCCAGCTCCAGCGCACACGAATCAGGAGAAGAGTGCCCAGATGAAGCACCTCCTCCACGATCATCGTCGGCACTCTGCTTGGTTCAACTCACTACCGGGGCAGCAGTGCATGCAGTATACAGCTCCCCGGAGCACCTGCAATCCGCTTTTTGTACAGCATGCGGCCTGGGGATCCAGGTACCAGTGCATCGCATTGATTACTTAGGCCAAGAGCACTTATGCAAGCATAACGCGTGCCAGCACGCATTCTCGCTCATGCCGTAGCACAAAAAAGTTTCACTTGCAGGTGACCGCCATGAGTGTTGGGCGAGTGTGCAGACCCGCCCCCAGGCACCCCAGCTCAGTGCAGGCATTTCCGCAGGCGTTTTGCACACTTGACACATTTTTTCTTGTTGCATGCTGCCACCAGCTATTTTCTGGCTGACTGACAGTATCTCAAACCAATCCTCCTCTTCGGCCCAGCATGGCGGACGCAGAGGAACAAGAGACATCGGCCGAAGCCATGCGCAATTTGCTGTCGAGCGCTCGGGTGCCAGACATGCTGGTCGAGCATATCCTTGGCCTGGGCTTTGAGGACATTGCAGATTTCGCTTACGCTTACGCCGATGCATCCGATCTCAGCAAGCTGTTGGACGGCGTGCCTGCTGAAACGTGGACCTCCATGGGAGTCACGGATCCAGAGCACTCGATACCTGCGGCACGCATTAGGAGAGCCTTTGTCATGGCCAAGGCATCCGCCTCGCAGGAATCCTTGGCCCTGACGCCAACAGCATCCGGGTCGCATACAGGACAGGTTGTGCCCGGTCCGCAGACATCACCCGCAATCGCATGGGCAGAACATCTGCCCCCCAAGCTGAGCCCAGAAGTCGTGCAGGACTTAGTAGACAAGTTCCAAAAGAACTACCCCGGCGAGCTGTTAGGTCCAGACAGCATGCCTAGCATCCGCCTTTTAAGCATGGTCTATGACATGACCAAATCCAAGCATTTCAAATGGATCCCGTGGCAGTTGAGACTCAGTGCACGCCAATACCAAGAAGCCATGGAAGCACGTTCACATAAAGTAGCACGCACCGAAGCACAGCTACTGACGCATGCATTCTTTGACGAAACCCCAGAGGTCAGTGTGGAGGGCAGAGCACTCACGGCTAGCTGGCTGCATCGCACTCAACAAGTGTTCCGCAATGCGTTGGCCCTGTGCCAAGCCGTGCACCTGCTGAACGCCAAAGCATTGGATCAGCAAATTGCCAGCATGTGCCTCACGCAGCCAGACCCCGCACTGTCCCTGCGCACAGTCACGACCTCAGAACTCTTGCATGCGGATCGCATCGCAAATGGTCCATGGACGATGCCTTCCATGAACTCACGCATGGCCGCATGGAGATCCATTCGCTCCTCATGCTGCGACCCAAAATCTCCAAAGCCATGCCTGCACTACCTCCCGCTAAACGGGCCCAACTGACTCCCAAGCAGCCCAAACGGCCCGCCAGCCGGCCGCAAAAATCCGAACCGCCTCACAAGAAAGGCAAAGGCAAGGGGAAAGGAAAGTCCAAAAACGCCTGGGCTACCTCGCACAATGGAAAGCCTATTTGCCGCAGATTCCAAACGGGGAGACAACTGCCAGTTTGCACATGTGTGCGCGATAAAAGGGTGCCAGCAGACGCATCCGGCATCCCAGCACGCATCAAACCACACATGAAACAGTCCGACGGAAGTCCCGGCAACTTCCCCGGACGGTGCAGTGCCGCCTGCAGACGCCAGAGCCTCGCATACGCCCAGGGGAGGACTATTGCTGGACGTTTTCGCAGGAGTGCGTGCACCAATTTCCGCGGCAGCAGACCAACGAGGCCTGGCGCGCTTCGAAGCCTTTGACCTGGACGCCAATCCTCAGCACAACATTCTGGATGACGCATGGTTCGAACTGCTTCTACGCATATGCTGGTCGGGCAGCGTTAGTTTGCTAACCCCAGCACCGCCGTGCAAGGAATACTCCCGGCTCAAGCTTAGGCCGGGCGGGCCCAAAGCGTTACGCACACCTTCATGCATGCTAGGAGTGCCCAATTTGTCACCAGCAGAACTCTCTCGGGTTCGCGACAGCCGCGAAATCCACAGAAGAGGACGAGAGCTATTCAAAGCAGTAGCCTCACAAAGTGGCGTAGCAATCTTCGAGCAGCCACCGTCCAGCATGGCGTGGTTAGAGCCGGAAAATTTCCAGTGCTTACAAAACTTTCACGGGCACCTCGCATGGGTGGATGCGTGCCAACATGGTATGCTGCTCTCCAAATCATGGTGCTTCGCCAGCAACAATGCATGCATCCAGCACATGGCCAGCAGATGCACGCATCAACAAAAGCACGCCAGCGTAGCTCAGGCCAGTACCTGAGCACGCTTACAGCCGAGTACCCGGCAAGTCTCGCAGCAAGTTTGATCAAACATTGCGCATTCAAAGTGAGCACGCAGCCCGAGGTCCGCCGCTTAAGCAGACCCTCCCCGCTTTCACTGCACCCCGTGCGCCTGCGGGTATGCGACGGAGCTGGCATGCATTCAACTGCAGACCACCCAAGCCCTCAACCAAACCACCCGCTCACCATAGTCGCACGGGCCTGGCTGCATTGGCTAAACGAACAAAAACTCATCCCAAAAATTCTGGCCCATGTGGGCTCCGGCAACGCATCCCCTCCTCTCTCGGAACAGCAATCCGAGGAGGCAGCACGAATAGCATTCCGCGCCATGAGCATGCCGTGCCCATCCGAGCTTGCGCCCGATGAAGGACAGCCGTACCGCCTGTCACTTTTGCATGCCCTAGCGACGGCATCCAATGACCCCGACCTCAAACTAGTGCCGCTGCTGGCAGAAGGCGTGCCAACAGGGGCGGTGTCGGAGTTGCCGCGCAGCATGCAGTGGCCGCCAAAACCCCAGGCAGACCTGCCTAGTGAACTCACCGAGTGCATCGGCAACTGGAAAGCCGCTGAAGCGGAACCAGAAACAGTGTCCGCCTTGCTAGAAAAAGAAATTGCAAACGGATGGGTCATTCGTACCAGCATGTCCATCGAACAAGCCAGACAGCATTGGCATAAAGGCATAGCAGTCGGGAAGCTCAACGTCGTGTATGCTGAAGGCAAAGACCCGCGACTAGTCTTAGACAGCACTGTGTGTGGGGTGAACCCCAAGTGCGCAATTCCCGAACGCATCAGCCTGCCAATGGCCTCAGACGTGCGCTTAGCCTTCCTCCCCGAGGACACGCGCTCGTCCTTTGTGGGGGCAAGCTTTGATTTCAAAGCAGCGCATAAGCAGATCCAGGTGCGCCCCAGTGAACATGGCCTGCTTTTGTTTCGGGTTGCCAATGTCCTGTACCATTATAGAGTGTGCCACTTCGGAGCACGCTTCTCTGCATACTGGTGGCAGCGCACCGGAGCATTCCTCCTGAGACTACTGCACGGCATTTTGGGACTGCACCCGCATCGCGCATGGTTGTTCGTAGATGACCTTTTAGCCGCACTGCATCGCAATGACGCAGACTCGCAGCTGGCCCTCATGGTCATGTTTTTTGCAGCCATATCGGCCCCGATCTCCTGGAAGAAAGTTCAATTTCAGGACAACCTCACGTGGTGTGGGTGGCGCATTAATTTCCTGCACGAGACCATCGAACTCACGCCGGAAAAAACCATCAAATTGAAAGGACAGTTGCACGAGCTGCTCAAAGCAGGAAAGGTCAAGCGCAAACTTCTAGAGCAGGTTCTAGGCCTTCTCATTTGGGCTACCAGCCTGAGCCCCGAACTCAGATCCTGGCTAGCGCCATTGTACACAGACCTGCGCTCGCCGCCGGGTTGCATGCTCTCTGTCCATGCGCGTGTATGGCCATCTTTCCTTTCAGCATTAGACGCCAAAGCCGTGCTCAAATCAGCAGTGCGTGGCATTTTTATGCCGCTAGGCTCTAAAGTTCTAGAGTTCCAAGGGGCATGCGTTCGCACGCCAGCCGACCTGCCTCGCGTTGTGCCTAGCCACAAATCCGCTTGGGTGCGCATAGCGGACGCCTCCGCAGAGCACACTCGCCTGTCCAAGATGAGCAAACACAGCGTAGAATGGCTGCTGCAATGCTTCCATCTAGACCTCGCATGCCCGCTGAGAAGCAAACGAATGCTGGCTTGCAAGGCAGCCGCGGATGCATGCGCCGAGGGCAGTATAGTAGGCATAGGAGGTTGGTTCATCTCCAGCAACTCCGTTGCGTGGTTTGCAGAGACATGGCAACTCCAAGAAGTCCAGGAACAATGGCCATGCCTGACCAAAGAAGCCCAGCGTTACATCGCATGCTTCGAAACCTTGGCCCAACTAGCACTCATGCGGATCGCATGGTCCTGCGAGGGACAAGGCGTGCATGGCATTTGCATGCCCGCAGGGACAGATAACACAGCTTCCGAAGCCGGTGTTAATAAGCTGTTCACCACTTCTTGGCCCTTGCAAGTCTTTGTGCAACTTGTTGCTGATCGCACAACATCTGGGCAGACCAGCTTAGCAGAGGTAATACCTCCGCTTTCCAGGCTCGACCAGAAGCCAGAGTCTTCAGGCCGCATGATTTCTGGCCTCACGCATCAGCTCTCACGCTTCACCCTGCGGACGCACCGTGGAGACCCGAGCACGTGGCTGCTGCGCAAACGCACTAAAGAGGGGGTAAGGTGATTTGACCGTTTGCTTAGAACTCTAAAGTGGGGGTATTCCGACAGGCTCCGCATGAGATGCAGGCATGGAGTGGACGCGCATCGTCACTCCACCTGCATCTCTGAGCCTGCACTTCTAAGCAACGCTCAAGTAAAAAAGCGCGTATCGAGTTTGCTCCGGTCGGTTGCTTTTTTCCCTGCATGTCCCTTTAGGCTTGAAGCAGTGACCAAGATTCTAACGCTAGGGGTTTGTCTTTTCCCCTGTGTTTTAATCTTGGTTGAATCTTCGGCCGCGTGCCATTTCTGCTTCAAGCCTTTTTTGGTAAGGGACATGCCTGGAGGGTTTGACCCCTCTTTCGTTCTTTTTTGAACCCACCCTCCCACCCTTTCACGGCCCAGGTGGCATGCAGCCTCCACAAGGCCTGATTGAGGGACGCATGCACCCGCATGAATGGAAGCTGGTCAGCTCCCAACATTTCGTTGGCTTACTGCATCTCGATACTCCCGCAGGACCATTTCGAGCATACGCAGCGAGGCCCACGCAGTGCACGCAATCGCACATTGACGAATGCCATCGGCGTTCTGTCCGGCCCGAACTGGCCCTCTGCAGGAGGACGCATCCTCCCTTGCACATTCATGCACGCATTGCATACATGTGCAACATACCCCTTTTTTGTCTCACGCCCCATGGGTAAAACACCCTGTGTGATGGTCGAACACGCAATGTTGACCTGAGGGGGGTATTCCGACAGGCTCCGCATGAGATGCAGGAAAATGGAGTGGACGCGCATCGTCACTCCACCTGCATCTCTGAGCCTGCACTTCTAAGCAACGCTCAAGTAAAAAAGCGCGTATCGAGTTTGCTCCGGTCGGTTGCTTTTTTCCCTGCATGTCCCTTTAGGCTTGAAGCAGTGACCAAGATTCTAACCTCGTCCTGCGAAGGATTCGAAACCTACAACGCTGCGTGCAGGCGTGTGGCTGCAACATAACGACCCCTAGATATGCGGTTTGGCAAAATGCCCCGCAGCTGCCTTTGTTTCTGCAAGGCGAGCCCCCTCAAAGGAGGCTGGCTTTTTGGCTGGCTTCTGGCTGTCTGGCTGGCGTCTGGGCTGGGTGTTGGCTCTGGCTTTCTGGTTGGCTTTCTGGCTGGTTTGGCTGGCTGGTTGTGGCTGGCTTCTGGCTGGCTTTCTGGCTGGTTTGGCTGGCTTTCTGGCTGGCTTCTGGCTGGCTTTCTTTTTTTTCCTTGTTTTTTTATGCATAAACGCAGCTGCGGGGCATTTTGCAAGCATGTCTAGGGGTCGTTATGTTGCAGCCACACGCCTGCACGCAGCGTTTTAGGTTTCGAATCCAGGTCGTTTCCTGGACGGACAAGTGCCAGGAGCCTACCAGGTGGAACAGAATCCATTTGGGAAACCCCCTCAAAAGAGAGAGGTTGGAGGACTAGCTTGGAAGAACCGGCTGTCACAGAAACGATGACATCTGTCACAGAAACGATGACAAGCTCGGCCAGCCCCTAGCACCCCAAAGCGCAGTCGACAACCCCGCTCTCTGCAGCAGTCTGGCCTGGGGCTCAATTCCGGACCCTGGGGCTCGAATCCCGGCGAAACGACGACATCGAAAAACCGTGCGGCAGCCAAAAGCACCGAAATCCCACCAATCACAAAAACGATCAGGCTGCTCCTCACACCCAAACGGACCCAAAAGCTCCGTTGGCTGAGTGGATAAGCCCGGTTTTGGGGCTCGAATCCCGGATGACAAAACGATGACATCGATGACAAGCTCGGCAAGCTGCCCCTGACGCACAAATCCGGCTTGGTAGGCTGCCCTGGCACCCAATCGAAGAAACGCAATGAGCGCACCAGGGCTGTGGAAAATGCGGCAAACGGTGAGTCCGAACTGATGGTGACCTTGCCTCACTTCCTGCTATAACTTGAACTGCGCACGATGCTCTGAAAGCAACTTCTGCCCTCAACCTCGACTTCACCCTCAGAAAGCTCGGGCTGCGCCTCCAACACATCACCGCTGCATCTGGGCCAAAACCAAACTGAGGCTCTGCCGATGCAGCTTGGGCCTGAACAACCTGGTGCTGATAATCAAATTCCATATCTTGGCGCTTGTTAGGGTCGGCTGTAGTCCAACTCCATGATTTTTCGCGGTCTATTCTGAAGGCCCAGGCTTCAAACAATCTCAGCGCCAGGGAGGTAACCCGCGCTGCTGCCTACCGGACAAGCGCGGCCAAGAACTTCACCGTGCCCGCGAACGGGATCGCAAAGCTGCTGAGCATCACTGCTCGGCCACCGGGATAACCGGCAGCATCCTCACCATCAACAACACGGCCAACGCTGCCACGGGCACCCTGACAGCCTCCGGCGCGGCAACGGCGGCGAGCGAGCGGGGCGTTCACGGGCGCCACGCTGATGGATCTCATCAACATCGACTGAAATGATCTCAAAATTGTCAATATAAACACAGGTCAGTGCACTCTGCTGCCACCTGGCCAGCTACTCAGATACACGGAATCAGCAGCACATGTGTGATGCTTTGCCGTAGGATGCACGCATTGCATCTATCAGGGTCCCGCCAGCAGATGTTCTCTTGTTGGTCCAGCACAGAGGACGCACAGGTTGCACGCATTGCTTCTTGTTGTGCCACATCTTCTTGTTTGTCTCACACCCCAAAGATAATGCACCTTGTGTGAAGGTCGATCACGCATTGTTGACCTTGGGGGCATTTGTGCAGGCTCCGCATGGGCGTGCAAGGATAGGGAACACGGGTTGTCACTCCTCCTGGGGGCAGTGCAGGCTCCGCATGGGGGTGCAGGGATAGGGAGTGGACACGCGTTGTCACTCCTCCGAGCGGAGCGTTTTTGCGTCGGTCGGGCTTCCCTTTTCATGGCTGTGGCTTGAAGCAGTGAACAGGATTCTAACAAAGAAGATCCTGAGTGGGCTGAAAGGTGAGTGTCAGATGGCGCTGATTGTGGCGCTGGCCAACGTGGTGCAGTCGCAAGGCGCCAGAATGGAGGAGGAGCCCGAAGATGAGCAAGCAACATGGAGTTTTTATTTGGTGACCATTTTGGCCATCATCGGAGCCTTGGGCTTGGTTCGGGAGGTCGTGAAAGGTGGCATTAACTGGCTGAAGTATGAGTTCAACAAGCGCACCACAAAGCCCAAGGACGGTGGTGCTGAGCCGAACCAAAGGCCAAAGATGCTGAGCAGTGTCCCAGTGTGTAATACCGAAACTGTGTGTCATACCCGAAATGCCAGCATTATGGCAGAAGACGCAAACTCTCACATTCTTGAAAGGAGTGAAGGCAGCGAAAAGACAGTGCCAATACACGAGATGCATGCATGGAACCCGGAGGCTCTGAGTGGATCGAACCAAAAGGCGCGCCATTGCGCTTGTCAAAAAGCAGGATTGAGTTGGTTGGTAAGTGTGTTCATTTTTTCTAGCCAAGGCCCAGCCAGTTCAGTCACTCTTTGATGTGCCAGTCAACTGAGGTCAGAGGCGGATGTTATGTTGCCAATTGTGTCAACGAGAGCCGCCGCTTCAAATGACAATCTTGCAAAAAGTGGGTGCAGCCGGACTCCCTGCATACTAGTTTTGATGAGTTATTCGGTCCCAGAGGCCCAGTAAACAACAAGAGCTAGTCGCCACGGATCCTTGAAGGGCAAACCGCCGTCCACCGTGCCGCCCTGATGTAGGACGACAATTCTGCCGGTGCCAGCTACAAGTGTGCTGTTCCAACTGCACACGCCTGGGTGACGCTGATTGCAGTTGGACATGTTGGTAAAAAAAGTGATTTTGGGAACGTGAATCATGTGTTTGGAATTTCTTTTGTTAGAGGACTCGCAGTGACATTTTTCACTTTGGCATCACAAACATTTGGAGCAGGGAATGACTTGGCACTTGGCCGTGGCTGCTTTGCTGGGCTCGCTGACCTGTGTCTTGATGTTGGCATTCATCAAACCCATCTCCTGCAGGGCTTCGACTCATGCTCGATATGAATCG
The DNA here is from genome assembly GCA_963377175.1 of Effrenium voratum. NCBI lineage: Eukaryota > Dinophyceae > Suessiales > Symbiodiniaceae > Effrenium > Effrenium voratum. Next base: position 230,016 of record CAUJNA010000388.1, on the reverse strand, counting down.
CAATCCCAGCATGTGTTTTGCTCGTTTTCGCCCGTCAGTGGGGTCTTCTCTTCGCAAGAAATGTGATGCAGCTCCAACTTGACACTGGTTCGGCTCATGCTGATCTACGGCAGCCTTGATGCCTACAACAGTGCGGTGTTGACCTCCTGTGTCAACAGAACATCAGCGGACGATGGGCCATTCGAACCGAAGGATTCTAGTTCCATGAAATGTTGCGACACAATTGTTGATGAGGAAATGTGTCACAGTGGATGGAACCCCAAAATAGTGGTGTTCCTTTTGCGTTTCACTCACGATCACCTCAAGAGAGGCTGGTTGCGCCGCATCAAGTGTACTGCTATGCCAACTATTTGAAGCAGTTGTAAGCGCATAAGCGCCAATTGGGCGTCTACACAGTTCACACCCAAATGGCGCATGTTGTCTTTGCCTTGGGCCCGCAGAAGTGCTAAAGCGCTGGCGGAGCACGTCGGAGCACGTCAGAGTCTGAGGGGAGGCAAGGCTTCAAGCGAATCTCCTGCATGATTTCATGCAATGTGGACAGGAACCGAAGTGCTTGCAATGTATTACCTTGGATCTGGGAACGGTGAGATCACATGTAGCGTACTGCATTTGTCTTCCTGTGCGACGAGCCCCGGTTTTCCCGTGGGGAACAAGTGGTGTTGCAGATCGGTCACCTAGATTTGAGGGATGGAGTCAGCATTGGGGCCACTCTGGGGCGACTTGTCGCCGGGGGGTGGCTCGCTGACCATTGGTTGTCTACCTCAAGTGATGGTTCCCTGGTTGCCTACGAAGCAAAGAACAATGTTCCCCGCCTCGAACAGAGATCTCCGGAGGACTGAGAAGGTCGAGTTGAACCCGGCGAGCAAAAGGCCGGTGAAATGGGCATGTGTAAGAACCTGCACGGAACTTGTTCCGTCCAAAAGCCTCGGACCCTCGCCGCATTTCCATATCTGAGTTGCCTCCATCACATGTGCGCAGTGCTGGTGTTGCGCAGCGTCAACGCAACGCGGCGCGGCCTTCCTTCAGCAGCCTTTTTGCCGACGCTCAGAGCAGCCGCAGTATTTCCGGCGGCAGCACGCAGGAACCTGCGCCAAGTGACAGAACGCCGACCAAAACTTCGCAAGGCGTTGGCCAATCGCGCGCTGCAAACGGCGTGAACCGAGCCCGACGCCGGCAACCAGAAGGCTGCGACTCTCGCCACGCCACTCATCCTTTCAGCATCCACGGTTGTCGCGGCATCCGTGATGGTTGGAAGGCGCGACAGGAGGCCGTGGCGTGGCCCGCCTTTTTCTTTTTTTTCTAGGTCTGGTTTGTGGTGTTGATGTTGTTGTCATGTGCACAGGAATCGTTGCGCGTGAGGCATGTTTCTTTGAAGGTCTCAAGACTGAGGCGTGCGCGCGGGCAAGGGACATGTTGCGTTTGCTGCATCGACGCTCGGGCTGGCGCTGACTCTTGCGGTAGGCGGCGTCCGACCTCGAGGCTGCTGCAGGTTTAGGCCGGAAGGGAACATGTTGCGACAACTAAACACAAATCCTGCAAACGCCTGTGGGCGGCCCATTTGGGGCACAGACGGCTGTTTGTACACATTCTTTGCCGTAAAATTGAACACATTATGTGCTTTAAATGCCACGCGTCACCATTTACACGCAAACTGTGTAAATTTGTGTGGCGGCTCCACCTTGCATTGTGCATTGCCATATTTTGCAGACTAGCAAATCCCCTGCAAATTTGGTTGTCATCAGCGCACATGCGACTATGTGGATGTGCCGCATGGTTCTGTTTGAGCAGCCGCGCGCCAGCCTGGGGCCTGCCCAGCGCGCGCTGCTGTGCGCGCGGCAATGGCGCACAGCAAGGCCCAGCAACCCCGGAAGCTGGCTCGTCCCAAACCGTAAACATTGCACCCTGGCGCCGGCTGCGGCTTCCCACGTTTATGGTTTTGTTTCTCCTTTGGCTCCTTTTCCACAGCGCGTCGACAGCCCCGCAAGAAGCCCTGCTTACGTGGGACACAGGTATCAGGGCTATTTGTGGAGCCGCCTGCTTTGTCAGCGGATGCGGCTCAAGACGATGGGCATGCTGCATTTCCTTGAGGACACCATGTAAGAGGGGCGTGTCCGTCGTGGCCCGGCAGCGCCAACCAGGAAAATGCAAGAACCCGCTGCGCTGCTGCCGACTGGCGCGAGCACCGGCCAAAACGGGTATGAAGTCGGCGCAGCTTGGGAAGAACTAAAACTTCTGGGTTTTGTGGCAAGCTGCGTGGTAGTTACCGAGCGCATCCATGGCAGCGGCACTGCACGGCAACGGCGCATGTGCGTGCTGCGTGCGCGAGGTTCGCACCCTGGGCGACCACTTCATTGCCCGCCGGGGGGAAGCGCTGTGTGGGCTTTCAACGCGGGCGGCCAGTTCTGCGCCTTTGGCGTGCCCCTGGGCCGCCCAGTGTTTGTTTTTGGCTGAAGTGGCACGGGGCCCTCGCAGAAAAATCACCTCTTCCTTCGCTTTTCGGCGCCGACAATGTTTTCGCGATTGATGCGTTTGCACACCATCGTCCATCATTATCACCATCATCATCGTCATCATCTGAAAAATGATTAGCCAGAAACCGGGCAATTTCATTTGGTTGAAGTTTTTCCATCAAAATCACGAAGCCAAAATGTTCCTGTTTTTGGTTGAATTTTGCAATCAAAATCAGGCCGACCAAACGGAAGGTGTTTTTAGCGCGGTGGTTTTATTGGAAAACCTGTGGCTAGCGGCAAGACCACGGCCTTCAAGTGGCGTCCCGCTCACACCTGCACGCGGGCACGCCGACAACTGCCACAGGAACAGCGGCGCAGACACTAGCGGCAATGGCAAGCGGAGTCCGGCACAGGGTCGACCACCAAAGGGCGGCTGCCGCAGCGGGCCCACGGGCCGCGCCCCTGCCACGGGCCCGCCTGCAGCCACGCACTTGCCCGACAGCAGCCCGGGTTGGCCCGGCTTTTTCCGCGCTCGGACAAGGGCTGCACGTCAACCTCGGCAAAACCAGGGTCTGGAACGCCGCTGGCGAGCCACCGCGATCGAGGGCCGGCGTCTGGACAGGCGATCAGGCCTTGCCGCCGGCTGGTCAAGGCCTGGTCACCCTAGGCACTCCACTTGGGCGGGACGATTTCGTCCAGCAACATCTAAGCGGGCTGCGTGCTCGCCATGAAAACCTCCTCCAGCGTATCTCGCAAGTGCCAAGCGTCCAGGCCGCGTGGCTTTTTCTGCTGCTCTGCGCGTACCCTCGGTGCAATTACGCCGCGCCTTGGATGAGGCAGCGGGGGACCTCAGCCAGTGCTTAGCTGAGGCGGCGACACCGCGAGACGTGCTAGTGCGAGCCGGCTGGGGGGCTTGCCCTGGCTGGGCGGACTTGCTTGCGGGCGGCCAGCCGCCCGGGCTTCTTGAGGAACCCGAGCCAGGGGAAAGGTGCCAGGGTTGGCAGCGTCACGCAGCTCTCTACCTTCAATCCGTTTTCCGAAAGCGTGACGTTTTGCCACCCCCCCGCACCCCAGACCTTGCTCTGCTGCGCTCACAGTCCGCCGACCCGGGCGCGGTCCTGACTCCGGAGGCTGCGGTTGCCGCTCCTGCTGACGTGCCGACGATGTGGTGATGGACGGGCCATGGGTGCGGCGCCGCCGTCGACGCCTTTGGGGACCACCATGCAGCGCGCACAGGTCTTCTTGCCAGGCGGGCAGCTGTGCTGGAGCGCCAGTTCGGCGGCGCGGATGGCATCTGCGAGGGACAAAGCCTCAGCCGCAACAGGCAGGCCGCGATAGGCCTCAAGCAACACAGCCTGCGCTGTGGCCGGGAGTTAGCCATCGCGCGCGGAGCACGCTCTTCGTCAGATGGGCGCCTTCGTGGATCCAGCTCCCCCCCACTTGCCGCGAGGCCGTGGCGCACGCGGCAATGCTTTGCGTCGCAGGCAGCCCGCCGCTAGATCTTTTTCTGCTTGGGCTGTTTCGTGGGGGTCGCTACCTCGCGGCGTCGGCTGCCCTTTGGCGCCCAGGCCCTTTCAGCCCGAGGTGGCGCGGTGCGTGGCGCGCGGCGGCGCAGGGGTGTTGGAGAGCTCTGCCGCCCCTACGCGCTCGCGGAGGCCTTGCGCGGCCACCGGTGAAACAGCTGCTGGGGGGCTAGGCGCCACGGTTTTTTTTTTACATGGCCACGCCCGAGCTAGCTTCTGCTCGTCAGGCTTGGCGGCACGCGCGGCACGCGCGGCACGAGGGTTTTTGCAGGGCCTGGAGAAAACGTGCGGCGGCTGGTTCTGTGGGGCGGGGGGCTTGGTGGGACGAGCGCGCGGGCAGCGATCCTTGGAAGGGCTAGCGAGTCGGCGAAGCTCGCAGCCCGCCGCCCGACCAGCGAGAGCGCGCTCGCGCGGCGATAGCCAGGGCTGGAATCGGACAAGGGGCCTGCCGCGCCTGCCTCGCTGAGCGAAAGCGTCCGCACCAACGGGAGGCGTCTCAACGCGGCAGCGGACGCGACATCGTGCCCCAAGCTCCTTGAGTTTCCTACTTCTCGTGGATGGATACGGCCGCGTCCTTGCAGTTCCCCGCATGGCGCCCTCCCAGGGGCGTCCTCCGGGTGGCGCGCGCCCAGTCTTTGGAGCGGTGCGGGGGACAGCGACTGCGTCCTCCTCTCCGCAGCCGCCCCCAGATCATGTTGGCGACTATCCCTGCGCGGAATTCCTGGCGGTACGTGCCTTTGCTCCGTGCCGCGGCGGGCATGCTGCAGGCGGAAGCGGCTGCCCGTTCACGCACTTGCGGCCACCGCTGGCGGGCTTTGGTCGCCGCCCTACGGGCGCACGAGCCCGTGCCAGCGGGCGCTTTACACGCCATGTTCCTCACCATCGCGACAGGCAGCGCCGACGCTGCCTTGGGCGGGCAAGATGTCGCGTCCTTGAGACGCCTCCCGTTGGTGGCAGTGGCCGTGCAGGCCGCCACCCGTCAGCAGACAGTGGAGCCCATGCAGCCAACTTTGGCGCACACTCTGCCCCAGAGGACTTTGGCGCGGACCGGCTCGCGCCACCGCGCGCTCCCGGATACCACGCGCGTTTTGGGAAAGGGTGGACAGCATAGACCTCCCGCTAGAATTCGCCAGGCAGGCGCCGGTGCTACGCAGCGTCCCACGCTTTTGCAGCCAGCGTTCAGGGAGGCCTTGACATTTGCTCTTCAGCAAATCCCCCGTGCAAGCTCTGAGGCCGCTCGCGCTCGCGCGTGGAAATCGCTCCTCCTTGCCGCACGGTTGTTGCTGGCACGTGGGGGGGCTCAAGGCGAGGTCGGACGTGACGAAACGAGTCGCAGAGTTCTTGGCTGGCCGCTGGATGCCCCTGTTGGAAGGCGCGCGCGGGCTGGCAGTCGCGGCCGGCGCACGCCCAGTGCGGCGAGCCGGTGCCGAGGGGAGGTGCGAGCAGGCCCGTGCACTGGTCCGCCGCGGAGAGCTCTCTCGTGCCAAGCAGGTGCTCACCAGCGCCCAGCTTGCCCCAGGCAACGAGCAGACGTTGCGTCTGCTCACCGACGGAGCGGCGCCTCGCCCGCAGCGTGGCGCGCTATTCCTGAGGAAGTCCTCGCTTTCCAGCCGGAGGCTCCCACGACCTTGTCGGCTGAGGAGGTTGGTGCAGCGCTCCAGACAGCGCGACGCGGCACGGCGGCCGGGTTGAGCGGCGCGGCGCCACTGCCGAGCCTCTTTGGAAGCGTTTGCGGAGGTCGCGACCCTACTGGCCCGTGCTGAGGTGTTGGGGGAAGCGCTGCAGGCAATGGCGCTAGGCTCACGGCGCTGCAGAAATCCAATGGAGGGGTGAGAGGCATTGCCACCGGTGACGCGCTGCGACGGCTTGTGGCCCGCCCTCCTGGCATAAAAGCGACAGCAACGGACGGTGGCACCGTGCGCAGCACATGGTGCGAGCGAGGGGCTGCGCACTGGGAAAGCAGCAGCCACGCGCACTGCAAGTCAGGCAGCTCCGGCAGCTGCTGCAGCAAGTCCTCTTCCGCCCGGGCGCGCTCGCCGCCATGAGCGGCAACAAACTTGGCCGACCCCAGGGCGCTGCCTAGCATGAGGAGGCCTCGCTCAGCCAGCGGCTTGTCCGCGCGCCACACGTCGGGCCCTAGCACCGCTAGGACTGCGGGAGCCGGGCCGGGCGTTGCCCTGTACACCCTGGTCTTGGCAGCGTTGGTTCTGCGACGCTCTCCTGAGCGGCCCGGGCACGAGGCGCGCGCGTCGTGATATACAGGTCGTCAAGGAAGGCAGCCACTCCGCTTGCACAGCTTGTAGCGCATCATGCACCGCCAGCGCGAACAAAGCAGGAGCCCGGGCAACTCCTTGCTCGCAGCCTTCACCCTGCGAGATCCTGTGGCACGCCCTGCGTCGTCCCACCACAAGAATGTGGATGTGCGCGAATAAACGCTGCGCGCAAAGGGGACTACAGAGGGCGAGACCTCGGCCAGCTTGCTGAGGAATGCCGCGAGAAACAGTGTCATACGCGCAGAGAGCGAACTGGAAGGGCCGGGTAGCGTTATCAAAGCGAGTGGGACCGCGCGCGCGCCTTGGCATCCCTGCCCGTACGTGGGCCTGACGCCTGCCACGCGGCTCAGCCCTGCCGCCGCGTTTGGGTTGCGTGGGCTGACGCCCTCCCCGTCATTCAGGGCCGCAGATGCCGCGCAATGCGTCCGCGCCTTGGATGAGGCAGCGGGGGACTTCAGCCAGTGCCTGGCTGAGGCGGCAACCGCACGAGACGTGCTAGTGCTGGGCGGACTTGCTCGCGGGCGGCCAGCCGCCCGGGCTTTCTGAGGAACCCGAGCCAGGGGAAAGGCGCCAGGGTTGGCAGCGTCACGCAGCTCTCTACCTTCATTCCGTTTTCCGAGAGCGCGACGTTTTGCCATTCCTCCGCACCCCAGACCTTGCTCTGCTGCGCTCACAGTCCGGCGCCATCCGCCGACCCGGGCGCGGTCCTGACTCCGGAGGCCATGCAGCCTCCGGGCGCTGGCACGTCCGAGTGGTCGAGCAGTCTGGCTAGGCATGATGCTTCGGCAAATTGCGCCGTACTGGCTGGGGGTAGGACCGTTGTTGCATATTTTTCCCTGTCTCCGCACGTCGACGAGGGTGGCTGTGGCTCAGCGGGAGCGGCAACCGCAGCCGTCGCCGAAGGGCAAGCAGCTCAATTGCCTCTTCGTTTGGCGGCTTGGGTTTGAGACCAGCCGCTACGACCGCTCATGCCGCACACTGGGCGTCCTGGGCCGACACGCTCCCCGTGATAGGCGAGCGACATCCCCTGCTCTTGGCTTCCCTCTCCAAGAGTTGACCGAGCCCGCCGGGGCCATGCCCGGCCGGCCGTTGCGGCTGCGCGCGCTGCCGCCGCTGCCCTGCAGGACGCGGGCTTTTGGTGCCGGGGCGGGCGCTTGCAGAGCACCCACGCGTGGGGCGACATGGCAGTCATCGACCACAAGGCCCTTGAAACGCTATTCCGTGAACTTGATTCAGCTTGGGCCTTGGTGGTTGTCGCTGGGCCAGGAGGCAGCGTTGCTTTCACCACCTTCCCGTCCAGGGAAGAGTTCTGGCTCACAGATGCCGTTTTTCGCACGCTGTTGCGATTGCCGCTGCCTGCGGCCCCCTGGCATTGTCGGTGCGGGGAGCCGCTGCACGTCCTCGGCGACCACAGGGCCGCCTGTCCCACAGCGGGAGTGCTGAAGCTCGTTCCCCCTCGAGCGTGCCGCGGCTCGCGTCTGCTTTGCACAAGGCCGGGGCGCGTGTCGCGACCGATGTCTTCCTCCGCATCCTCAACCTCGATGTGCCGCTGTGCGATGGGCGCCAGATCGAGGTCGTCGCGAATGGCCTGCCGGCTGTTGGCGGCTCCCAGGTTGCCGTTGATGTCACGCTGGTATCTGCCGTGCAACGGAACGGAGTTAGCCGGCCCGGCAATGACGTCGAGCCTGGCAAAGCCCTTCGCGAAGCTGCGGAACCTACCCGGAGCTCGCCACTGCCAGCCGGTGCCGGTTTGCCGTGCTTGGCCTGGAGGTGGGCGGGCGGTGTTCGGCAGAGACTGAGGATTTCCTCGCTTGCTTGGCGCGTGGAAAAGCCGCTGCGGCCCAGCCAGCCAGCGCACGGCTGCGGCCGGGGCGTTCACACGCCGCTGGGGCCAACTGCTCGCGATTGGTGTTCAAGGCGCATTTGGCGTGAGCCTGCTCGAGTGCCGCCCTTTGGCGACGTGCTTCTACCCAGGATCCGGCAGCCAGCCGCAGCGGCCTGACATGCCCAACCAAGCAGGCCGGAGCACCGATGAATGTAGGCTGAGCCCAGGGCAAGCTGCAAGGCTGCAGGGCCTTGGCCCGAGCAAGCAAGCGCAAAAACTTCGGAACTCTGTCGCTCGCGGCACGCGTGCGCTGGAGCGGCCCACCGCGATGGTCGAACTGGCCATGGCAGGCGCTTGCGAGATGGGACTTGGAACTAACACCTGAACATGCATGCCAAGCTGGGAACGGCAAAGCAACGTCGTGTAAAACACAACGATGCGAAGAAATCTACAGCAATGCTCGGGGAATATTTTCTGAATCGCTGGGAGGGCAGCAGGCTGCACCAGGAGGACCGCGCTCGCTGTGGACTATCTCATAGTCTCAGGAATCAAGCCCCAAGGAAGACAAGAGGTCATGCCAAACTTTGAAGACATTCCAAGATGGCCCTAAACATGGGCGGTGTATCAAACAGGAAATTGCTTCCACCACAGTTTCGTACAGCAAAGCGAAATGTGCTGGCAAATCAACTGATTCAATCCAGAACTCAATGTCACCTTAGGATGCGCTGCTATTGTCAAGCTTCCTGAGACAAACGTGCAGTGGAACAGGCATACACCGGGCCCCATGGAGCTCGAATGATCCGAGCAAGCAAATGTGGGTGGCCCACGATTACCCAAAAACCTTGGTTGGCAGAGTTTAAGGGGTGGCGCCAAGAAGGGGACGAAGGACGCAGCTGCGCCCCGGGCTTCGTCCTTTGCAAGTGTCACGAAAGTTCAACAATATTGGTGTTCTTGTGTTTTGACAAACCTGCAGGTCGTGGCACAGCTGAAGGTCGCGCTGCCATATGTGGTCATAGAGGTGTTTTACAGCCTGACGTCTACGTGTTATGCACGTCGTTCGGAGGTGGTGAGCATCTTGTGTTTTGCATTTGGGTCATGAACATCTTGTGTCCGCCGCTGCCGCAAGCCGCCACCAAGCGCGTGCTGGGAAGGGCCGCGCCGTAGCGAGCCGCACATTTTGTGAGGCTCCAACATGGGAGACCGTGTGGCCCTTAGCTGCAGGGCTTCAACAAGTGAAAATGCCCTGACTCATGCGTGTAATAGTGGTGTGTGTGTGTGTGTGGGTGTGGGTGTGGGTGTGGGTGTGGGTGTGGGTGTGCGTGTGTGCGCGTGCGTGTGCGTGTGCGTGTGTGCGTGTGTGCCTGCGTGTGCCTGCGGTGTGTGTGTGTGTGTGTGTGTGTGTGTGTGTGTGTGTGTGTGTGTGTGTGTGTGTGTGTGTGTGTGTGTGTGTGTGTGTGTGTGTGTGTGTGTGTGTGTGTGTGTGTGTGTGTGTGTGTGTGTGTGTGTGTGTGTGTGTGTGTGTGTGTGTGTGTGTGTGTGTGTGTGTGTGTGTGTGTGTGTGTGTGTGTGTGTGTGTGTGTGTGTGTGTGTGTGTGTGTGTGTGTGTGTGTGTGTGTGTGTGTGTGTGTGTGTGTGTGTGTGTGTGTGTGTGTGTGTGTGTGTGTGTGTGTGTGTGTGTGTGTGTGTGTGTGTGTGTGTGTGTGTGTGTGTGTGTGTGTGTGTGTGTGTGTGTGTGTGTGTGTGTGTGTGTGGGTGTGTGTGTGTGTGTGTGTGTGTGTGTGTTTGGTGTGTGTGTGTTGGTGTGTGTGTGTTGGTGTGTGTGTGTGTGTGTGTGTGTGTGTGTGTGTGTGTGTGTGTGTGTGTGTGTGTGTGTGTGTGTGTGTCTGTGTCTGTGTGTGTGTGTGTGTCTGTATGTCTGTGTGTGTGTGTGTGTGTGTGTGTGTGTGTGTGTGTGTGTGTGTGTGTGTGTGTGTGTGTGTGTGTGTGTGTCTGTCTCTGTGTGTCTCTGCATGTCTCTGTGTGTCTTTGTGTGTCTCTGTGTGTCTCTCTGTGTGTCTGCGCGTCTGTGTGTCTGTGTGTCTGTGTCTGTGTGTCCGTGTGTCCGTGTGTCTGCGTGTCTGTGTGTCTGCGTGTCTGTGTGTCTGCATGTCTGCGTGTCTGCGTGTCTGCGTGTCTGTGTGTCTGTGTGTCTGTGTGTCTGTGTGTCTGTGTGTCTGTGTGTCCGTGTGTCCGTGTGTCTGCGTGTCTGTGTGTCTGTGTGTCTGTGTGTCTGTGTGTCTGTGTGTGTCTGTGTGTGTCTGTGTGTGTCTGTGTGTGTCTGTGTGTGTCTGTGTGTGTCTGTGTGTGTCTGTGTGTGTCTGTGTGTGTCTGTGTGTGTGTGTTGTATGTGTGTCTGTGTGTCTGTGTGTCTGTGTGTCTGTGTGTCTGTGTGTTTGTGCGTCTGTGTGTCTGTGTGTCTGTGTGTCTGTGTGTCTGTGTGTCTGTGTGTCTGTGTGTCTGTGTGATCTGTGTGTCTGTGTGTCTGTGTGTCTGTGCGTCTGTGCGTCTGTGTGTCTGTGTGTCTGTGTGTCTGTGTGTCTGTGTGTCTGTGTGTCTGTGTGTCTGTGTGTCTGTGTGTCTGTGTGTCTGTGTGTCTGTGTGTCTGTGTGTCGGTGTGTCTGTGTGTCAGTGTGTCTGTGTGTCTGTGTGTCTGTGTGTCTGTGTGTCTGTGTGTCTGTGTGTCTGTGTGTCTGTGTGTCTGTGTGTCTGTGTGTCTGTGTGTCTGTGTGTCTGTGTGTCTGTGTGTCTGTGTGTCTGTGGTTCTGTGTGTCTGTGTGTCTGTGTGTCTGTGTGTCTGTGTGTCTGTGTGTCTGTGTGTCTGTGTGTCTGTGTGTCTGTGTGTCTGTGTGTCTGTGTGTCTGTGTGTCTGTGTGTCTGTGTGTCTGTGTGTCTGTGTGTCTGTGGTGTCTGTGTGTCTGTGTGTCTGGGTCTCTGTGTGTCTGTGTGTCTGTGTGTCTGTGTGTCTGTGTGTCTGTGTGTCTGTGTGTCTGTGTGTCTGTGTGTCTGTGTGTCTGTGTGTCTGTGTGTCTGTGTGTCTGTGTGTCTGTGTGTCTGTGTGTCTGTGTGTCTGTGTGTCTGTGTGTCGTTGTGTCTGTGTGTCTGTGTGTCTGTGTGTCTGTGTGTCTGTGTGTCTGTGTGTCTGTGTGTATGTGTGTCTGTGTGTCTGTGTGTCTGTGTGTCTGTGTGTCTGTGTGTCTGTGTGTCTGTGTGTCTGTGTGTCTGTGTGTCTGTGTGTCTGTGTGTCTGCGTGACTGCGTGTCTGCGTGTCTGCGTGTCTGCGTGTCTGCGTGTCTGCGTGTCTGCGTGTCTGCGTGTCTGCGTGTCTGCGTGTCTGCGTGTCTGTGTGTCTGTGTGTCTGTGTGTCTGTGTGTCTGTGTGTCTGTGTGTCTGTGTGTCGGTGTGTCTGTGTGTCTGTGTGTCTGTGTGTCTGTGTGTCTGTGTGTCTGTGTGTCTGTGTGTCTGTGTGTCTGTGTGTCTGTGTGTCTGTGTGTCTGTGTGTCTGTGTGTCTGTGTGTCTGTGTGTCTGTGTGTCTGTGTGTCTGTGTGCCTGTGTGTCTGTGTGCCTGTGTGCCTGTGTGTCTGTGTGTCTGTGTGTCTGTGTGTCTGTGTGTCTGTGTGTCTGTGTGTCTGTGTGTCTGTGTGTCTGTGTGTCTGTGTGTCTGTGTGTCTGTGTGTCTGTGTGTCTTGGTGTCTGTGTGTCTGTGTGTCTGTGTGTCTGTGTGTCTGTGTGTCTGTGTGTCTGTGTGTCTGTGTGTCTGTGTGTCTGTGTGTCTGTGTGTCTGTGTGTTCTGTGTGTCTGTGTGTCTGTGTGTCTGTGTGTCTGTGTGTCTGTGTGTTCTGTGTGTTCTGTGTGTCTGTGTGTCTGTGTGTCTGTGTGTCTGTGTGTCTGTGTGTCTGTGTGTCTGTGTGTCTGTGTGTCTGTGTGTCTGTGTGTCTGTGTGTCTGTGTGTCTGTGTGTCTGTGTGTCTGTGTGTCTGTGTGTCTGTGTGTCTGTGTGTCTGATTGTCTGTGTGTCTGTGTGTCTGTGTGTCTGTGTGTCTGTGTGTCTGTGTGTCTGTGTGTCTGTGTGTCTGTGTGTCTGTGTGTCTGTGTGTCTGTGTGTCTGTGTGTCTGTGTGTCTGTGTGTCTGTGTGTCTGTGGGTCTGTGTGTGTGTGTGTCTGTGTGTCTGTGTGTCTGTGTGTCTGTGTGTCTGTGTGTCTGTGTGTCTGTGTGTCTGTGTGTCTGTGTGTCTGTGTGTCTGTGTGTCTGTGTGTCTGTGAGTCTGAGTGTCTGTGTGTCTGTGTGTCTGTGTGTCTGTGTGTCTGTGTGTCTGTGTGTCTGTGTGTCTGTGTGTCTGTGTGTCTGTGTGTCTGTGTGTCTGTGTGTCTGTGTGTCTGTGTGTCTGTGTGTCTGTGTGTCTGTGTTTCTGTGTGTCTGTGTGTCTGTGTGTCTGTGTGTCTGTGTGTCTGTGTGTCTGTGTGTCTGTGTGTCTGTGTGTCTGTGTGTCTGTGTGTCTGTGTGTCTGTGTGTCTGTGTGTCTGTGTGTCTGTGTGTCTGTGTGTCTGTGTGTCTGTGTGTCCGTGTGTCCGTGTGTCCGTGTGTCTGTGTGTCTGTGTGTCTGTGTGTCTGTGTGTCTGTGTGTCTGTATGTCTGTGTGTCTGTG